>OW240921.1:93010424-93056197 GCA_933207985.1 Pelobates cultripes | reverse complement strand
CTCTTCTCCCCCCTCCCCTCTTTTTATTCCCCCCCTCTTCTCTTTTTATTCCCTCCCTCCCCTCTATTCCCTCCCCACCGGGAAATTTCCCGGTATCCCAGTGGGCCAGTCCGGCCCTGCCTAAATACCCCTCCTCTAGATCTGATAGGCTGTAACCGTCCTTTGACCCCAAAGGCAGTTACCAGGAACCCATTTGGATAATTGCTGCTCAGCCTTAACCCTTCTGTGGATTTGGTTGCTGCAACTTTTCCTGTGTGGACAGTAAATGCCATTAACCATATTTTTATAAGCAGATGAATACATGACAGGGATAGGGTAGGGGGGTAAGAACACTATGGGAGAGGGGAGGAGGTGGAGAACACTATGGGACAGGGGGGAAGAACATTATGGGGAGAGGGTACGAACACTATGGGGGAGGGGAGGAAAGAACACTATGGGACAGGGGAGGGGGGGGAACAGGAAAGAACACTATGGGACAGAGGGGGAGAACACTGAAAAAGAGGGAGGGGAGAGGAACATTAAGGGGGGCAATTTTTGATGATTCACTTTTGAGAAAGCTTCGGCGAAACGCGTCAAGTGAGGAAGAATTTTGGACTTTTATACAGGACTGGTTTTATAGTTTATTATTCACTTTTCACTTATTGTATTAAAGTATATATATTTTTTAAACTATCCAGTCATTCCTTTTGTCCTCCTTCCTATCCAATACTGCTTTGCTGCTATACCTGGGTCCACTATATCCCAAGGTGGGGATTATTCCACCTGAAATTCTCCAAACTAGAGCAGGTCGTTGCTCTAGTATATGTAAGTAGGATCATCCACTTTTTTTTTTTCTCACAATATTTTATATTTACGTACTATACCATGTGGTGTATTTTACTCTTGTTTTTCATGTAACGAATATTTACAACTATAAATTCACCAACGGTCTTGAACCTCAAGAAATCCATAGACGGGGATTATTCCGTCCAGGCTCTTAACACCGAGCTGATATAGTTCCTCAAAGTGTGAGTGTGAATATAACACCTTTGTTCTTGTGGAATTATATCGTTCATACATACTGTACCATTATTTGTATTTTTGTTTCTCTCTTTTTTTAAGTTACTCTGCTGGCCAGTATTTCTACAAAACGTATGTACATTTTCTGATTTTTAGCGCTGTTCACCTTTCTATTTTATCTGTCCATTTATCACAAGGTAGAGGAACACCTTGTTGGTGAACTGCAGCTTATCCCTGAGAAGAGAGCGCTTATTATTCTTTTGCATTTAGTCTTACAGTTGATTGGATGAGGGATGGGGAGGGGATTGGGACAATGCTGTTTTTTGTCGGCTCCAAATAAAGACTGCATTGCAGAAGAAATTCACCTAAACAAATGTACATTGATAAAAAAAAAAAAAAAAAAGTTACATAAAATAAATCTGTTGCGGCATAAAATCAGAGTTTTATACATTACATACACTGCTGCTAAATTGTCACATGGTGAAGCACGCATGTTTAGGGAGAGCCATTTTTGCTGGCAAGATATGGCTGCCATGTTGACAACTGTGTGTTTCTGTTTGTTACCATGAGTGACTGGTCTGCAATTGGTCTGTATCTTCGCAGCCAGGAGTCATTGATAGTCACCCAATAAAAAAAATAGTGCCAAGCTTGGAAACCAGTCGGTACTTAGCTACCAGCTGGCTGCTGTTAATAGTGACATCTAATATATCAGAACCCACAAATGGCTGAAGTGTAAATTGCAATTTACAGTAAATTAAGAATTTTAGATGAAAATACTCAAACTAAATTATTTTTTTCTAATTTGGCTATTTTAAACTAAAAAATTAACAAAAATTTGAAATTCACTTTGAATTCATCTGAATTCTCACTTGTGAATAAAAAAAACTTGGGGTCCGCAGTGTGCCACTTGCCACCTTCACTACTTCTAACAGAGAGCCGGAAGCTGCATGGCTTGGCTTAGTCCGGCGCTGCAAGTAAAGCATTGGTTATTTCAAAGTAATATTACATGCATGGCCATTTGCCATTAACTGGGAAGGTTTACACACCTACAACGTAGAATAACTATACTGATGTATTCAAAATAATAACACAGACGACTTATGCAAATCAGTATTTGACTTTGATAATGTGTGACTAATGAGAAAGGCATATTCAAATCAATTTGTAAGAGGAATAATAGGAAATCGGAAACATTAATCTTGTGGCTAGTAAATTAGTCTTTTTTTTAAATTTCTTGAGGGTTTGCAGAGTTCAACTGGGACTAAAAATAGTAGTGGGTATTTAAATGGGATGCATAAGCAAATGTGGTATCGTTTTTATTCTCTTGCTAATAAAACACATACCAAAAATTATTGTTATTATTATTTATTACACAACATGTTTAATGTCTCAAGAAGTTCATGTTGGTTTGGACATGCGTTGAATTTCAAGATTTAGTCTACCCATCTGCTCACTTCCCCTTTTTTTCCTTTGTGACTCTAGTAGAGGGTATACTCAGAGATGAGGCAGATTATGTCTTCCATTCAGCGAAAATTTCACGATCATTGTTTCATTCCCCTGTAGATAGTTTATTATTTACGTTATTTTCACAGTGAATGCCTTTCGTTCGTTTGGTATCCTTTTATTTCCTCCCTTCCTTTCTTCTTTCAACCTTGCTTTAAGTGCAATCGTTCATGCAGATCTGTAAAAAAATGAGGAAGTAACTTATAATGACCAAAATGTTTACTTTAAACTGGAAAAAACTGCACTATGCTCCTAAAAGATTTATAAAATCAATATACCTCAAAAGCATTTACACAAGAAACATACAACAAAAAACAAGCAATAATCATTATTGTGGGGGACTGGTTACAAATAACTGCTCTTTTTTTATTTTTATGTTGGGTGATACACAATAGTACATTTCAGTAGAATCATATTGAGTATTATACGAAATAAAAAAGAAAGTACATATGCTTTCTAACCCATTTTTTAAAATGTTAATACAAGAGTGGTGAAACGATTATATCAGGAGCCAAGATATGACAGAAAAATGTGCTGGTAAAAGAAAAAATGAAATTAGTAGATACCATACCGCTTCTGTAATCTACAGGCTAGGCTCTGCTGGGGTTAATACCCATAACCAAGGGGGCAGTGGGGTGAGTGGCTCAAATATGGTGATTAGTGGGAATTAAACTTGTCTTAGATGGTGAGACACATCAATTGTTAAACAGGACTTTATCACATGAGTAAAACAAATAAGTGAAAATAAAAGTAAGAAAAAACAAAAAAAAACAGGCAAAACATGAAGCAATGCCCATCTCAACCACATCTCCATCTTAAGTCAGGTTCCTGGTTGGGCTTCTACTCCTCCCCTTGGAACAAAGGGGACCAGGCTGTTCAGATCCCAGACATGTGAATTAGGCTGGCTGATTTTGTAGTATGTGTCAGTAGTCCCCGTGCCTTGAGAAAAGAGAGTGCCTCTGTAGTAGATGAGAGTTTATTAACAGTCCCGTTATGAGTCGCTACCAGGGAACTAGGTGCCCACTATCTGTATTCCATTGGCGGACAGCAGCTGAAGTATGACAAAATTATGAGATCGGCGCCACTGAAGTGAGAACCTTGTAAGGTGTTGGTAGAAAGTGAAGCAAGACTCTTTAAAGGGATATGGCATATTGCCCCGTAGCCAGTTGTGTATTTTGGTTTTGGGCTGCCCTAGGCATGATGAAACTCGGGCTCCCCCGCATGCTGGGGCTGGAGTAATGCCATATTCCATCTCCAGCATCACTGCGGTGTGCACGAATGGGGCTGAGCAGGAAGAGCTCAGAAGAAAGCGCTCTCTTGCAGCCCGCCTACAAACTGAGCAGCTGCCTGCCTCAGGGACACTGAGGTGGCCAGTCGGCCAGCTCTTGACCCCCCAGGACAAGAGGCTGACAAGGTATCTGCCAGGGTGTTTGGGGAGACGTTTTTTGCTGCCCCCTGAAAGTGCTGCCCAAGGCAAATGCCTTGTCAGCCTTGCGCTAAATACAGCGCTGCACGTATTCCTGACATAATGAGGCCCTTATCTTGTGAGGAAGAGCAGTGGACAATTACATCCTGGATAGCAGTAGGTGATGCCCAATAATAGTGAGCTTCCTAGCTTGACTTGGGGGTAAGATCGATGCCATAAAATGCATTAAATAGTGTGGTAGTTCCTCAGCAGTGGTGGTATGCCTCTTATTTTTAACCCCTTAAGGACACATGACATGTGTGATATGTCATGATTCCCTTTTATTCCAGAAGTTTGATCCATAAGGGGTTAATGTGGTTTCACCAATATAGGTTTTACATTGAGGCTATTTGCAAGGTGAGTACATTTTAGGTAGAATGATTTTGTCAAATATTGTCCTTCATGATAGACATAACATTTTGAAAGTTTATTATGTCCTTCTTCGAGGCATGTTCCTGGTCTGTAACAGCTTGGATATCTGCTTTCACCACTGCTGTGTCTTCTGGGCATTCTGCAGGAGATTATGTATATCTTTCTTTATGGCTAGAGCTGTGTATAATCTGCCCAGGAGACTCTGAAATCCAAGGAGGGACTGGAAGCAGTATGCCCCAGGCCTGCATGTCTGTCACTTCATATTTAGGGTAAGAAAGAATGGCATTGATCAGCTCATGGGATGCCTGGAGATAAGTGCATGGTCACTTCCGGCTGGATGGAACAATGGGCTCAGAATAATCAGCATTTTTAAACAAGGTTTGCAAGATCCGCAATGTATGCCATCCACCATGTCTCATTTGCAAGCTTTGCCCCATACAACTGCTCTTTATTCCAACTTACCAGCATACTCTAAACGAAAGGGATTGTTCTTTAAAAATACATTTTATATACTACAAGATCCACATGTACATGATGGTAACAGAGAGTACCGTTTATAAAAATTTTGCTTGGCTATAATATATCTCCAAAACACAGATCAATACGTTTTAGGAACACTAAATGGGTTCACTGAGATCATCTTTCTGTAAAGTGATGATCTAAATGAGACATTATAACATAACATGTTACTGTTTCCCCAGCCACTCTTATATTCAAAGCCCTAAACTGAGAGTAAAAATTAAATTTAGAACACTCAGACAAAAATCTCATAGAATTACGTAAGACGTTACGTAAAGAGCTATAACTAGCTGTGCTCGCTGAGAATGGAAGCAAAATGGTGCATAATAGAACAGACAAGTTATTCATGATGGAATAAAAACTTGGATTACATACTTGGATTTGAGAAAGGAACGCAATGGAAACCAGTATAAATAAAAGAAATAGTCTGATAATCCAGGAATGCAGTGCCATTTCATTATAGGAGTACACACACTGAACTAACTGGCTGCAATAGATGGGATACCGAGACAGATGTTGGCAGGACACACTGTCCTGGAAAATTAGATTTAATAGATAAGTGTGCAGCAATAAGAAAAATAGAATGGCAGCATGTAACACCAAGTTCCTTCCATAACCTTTGATTTAAAGACGATTATTTAAAGAAATATAAAAGAAAAGTTTCCAGATTAAGAGCACCCCCTTATAATGACAAACTAGATGCACTAGAACACAGTTGTGTATCCTGGTTTTGTGCTGTCCTAGGCATGACAAAACTCAGACGCCCCCCCCCCCCACCGATCCCCCCTGCCCTGCCTTCTAAATACACACACATTCACTGACAGACACGCATACACTAGCTAACAGACATACACACTCACTAACAGACAAATACAGTCACTAGCAGAAACACACATTCACTAACAGACACGCATACACTCTCACTAACAGACACACACATAGTAACACACTTCCTAACAGACACTCACTCACACACACTAACACACAAACACTAACAGACACACACACACACTAACACACACACACTAACAGCCTCCTTACCTTTGGGAATGCTGGGGTGGGTTTCTCCCTTTCCCTGGGGGTTCAGTGGCTGCTGGGCTGCTGGCGCTGGCGAGGGAGCACTGATTAGTGAGCTTTCTGCTCAGCTCCCTCACGCGCCGCAGAGTGATGCCGGGAGCCAGAATATGACATCATATTCTGGCTCCCGGCATCACTCTGAGGCGCGCGAGGGAGCTGAGCAGAGAGCTCAGGGGAAAGTGCTCCCTCGCCAGTGCCGCCCGCCCGCCAGCCAGGATCTTTAGTTAGCCGCAAGGCTAACAAGACATTTTCCCTGGGCATTTGGGGGCGGCTTTTTTTGCCGCCCCCTGGAAAATGCCACCAAAGGCAAATGCCTTGTTTGCCTCATGGCTAATACGTCCCTGCAGTGCGATGATTTGATTACTATAACTACCAATTATTGTAGAACCAGTTATATGCCTTGAAAGAGCATGCAGCCAACAGGATTCGGAATAGGAAACCTTCAATATAAAAGTTAAGACGGACACTATAGGCACGAAAACTATTTTAGTTTAAAGGAACACTGTAGGGTCAGGAACACAAACGTGTATTCCTGACCCTAAAGTGTTAAAACCACCATTTAGATGGCTTGCTCCCCCTTAAAAAATAATATTTCCAATGTTACAAGGGTCCACCAGCGCTGATCCCACCTAAATCCACCTCTTTGCTGTCACCATGAGACTTTATTATTTCAGCAAATCCAATGCCTTTCCACAGGGAAAGCATTGAACTGGCTGAAATCGGCAAGAAGCTGGGATGCCAGCTTGGCCAATCAGTACCTTCTCATAGAGATAAATGGAAATCAATGCATCTCTATGAAAAAAATTCAGCGTCTCCATGCTGAGCGTGGAGATGCTGAATGGCGGTGCTGCACACTTTGCAGCACTGCCCCAGGATGCACCTCCAGTGGCCATCTGAGGAGTGTCTAGGGTGATCCTAGGGCTGCATTAACAGAAACAAAATGATTGAACTCCTAAATGGTAGAGAAGTGAACAGCGAGACTGCAGGTTCATGGTTTATATACCAAAACTGCTCCATTAAACTAAAGTTGTTTTGATGTTTATAGTGTCTCTTTGATTTATAGCAGCATTAAAAGTTTCTCACTTGATCAGCGGACAAGAAACTGTACATACCAGTTTGAGACACTTTATAAGTCTCCACACTTTTGAGTATAACTTGCTTGCTTATACCATATCTCCATTTTAAAGTAGTATTACACTATATGCACTTTATTCAGCATTGAATTTAGTTTTTTTGTAAATCCTGTTTGGTATGTTAAAGGGACATTCCAGACCCCTAAACAACTTAAGCTTGCTGAAAATCTTTACGTGTGTAGAGTGTGTCCTCTTTTTTTCATTTTGCGAAAAGTGTAGATTTCAATTACTTACATTTATAAATTAAAGGGACACTATAGTCACCAAAACAACTACAGCTTACTAGAATTATTACCTTTAGGCTTTTTGCTGTTAACACTGTCTTTTCAGAGAAAATGCAGTGTTTACATTACAGCCTAGTGATAACTTCACTGGCCACTCCACAGATGGCTGTTAGAGATCCTTCCTGGGTCATGGCTGCCTAAAATGCATCCACACATTCAGTGTCTCCACCCTCTGCATGCAGACACTGAACTTTCCTCATAGAGATTCATTGATTCAATTCAGCCAATCCTATGGGGAAGCATTGTGATTGGATTAGGCCACCACTTCTAATGATGTCAGCAGACTGCCTGTTTTTCAGAGTCTAACCAGTGGCGGATCCAGGGGGGGGGCAACGGGGCAATTGCCCCCCCCCGAGAAAATAGTGCAGCTGCCATCAGTTGAGGGACCTTATTAGGGGCTCGGTCGGGTGCTGCAGCCCTTTGGCAGACCGGGCCCCTTTAAAGTCCAGGGAGTGCTGGGAGGAAGTGACTGTTACTTCCTCCCAGCATACAGACCGCGCGGGCTGAGAACACCCAGGATGCAGCTGGGAGAGAAGACACAGGCAGCTGGAAGAGAAGGAGGAGGGAGGAGAGAGAGCTCTGCAGCTTCAGACTCCCATCAGGCTCAGCCAGCCTCAGGAAGTCACCTTCCTGCAAAGAAAAAGGTATTTAAGCAGAGGGGAGAGGGGAGGGTGCTTAACATTATGGAAGCTGCAATTTGTGTGTGTGTCAGTGTGTATGTTTAGATATGTGGACATCTGTGTGTGTCAGTGTGTATGTTTAGATATGTGGACATCTGTGTGTGTCAGTGTGTATGTTTTATGTATGTGGACATCTGTGTGTGTCAGTGTGTATGTTTATGTATGTGGACATCTGTGTGTGTCAGTGTGTATGTTTATGTATGTGGACATCTGTGTGTGCCAGTGTGTATGTTTATGTATGTGGACATCTGTGTGTGCCAGTGTGTATGTTTATGTATGTGGACATCTGTGTGTGCCAGTGTGTATGTTTATGTATGTGGACATCTGTGTGTGCCAGTGTGTATGTTTATGTATGTGGACATCTGTGTGTGCCAGTGTGTATGTTTATGTATGTGGACATCTGTGTGTGCCAGTGTGTATGTTTATGTATGTGGACATCTGTGTGTGTCAGTGTGTATGTTTATGTATGTGGACATCTGCGTGTGCCAGTGTGTATGTTTAGGTATGTGGACATCTGTGTGTGTGTGTTTAGGTATGTGTGTATGTGTGCATCTGTGTGCCAGTGCGTATGTTTAGGTATGTGGACATCTGTGTGTGTCAGTGTGTATGTGTGCATCTGTGTGCCAGTGCGTATGTTTAGGTATGTGGACATCTGTGTGTGTCAGTGTGTATGTGTGCAGCTGTGTGCCAGTGCGTATGTTTAGGTATGTGGACATCTGTGTGTGTCAGTGTGTATGTTTAGGTATGTGGACATCTGTGTGTGTCAGTGTGTATGTTTAGGTATGTGGACATCTGTGTGTATTGGAGTGTCAGTGTGTGAATCTGTGAGTGTTAATGTGTATCTGTGAGTATGTATCTGTGTGTGTACCACAGACAACGTCGTCCACTGCACTCAGGTTCCGCTTTTCACTCTGGTCCACAGCCTCAAAGGTGCTCTGGAATAGATAGACACTGCTAATCCGTCCAACAATACAAGGTAATAGAATATACAGGCAACACACCAGGTACCGAAGGTGTATTTATTCGAGGGTAGAACACCACATAAAAGTGCAACTTTTCAGCCTTAGAGGGACTTAAACATGATTAAGGCCCCCAAGGGCTGAAACGTGTTCTACCCTCCAATAAATACACCTTCAGTACCTGGAGTTATGCCTGTATATTCTATTACCTTGTATCTGTGTATGTGAAGGTATGTGTGTCATTCTGTGTATGTGTAGGGATGTGTGTGTGTGTGCGGTTTCGCCAGTGTGCATGTGTAGGGATGTGTGTATCTATGTGCCAGTGTGTGTGTGTGTGCCTGTGTAGGTATAGGTTTGTATCTGTGGGTGTGCCAGTGTATGTGTCTGTATCTGTTATTGTGTTTCCATATCACTGTGTGTGGCCGCATATGTGTACAGCCTCTATCCCCTAAACAAGAGTCCCCTATTCCTCCGCTGCAGCCTGTTTCACCCCGCTCTAGCCCACTTAAGTGCCCCTCCCGAGATTTGGTTCTGGATCCGCCCCTGAGTCTAACAGCATGCAGAGTTAAGGCTTCAGGCTTGAATACAGTAAGATTTTGCTATATTTATGGAGGCATGAGGGGCCCAGATGGGCTAGATGGTGGTGTTAACACTATAGGGTCAGGAATACATGTTTGTGTTCCTGACCCTATAGTGACCCTTTAAGCTGGTTACAAAACCTTGACTTTCAATCAGACAACAATTTTACTTCCTGCTTTCGTTAGCACAGTAGGGTCAAACTTAAGAGGCAGCAATTTGCATTGCAGAGACTTCTCACTGAGCTGCATTAGAAGTCTGTGATTGGGCAGCCACATAAAATCTGGGCGGGGTTAGAAGGGGAGGGTTTGGAAAACCAGTATACAAGGGTATTGCAAGTTTTGAAAGCTGTTTTTAAACTTACCTCCCCAAGGAAAAAATGCATACTTAAATGCATGCACATTTTAATTTGGGGTATATCTACTAAACAGTGATTTTAATTCATTTTGTATTTGAGTAGTGGAGTGTTCCTTTAAGAGGAGTGTGACAGCACACTTTATTTAGTGTGACAGCAGCTGATATCTGATTGCGTAATCTACTCTCACATTCTCCTTTACTTCAGCAATCACATTCTTCGTCCACAGCTTTCCCTGAATGAAGGAACCCGCTACTTCCTACTTATCAAGATATTGCTTCTATTTCTTCCTCCTAAAAGATCTTCTAAATCCATTATGGAACGCCATGTTTATCCAGCCAACCCTTCCCATTTCTATTCTGGTTTTTGTATTGCTCTTTTGTTTGTGTCAATTTACAATGAATTGGGGATTTATATAAATAACCATAAATCAAATCATAGTGCAGGGTAATAGTCTAAATATGTGGCTAATGTGAGTATGCAGTACTGTAAGCAAAATAAGTAATATTGAGAAAGGAAAGAAATGAAATGACATATTTATTAAAATATTTCTGTTCTCTTTTATACTATCTGAAGGTCACATTCACCAAAGCTTTTTTTATAAATTATGGATAAGAAATTATATGTCTGTGTCAGCTAATTATAAAGGCTCTATGTAGGCCAAGCATGCCCATAATGGATATATTTGTGGCCAACCTGCCTTGGGGCCACTTTGTGTTGTGGCTGTGACCAGACATAAATGATATTTCCTGTCTGATTCTTGTCTTCCCTCCCACGACCGATTGTGTGCTCCTGCAAGCCAACCACTCCCCCGTCCCTCCTGCTCGCAGTGCTAGAGGAGCGTCTGGCCTGCTTGAGCAGAAAAGAGCAGGGCTGGAACTGGAGGACGGGCGGCTTATCTTAAGGTAGGAGAAGACGGGCTTGGGGGACCTTTCTGTGTAGTGTGTTAAATCGGGGTGGGGGATAGTGTATTACCTTGAGAGAGGGGGCCTTGTATTAATTTGGGGGAGGGAGTGGGCAGTGTATTAATTTTAGGGAGGGGGCACTGAATTAATTTGGGGGAAGCAGGGGGTCAGTGTGTTAAATTGGGGCGGCAGTGTGTTAATTTTAGGGAGGGACAGGAAGTGTACTAATTTGGGTGAAGGAGGGGAACAGTGTATTAAATTGGGTGAGGGAGTGTGGCAGTGTATTAGAGTGGTGGGAGGGGGAGGCAGTGTATTAGAGTGGTGGGGGGCGGTGTATTTCATTTGTGAGCAGGGTATTAGAATGAGAGGAAGGGGCAGTGTATTGAATTTGGGGGCAATGTATTGGATTTGTGGGTAGTGTATTAGAATGGGAGAGGGGCAGTTTATTAAATTGGGTAAGGGAGTGGGGGCAGTGTATTAGAGTGGTGGGAGGGGGAGGCAGTGTATTAGAGTGGTGGGGGGCGGTGTATTGAAGTTGTGGGCAGTGTATTAGAATGAGAGAAAGGGGCAGTGTATTGAATTTGGGGGCAATGTATTGGATTTGTGGGTAGTGTATTAGAATGGGAGGAGGGGCAGTTTATTAAATTGGGTGAGGGAGTGGGGCAGTGTATTAGAGTGGTGGGAGAGGGAGGCAGTGTATTAGAGTGGTGGGGGCGGTGTATTGAATTTGTGGGCAGTGTATTAGAATGAGAGGAAGGGGCAGTGTATTGAATTTGGGGGCAATGTATTGAATCTGTGGGTAGTGTATTAGAATGGGAGGAGGGGCAGTTTATTAAATTGGGTGAGGGAGTGGGGCAGTGTATTAGAGTGGTGGGAGAGGGAGGCAGTGTATTAGAGTGGTGGGGGCGGTGTATTGAATTTGTGGGCAGTGTATTAGAATGAGAGGAAGGGGCAGTGTATTGAATTTGGGGGCAATGTATTGAATCTGTGGGTAGTGTATTAGAATGGGAGGAGGGGCAGTTAATTAAATTGGGTGAGGGAGTGGGGCAGTGTATTAGAGTGGTGGGAGGGGGAGGCAGTGTATTAGAGTGGTGGGGGCGGTGTATTGAATTTGTGGGCAGTGTATTAGAATGAGAGGAAGGGTCAGTGTATTGAATTTGGGGGCAATGTATTGGATCTGTGGGTAGTGTATTAGAATGGGGGAGTGGGCAGTTTATTAAACTGAGTCTGCATGGAGGTGCTAAACTCTCTACATAGAGATGCTGATTGGCCGCGCAGTTTTTGCCACACATGCACAATAGCCTCTCAATGCCTTCCATTGGGAAAGCATTGGATTGGCTGAGATCATCAAGTTTGATGATCTCAGCCAAAGTGAAGAACACACTCATAGGACTTTAAAATGAACAAGATAACATCATTTGTTTTTTTTTACAGCATACATTCACAATTTCAGTCCCATTACCAAGCTTTTCTTAATATGTCAAGGTAGTTGGACTAAAACATTGGTTATATGCAAATGCACAGCTGCTTACAATAAATATACTATTTTGTTTACTTTGAAGCTCCATACACAGCAAACTGTGTTGCGCTGTGTGTTCTGACACCTTTTTATCATGGCCAGCATTAAGTTTTTCAGCAATTTGACCTGCAGGCGCTCTTCTGTGTGATTGGACAAGATGGGCTAGCCTTCCTTCCCCACATGCATCCATGAGTCTTGGGCACCCATGACCCTGATGCTGGCTCATCAGTTGGCCTTCCCTGTACCACTTTTGGTAGGTACTAATCAGTGCATACAAGGAACACCCCACAAGACTTGCCGTTTTGGAGATGCTCTGACCCAGTCATCAAACCATCAGTATTTGGTCAAATTAACTCAGATATTTCCACCTGCCTATTTTTCCTGCTTCCAACCCATCCAATTCAAGAAATAACTGCCTAATATATCCCACCACTTGAGAGGTGCCATTGTAACAATATAATGAAGGTTATTTCAACCTGTCCGTGGTTTTAACGCTGTGGCTGATCAGAGTGTATCTAGCATTTTTAGATTTCAACTTAATTTAGTAAGAATAATTTCAAATATTGAGAATCCTCTGGTCCGTTCACGTTTAGGGACTTAAAGTGCCACTCCAACCCTTCCCATTTCTATTCTGGTTTTTGTATTGCTCTTTTGTTTGTGTCAATTTACAATGAATTGGGGATTTATATAAATAACCATAAATCAAATCATAGTGCAGGGTAATAGTCTAAATATGTGGCTAATGTGAGTATGCAGTACTGTAAGCAAAATAAGTAATATTGAGAAAGGAAAGAAATGAAATGACATATTTATTAAAATATTTCTGTTCTCTTTTATACTATCTGAAGGTCACATTCACCAAAGCTTTCTTTATAAATTATGGATGAGAAATTATATGTCTGTGTCAGCTAATTATAAAGGCTCTATGTAGGCCAAGCATGCCCATAATGGATATAGTTGTGGCCAACCTGCCTTGGGGCCACTTTGTGTTGTGGCTGTGACCAGACATAAATGATATTTCCTGTCTGATTCTTGTCTTCCCTCCCACGACCGATTGTGTGCTCCTGCAGGCCAACCACTCCCCCGTCCCTCCTGCTCGCAGTGCTAGAGGAGCGTCTGGCCTGCTTGAGCAGAGAAGAGCAGGGCTGGAACTGGAGGACGGGCGGCTTATCTTAAGGTAGGAGAAGACGGGCTTGGGGGACCTTTCTGTGTAGTGTGTTAAATCGGGGTGGGGGATAGTGTATTAATTTGAGAGAGGGGGCCTTGTATTAATTCGGGTGAGGGAGTGGGCAGTGTATTAATTTTAGGGAGGGGGCACTGAATTAATTTGGGGGAGGGAGGGGGTCAGCGTGCTAAATTGGGGCGGCAGTGTGTTAATTTTAGGGAGGGACTGGCAGTGTATTAATTTGGGGGAAGAAGAGGGACAGTGTATTAAATTGGGTGAGGGAGTGGGGCAGTGTATTAGAGTGGTGGGGGGCGGTGTATTGAATTTGTGAGCAGTGTATTCGATTGAGAGGAAGGGGCAGTGTATTGAATTTGGGGGCAATGTATTGAATCTGTGGGTAGTGTATTAGAATGGGAGGAGGGGCAGTTTATTAAATTGGGTGAGGGAGTGGGGCAGTGTATTAGAGTGGTGGGAGGGGGAGGCAGTGTATTAGAGTGGTGGGGGGCGGTGTATTGAATTTGTGAGCAGTGTATTCGATTGAGAGGAAGGGGCAGTGTATTGAATTTGGGGGCAATGTATTGAATCTGTGGGTAGTGTATTAGAATGGGAGGAGGGGCAGTTTATTAAATTGGGTGAGGGAGTGGGGCAGTGTATTAGAGTGGTGGGAGGGGGAGGCAGTGTATTAGAGTGGTGGGGGGCGGTGTATTGAATCTGTGGGCAGTGTATTAGAATGAGAGGAAGGGGCAGTGTATTGAATTTGGGGGCAATGTATTGGATTTGTGAGTAGTGTATTATAGGTCATATTTTACAAGTTTGGACTGTCTGAACTAATGTAATTAAAATTAGGTAAAAGCAAGCTAAGCATGTTGTCATCAAGTATATGTTCCATATTCTAAAACATAAAATAAAATGGGGAACATATGGGGTAAAATATAGAGGTAGCGTCCCGCTGGAGGGGGGGGGGGCTCAGAGATTTGCAGCGTGAGCTATTAAATTTTTTTTAAAAGGAGTGATCAAAAACTAAATATAACTAACAGAAAAATTAAACCCTATTGTGCCACAAATACACGCAACACTGTCGCTCATGCTGCCCTCTGAGTCATACCAGGGATCTGTGATAAGAGTCCTAGGCTGCCGGTAGTCATGTTCGTGAGGTTAGCCTATTCCAGAGACAGGTAAGTACATATCATGCATCTGGTATCTGCCGAGGATGAGAACGTGTGAGTGTTTTCGGAGGGTACCTTGAGTCTATCCCAGGCCTGTATCTAGGCCGTCACCTCTGTGCCATGGACTCGGTCATTTATCAAGGCCAAGTCCAACCCCTGTGAGGGGCAATGAAAGTCCTGAGTGGTATTAGGCCTATATCGGGCCTTGGGCCTCCACTGGTGTGGTCGGTGTCGAGGGGGATGGACCCTCCAGACCCCTGGTCTGGGGGTGAGTAGGTGAGGTATGCCTTGTTAGAGGTGTGTGTGCGAGATGGCGGCTCTTCTGACAGCTGCATGTACGGTGCGCCGTGAGCCTACAGGTGATGTCAACGGTATGCGACAACTCCTTCTGAGCTCCTCAACTTGCATTCGTTTAATTTGGTGAATTTTGGCGAAAATCTTGTCCAGCTGCTCCATGCTGGTCTTCCACCATTCCTGTGCGGTGTGCGCAAGGGAGCCATCTGCCATTTTAGCTGGTTCAGAGTCACAGGTTTCACATAACTTAGGTCCTGGCTGAGTTGCGGCCCCTCCCCTTGCGATAGGTAGGTAAAGTCGCTTTGTTGGTGCCGGATAACCCCGACTGGCAGGGGGCACGGAGGGGAAACAGGGACCCTTCCACCTTCTTTATTTCAGGAGAGTATATCAGCGGGGAGGTCGGCCGGGCTCCCACACCTTGATTCTCTGGTAGGCCGTGATGGCTTCTCGGCTATAGACTGTTTGTTTCAGTGGTAAAAAACTGTGGATGTCTGCTGTGCTTAGTGCTAGGCGTCCCCTGCGCTGTCAGTGTGAGTGTGAGCAGGTATACAGCTGCTTTAAGTCGTTTCATTTCAAGAGTTTGCAATAGTTTCACTGAGCTTTCTCCATGTGCAGCCTGTCAGCATGGTGGTCAGACTCTGCCCACTGTTCATTTTGGTTTCAAGTGCACCAGACAAAAGCCCTTACATGACTAGCAGCATGACAATCTCTATCACCTAAACCCGGAATTAGAACCATTTTCAAATTGACATTATTGATTACAGTTTACAGCATTCTCCGTAAACTGACATTTTTAAATATAATTGGTATGTATATTGTGTATTTTTGTATTTTTATTTTTATTCTCTATGAAAGTATTAAGTACGTATTTGTAAAATGTGAAATGTTTTGATAAAAGTCTCCAGACTAAAATGTTGATTCACCTGCACGTACCTGAGAATGCAATAAAGCACAAGAAAAAAAACTTTGAAAATACTCAAAATATTGAAATAAATTAATAAGTGAGTGGTGTTTGATAGAACCTTGGCAATTAAACTTGATCAACTTGACATATGGTTGTTTTTTTCCTTTTTAAGACATGTGCATATGACTAATCACTAAATATACATGCACTCCACTCTAGCGTTTCGTGAAGATGCTTTACTTCATCAGAGGCGCCTCAACGAGAAGATGCTTCACTACATCAGAGGCTCCTCGATGAGAAGATGCTTCACTATATCAAAGGTTCCTCAATGAGAAGATGCTTCACTATATCAGAGGCTCCTCAATGAGAAGATGCTTCACTACATCAAAGGTTCCTCAATGAGAAGATGCTTCACTATATCAGAGGCTCCTCAATGAGAAGATGATTCACTACATCAAAGGTTCCTCAACGAGAAGATGCTTTACTTCATCAGAGGCGCCTCAACGAGAAGATGCTTCACTACATCAGAGGCTCCTCGATGAGAAGATGCTTCACTATATCAAAGGTTCCTCAATGAGAAGATGCTTCACTATATCAGAGGCTCCTCAATGAGAAGATGCTTCACTACATCAAAGGTTCCTCAATGAGAAGATGCTTCACTATATCAGAGGCTCCTCAATGAGAAGATGATTCACTACATCAAAGGTTCCTCAACGAGAAGATGCTTTACTTCATCAGAGGCGCCTCAACGAGAAGATGCTTCACTACATCAGAGGCTCCTCGATGAGAAGATGCTTCACTATATCAAAGGTTCCTCAATGAGAAGATGCTTCACTACATCAGAGGCTCCTCAATGAGAAGATGCTTCACTATATCAGAGGCTCCTCAATGAGAAGATGCTTCACTACATCAAAGGTTCCTCAATGAGAAGATGCTTCACTACATCAAAGGTTCCTCAACGAGAAGTCTTTGATGAAGTGAAGCATCTTCACAAAACGTGTAAGTCAGAACTCTCATTCAGGGCTGAGAAGGAGGTTCATTGGAACGCAGGAGTTTTGGCGCTATGAAGTGAGATCTTGAAGTATGTTATATATGAAATGTGTTGATCTGTGCACTTCTACACCACCTATGTCTGTCTGTAAGCCATTCCTGTTTGCTTTATGTGATGAATGAGTTTTTAAATTAGGAATAAAGGAAATATATATTTTTAATAGATTGGCAACGTTATCTCTTTGATAACGGGACACAATGTTTTCATTTTTTTGTTTATAGAAAGCAGCAAGAGTGAGATGCTCGCCAAACAATTTATCATTCTCATCACTTTGATTTACAGTGACCTGCCTTCACTTAAAGGACCACTATAGTGCCAGGAAAACATACCCGCCGGGCTCTGGAGAGAGGAAAGGGGTTAAACTTACCTTTTTTCCAGCGCCGGGCGGGGAGCTCTCCTCCTCCTCTCCGCCGCCAATCCTCCTCCTGGGCTGAATGTGCATGCGCGGCAATTCATAATGCTTTCCTATGGACCGTTGCGTGTTCTCACTGTGATTTTCACAGTGAGAAGCACGCAAACGCCTCTAGCGGCTGTCAATGAGACAGCCACTAGAGGATTTGGAGGCTGGATTAACCCATTTATAAACATAGCAGTTTCTCTGAAACTGCTATGTTTATAAAAAAATAGGTTAACCCTAGCTGGACCTGGCACCCAGACCACTTCATTAAGCTTAAGTGGTCTGGGTGCCTAGAGTGGTCCTTTAACATTGCTGGCATTTTGAGGAAGAGGTTGATATTTTTGTTACCTGAAGACACCATCATTGTCACATTGTACTTCCAGTGTTACTGGAAACACTAGATAACACTCAGCAATCAGGTTATAATATTATGACATAAAACGCTGAATGTAATAAAATCAGACCGCTTTGCTACATTGGTTGCAGATACTGTTACAAACTGTCTGTATCCAAAACAATCTGGCTACTATGGTGAACAGTGACTGATTCATTTCTGAATATTCCTTTCCTTTATTGTTTTACTACGTATAAATTTAGATGGTGCCTTTCTTTAACTAATGATCAACTCCAGGATATCACCTATTTAATTAAATGCTGTTGGTGTTTCACTTATAAATGAAAAGCAAAGAAAGGTAATAGATCCTCACTATAATAAAAATAAAGGATAAAAGTGTGGGCAGCAGCGAAAAAGTACATGAATTTCCACACCTAGTAAGTATAAGAAAGAATGGTAAAGACAAAAATACACAGTGCCCAACCTCAGTGTGTGCTTTCAGAGTTGTGCTCAAAAGATTGCATACCTTTGGAAAAGTGGTAACATATATACCCTTTTAAAAGAAACCATGTGGGATTCATTCTCAACTGTAGCTTATAGCAAAATGGCACAATCATAAAACAAGAGATGTCAAAGAAAAAATGTAAATGACACCTGCATACCCTTAGTTCTTAATACTGTGTATTACCCCTTTTGTAATAGTTATCTATGAGGCCCCTAATTCTTGCAGGTGGTATACCTGACCGTTCGTCTTGGCAAAATGCCTCCAGGTCATGCAAAGTGTTTGGTCGTCTTGCATGAACCGCACATTTGATTGAAATCTCCTCAGAGTGGGTCGATGATATTAAGGTGAGGAGACTGTGATGGCCACTCCAGAACCTTTGTCCACTGGCGTAGATACCGCAGTTGCACGTGCCCGTCACTCCAGGGGGTCCAGCCGCCCTGCGAACCCTTGTGACCAGGTACACACCGCCATCTTTTGCGGCCACGGCCCACGCAGCAAAGTGCCGGGGCCACCGTCCAAGGGGTCCATCAGATGACTGCCAATTCTCCCAGCAATCACACAGAGCTTGTGTGGGAGGAAGCAGAGGAAGGAGTCAGAGTGGGAACTCTGACTCCCATCAACCTGAGCCACCACTGGACCCCAAAAGTCACCCTCCTGCACCTAAAAGGTAGGAAACAGGAGGGTGACTTAAACCTTTTGTGTGAGTGTGTTTTTTTGTGTGTATGTGTCTTTGTGTGTGTGTGTATGTGTCTGTGTGTGTGCCTGTATGTGTGTATGTATATATGTGTGTGTGTATGTGTGCCTTCTGTTTGTATGTATGTTGTTGTATGTGTGTGTGTCGGTGTATGTGTGTGTGTGTGTGTCTTTCTGTGTGTGTGTATGTATGTGTGTATGTGTCTGTATGTATTGTCTGTCTGTGTCTATGTGTGTAACGGATCGCCTGGCACCCCGACTGGGTACCTCCGTTGAAGGATGCTCCTAGCACTTCCTGAGGACTCCAAGCACTGCAGCAGACACCAAAACCACCGAACCGTAGGAGCATATGAATGCTCTCAAGCATATGAATGCTGTAGACAGTTGAATAGGAAACCATACGAATAGGTTTACTCTCCTAGCAGTCAAACTGGAACAGCATACAATAAATCCTTCCCCCAATAATGAGACGACACTTCGTTTTGAGGGTTAAGCAGAATCTCCAGTGCTGGCACACCCAGCCTGGTTTTTATTACAATCCACAAAACATAGTACAGCCCACAGGGCGTTACAAAACAACCAATCACATCACAGTTACATCCCACATATTCCCTCCCCTTATCCTGAGAGAAAACTCAATTATACATACAGTTAAAACATACTTTCTACCCAACTTTCATAACTCCAAAACCATACATCACATTCACATAAAATTACATATTCACAATCAATCCATTCAGGGGAACAACATATTAAAAAATGGCACGAATCAGACCAGGGGTTCAAAAGTTAAGGGAAAGTCCTTTGTGACTAAATGAAGTATGGCTTTCTGGCCCAAACCAGTTTCAGAGTCTTCTATCCTGGAGAGTAATTCAATTATCTCCCAGGACAGACACAAGACTCCATTAAGCACATGGTTGCAAAAAGACACAAAACACTTTAAAATACATAAAGTCACATTTTACACATAACACACAGACATTTCACATATCCCCAGATAGCTGGGATCTGAGCGCACAAAACTACTGAATAGCGCTCAGATCCTATTCACACAGTTCAATTGCCATGGAGCCGAAGTCTTTAACTACACGAATGGGCTCCATGGCATAGCTATCTGGGTTAACACATTCACATAAAGTCTGGTCCATAGTCCAAAGGCAAGAGGCGGGCAAGCAGCCCCCTCCAAGGACACGTGGCGAGGCCGGTTTCGCCACAATGTGTCTATGTGTATGTGTGTCTATGTGTCTGTGTGTGTGTGTGTCTGTCGGGGGTCCCATGGATTGTGTGTACGCCACTGCCTTTGTCTGCTGTAACCACTGGAGGGTCACCTTGGCCTCGTGCTTAGGGTCATTGTCATGCTGGACAATCCAAGAGCGTCCCATGCACCGCCTTGCAGAAGAATGCAAGTTGTCTGCCAGTACTGACTGGCATTTTCAAAGCTTGATATCTTTTTATATCCTTTTCCATCTTTATAAAGTTCCTTTTGACAGTTCTTTTCTGCTCCTCATGGCTCAGTATCTAGCCTGCTCAGTGCATCCACGTGACAGCTAACCAACTCCTTGACTATTTATACACAGAGAAGAGAGAAAAATAAAACCTTTTTAAATCAGAGTAAATGTTTCTTTGAATGTGGGACATGCTTGGCATGAGTACTACTAATAAAAAGAGACACATAACTACTTTTAAAAGTCCATGTCAGCTAAAAACTTTCCACATAAAATAATTAATTACTTGCCACTCGAAGAATATAATTTATATATTAATTTGCCTATGTGGGTTAATCTATTGAGGTCGTACCAAAAGGGCACTTCATATCAGAGTGGAAGAACATGTGAGGAATATTAAAAAAACATATGAAAGTCATAGTGTACCCTATTTTAAAACACATCATAATTGTAACCCGACAGAAATGCAATTTATGGGTTTA
This sequence comes from Pelobates cultripes, assembly GCA_933207985.1. Lineage (NCBI taxonomy): Eukaryota > Metazoa > Chordata > Amphibia > Anura > Pelobatidae > Pelobates > Pelobates cultripes. The sequence goes on along the minus strand of OW240921.1, from coordinate 93,035,415 downwards.
CAAAAAGTATCAAGGCCGTGGAGAGGTGGAGATTTAGCTAACAAACTGGGGAAGGCCTAAATGGAATGGATATTTAAGCTGAATACCCTACAACCAAGCGGCCTTAATGCAGATTTCGAACTCTGTCACTTCTTTAATTAATAATCTGTCTGTATACCTTATATCCATATGTTTTAAGGCCGTTTGGCCTGTATTTGTGGGAGGGGCTTAAAATAATTCACTCCCCTATATAAGGGACACCCCTTACCTGACTCATATCGCTTGAGGTCAGCATCAGAATGATTTCCACTTCCGGGTCATTCCAGACGCCATTTTACCTGATTACTCCATGAGGTTTTCTAAGCAGAGCTGTGTCAGGAATCCAGCCACAGGCTTTTCCGGCCTACCACCTTCTTTCTTCAATCCATCGCCGTGGATGGTGTCCAAGTGACTCACAAACCGTAAGTCGACCTACCCGTTACGCCAGGCATCAGTCCCACGGCACTATGTAAGGGTCAGGTCCTCACTTTACGGCTGCATTTTGTCTATGTCTGTTCTAAAACCATTGCATGTTCATGAAAATCATTCGTTTAAACCCCCTACCGGTCTTTGGGTGTACTACAGGCTTCTTAGACATTATTGCATTTCATGTACAAACCAATGAACCACTGCATTTTCGCCTACACACTGACCCCTACCGGTCATTTGGTGTACTACCGGCTTCTCAGACATTATTGTATTTCATGTAAAAAATCAACCAACCACTGCATTTTTCACCTACACACTGACCCCTATCAGTCATTCGGTGTACTACAGGCATCTTAGAAGTTTTTTGCATTTTCATGTACAAACCAATAAACCACCTCATTTTAACCTACACACTGACCCCTACCGGTTTTTGGTGTACTACAGGCTTCTTAGACATTATCGCATTTCATGTACAAATAAACGAATCACTGCATTTGCGCCTACACACTGACCCCTACTGGTCATTTGGTGTACTACAGGCTTCTCAGACATTATTGCATTTCATGTACAAATCAACGAATCACTGCATTTGCGCCTACACACTGACCCCTACTGGTCATTTAGTGTACTACAGGCTTCTTAGATATTATCGCATTTCATGTACAAATCAACAAACCACTGCATTTGCGCCTACACACTGACCCCTACCGGTCATTCGGTGTACTACGGGCTTCTCAGACATTATTGCATTTCATGTACAAAACAATAAACCACTGCATTTTCACCTACACACTGACCCCTACCAGTCATTCAGTGTACTACAGGCTTCTCAGACATTATTGCATTTCATGTACAAACCAACTAACCACGGCATTTTCGCCTACATGCTAACCCCTACCGGTCAATCAGTATACTACAGGCTTCTCAGATTTTATTCCACTTCATAAGCAAACAAACTAACTACAGCATTTTCGCTTTCATACTGACTTCTATCTGTCAAATGGTAGCATTAACCCCTTAAGGACACATGACATGTGTGACATGTAATGATCCCCTTTTATTCCAGAAGTTTGGTCCTTAAGGGGTTAAAGGGTATTTTAACATACAATCAGCATTTCTGACCCCTACTGGTCAACAGCAAAACTGTCTTCACATGTCATATACAATTTACCAGCCAATATAAATTACACATAAGATTGTTTTAAATATAACTATAGACCATAAATTAAACTCCAGCACGGGCTCAACTTCAGGTTTAATTCACAATAATTTACATTTCACATCAAGACCAACAGTGGTTCTATCAACACTGCCACCTACAGGTCTGTCAAGTACATTGACAATTTTCATGGGGTTTTACAAACACCAAAACACTGACACCTATAGGTCAACAGACAAACAACATTTCACATACCAATCAGTATCCAACTACACTGCCACCTATAGGGCACTCGGCAGATCTCCAGTGCACTTGCATTTTGCAACACCATGTTCACTGACCCCTACCATTCAATAAGACATACAACAATTCACATAGCAAGCACTATATCAACATCTGGTATAAATACACATATTATTACACAGTAGCAGACGCATCTGTATATATGTAACTGGTAATATAGTTCACATACATTTTTCACAGCACGCTGCTCCCGCAACAGACTTCCCCTAGCAAGGGGACATACAACATACAAGGTGGGGACAGACCACATTTTCACTTGTACATACGGCACTTAATGGGTTAAGATTGATACATATTTAACCAGTATGGCTACGATGTTTAATATTTACACATCAAGTCACTTTACTTTTCACATATACTGTACGTATTAAGATAAGCTTGGTCTATGCCATATTTCCTTATGCCATACGGTTTTATCCATTCAGGTTACAGTTACTACTAAAAAACCTATACGGATTGTCAGGTTCAATACCATACTACCAGGTACATACACCTGCTCACGTAGTTATCCATCTCTTACCTTCCCTGGAATAGTAATAGTGTACTGGCAATTAGGGTTCTAGGGCCCAATAGGTATTACCCCCTTTTTTCTCTGCATTATGCTTCGGTTAGTGGTCCCGCGAGGCCAACACCCCGCCTCACACTCGGAGGCATACACCCCTCGGGCCACTCGTGAGCTAGCCGCCTCGCATTGTATCATAGAGAGGACCTCACCTGTCACTCCCCTTCCTATTTTCTGGTTACTGTCACCGAGAGGCCAACATCCTGCCACAACGTTTGGTGGCCACACAAAATCCCCTCGCGCCAAGCATAGATAGAGCCTCTCAAGCCACTTGGCAACTAGCAGGGCCTCACCAGTCACCAAAAAACACAAAGCCTAATCGTTTCGCCTTACGGCTTAGCTAGCAAGCCAGTACAAGAACCCTGGGTACAAATAATAATTGCAATCTTTATTGTTATTTAAGTATTTCTCAAAAAGATGGTGAATAATCACCTCTTCCTAGCACCCCGGCTAGAATTGATACACCTTCAAGCAGAGGAGATGTTGCTAGTCCAGCAGCAATCAGATCCTGGACGATCCCACACATTACCACCGACCTAAGGAGGTGACAAATCCCCTACCCTGCTACAGCAAGGAAAGCAGAGTTATTCAAACTCCTCCATACATCAACGGACAACACGGAGGCAGGGGAAGGCCCAGCTACATCAACTCAGGTGACACCCAGGCTATGCTAGCTTCACTCATAAACTCATGAGCCAAAAAATTTATGACAGACTGGCAATCTCGAGTTGGTCACCACAGCCCTCACAAGGCTGGGCCTCACGCTACTGTACAACCAGCACCAACCGAAACTCTGTTACCTGGTACAATCAATTCTTATGACACACAAGATGTTAAACCTGCACGTATGATCCCAGCACATTGGGGAAGCAAGGCATATATATGTATGATGATGTATCTGTGATGGTCAGATCCAGGGATTCCAGGTAAATCGGGAACTGACCATCCCTTGGTTGGGTTGGCATTTGGAATATGTGGAGATGTTTATTTGTGCAGGTACCCATACAGAAGGGATTTTGTCCCAAACAAATGGACGAGCACTCTCAGGCTCCAGGTACCAGCACCTCTGAACTACCAGAGACCACTGATATGAGTAGTTGCATTGCATACAGACTGTTGCATATATGTTCAAATAGTTCAGGGCACATGACAAACCATGTGTCCCAATACAACTTACAAATAACGTATTCACCATCTGTACACACCAATGCATTTTCAACACTACTGACTCATCACCCTTCCAGACTTGAAGGTGTGTTTATGATAACTGTATGGGAGCCCTTTGAAGCTCCAGAGCTTTAGTAAATCTACTACAAGGAATATAGCATGCCCTCACTTACAGTCAGCACAACAAAACCATTGGCTGTAAACACACTCATAGCCAAGATTTGCAGAGGGGTCTTCCAATTTCCACCATTTACAGCATACACACACATTGGTATTGTCACAAGGAATCTTCCCTTAAACAAAGACTAACCATAGACTTATTGGCACCACACACCTCCGTTACCCCAAGTCTCAACTCCCTCATACCCTCCGAGGATTTTTCTTACTATACAACACCATTGATCTACCTTTACAGCTATCACTCAAGCATGGGTTGAAGCTTGGTTAAGTAAGACCAATATCATCAACGCAGTAAACAGCTACCATCTACCCTACACACTGGCACTTACATGGCATAAAATGGGCAATCCTTTCCCCACTAAAAGCAGCTGCTGTGGCATGGGGTAAATCATGGTCAGGGTCATCAATCCGTTGTTACGCATGGTATTGCTGGGGAACTCACTTGGTTGGCCACTTACCATATTTCTTTTACTTTCATGTACCAGGCGGGGGTATACATCCCTGCGGACAATTGTCTCATTTATATTCCAGGCATGTTCATCATATGCTTCCTACAGCCGCCCATACAGTCATGGCCACTCTTTCGTTCCATAGACAAAATCATGGATTAGACATACTCATGCAGCATAGCATGCACTATCCCACCTAGCACTTTCATCCCATACTTGTAGAACGCATAACACAGCTATTCACCTGGCTTTAAAGAATCTCATTGGAACACGACATAGCTCAACCTGTGTCATAACATTTCTCCTAGGTTTTGCTTCATTTTTTGCCACCTTAAACTAAAACCATCTCACACACCATTAATTATATATTTTACAGGCATTCAACAACACAGGATAACCTATGGCCAAAACTACCATAACTTCATGCTATCATACCAGACAAGAATATACTCAGAGGTTTTCAGGAATCCATCCCCCCACGTTCCTCTCAGAGATTACCAATAGCCATCCAACTTTTCAATCCTTATCGGACCTATTAGAGCTACAACCATTCAATTATGCTACCAAGTCGGCCATTACCAGCCATGCACACTGCCTTTTATGCCTTTCTCAGGCCAGAGAATCCACTACCATAACCACCACTCAGACAGATCATTGTCTTCAACGATCCCACGTATGTAAACACATATATCATTACCTATTGGCTCTACCACATTCCGAAACGAGTCAACACGCACCAACAGTAGAGATAACATACTATCCTACCCACAACAAATGGTGTCCAGTTGCGGTCCTAGATTCCTACCTTCAAAATCCTTCAAGGAATTAAATACCGTAATGCATTTAAGGAAATGTCTGGTTAATTTGTATATATTGTTGACTGTATTAAATCTTTGATTATTCTTTTTGCCCTCTTTATTTACAGGCCTACCGTATCGTCGGTCTCGGCACACCACAACCGACTTGCTCCCTTTATACTATCCTAAGCTTATGCTGGAACCTTACTCCATATACGACTATTTGCCCCGAACACAAGTTTTAAGGCCGTTTTGCCTGTATTTGTGGGAGGGGCTTAAAATAATTCACTCCCCTATATAAGGGACACCCCTTACCTGACTCATATCGCTTGAGGTCAGCATCAGAATGACCCTCCCACCCACTCCTCATTTCAACACTTTCTCTTTTCTTTCCATTTACTTTACTTACTCCTTGGTGGGCCCTCTTTATTTACAGGCCTACCGTATCGTCGGTCTCGGCACACCACAACCGACTTGCTCCCTTTATACTATCCTAAGCTTATGCTGGAACCTTACTCCATATACGACTATTTGCCCCGAACACAAATACATATTATTCACCATGTATATACTATTTTTATTCATCCCAATTTTTTTATCCATCTTATTTATTTATTATTCCCCAACTTCACTAGTTTAGCGTTTATAGCTGGGATTGCATAATGTCCCACTTGTCAACACACTAAGACTATATAAGAATTATTACCCCTCTTTTATTAATAATTATTACCAATTTTTATCATTCTTTAGTACAATTAATAATCATCTTTTATTACCGATCTTACTCTTTACCCTATTGAATCATACCATTTGTTTTAAATGGATGGTTGAAATATATAGATTATTGCAATTAGTGCATTTTTCCCCTTATGATCGAATATAAATTTGCACGAACCACTGTTACCCTTTCCTTTCCCTTTTTCCCTTCTCCAAAATTGAGTATTTGACCTCCTGTGGGAGGAGGACTCAATTAGAGACTGAATCTATCTGGTCGCCAAAACCAGAAGTGATGTGCCGCGTCACTTCCAGTAGACTCGACCAACGACTTACACTATTGAGGAGTGCCAGACATGATGCCTCTTTCCGACGCCCGAACTTTATAATGATGAAACTAAAGCATAGAAGGACAATATGCTCTCACTATCCATGATTGGACAATGACCGTTAGGTGACCGTAATTATACAAGTCGACGATCATTTAAAAAGAATATTGGAACCAGGAAGACATTTCAGCCAACTGAGGGAGCCTATAACGGTGAAATGCGTTTTGGCATATCAGGACTTGACCAACAGGACTGTTAAGTGCTTCTTTTTGGATTTTAACTGATTTATTGTTTTTATTATCTTTGTGAATAAATACTAGCTTTTAGCACCTAATCTGCCTACTAGTCCAGATTCCAGACAGGGGAGTGACACCCCTCAATACTGACACTAAGTGTTTCCACCTTAGAGCCAAGGCATCAATGGGCTCTTGAAAAGGTGAAAGTTGTTTTATAAATATTTTTAGATAATTTTATTACTTTCAAATGTACTGCACCATACATTTTCTCCTGTTTGTTTGATGTTTGTGTTTGATCCTGAGAGAGGATTTCGTGGGAAGAAGGTGAGGTGCCACCTATATGAGCACCACTGCGCTTATATAGAGCCTTAATTTCAGGCTCTGGAAATTGTGAGTACCTTTCTTATATTCATTTGTACCTTATATGTGTATCAGTACCATCTGCACTAGTACTGCACTAGTATTTTCTTCTGTGTTTTTATTCCCCCTTTATACATTCAAGTACACCAGAACCTCCATACTTGATTTAAAGGGGGTAAGCAACTTTTGCATGTTAAGTACCACTAAGTGCTCCACCCTTTTTTTTTATTGAGATTATATGTGGGTAATCGTCTGTCCTATTTATACACAGACACTAGTTACAATTTAAAAGCCACTGGTGTGTGAAATTAACATTTAATTGTCATTTTAACCTGGGTGTGTCACCTTGTTGTCAGTAACAAGGCCAAACATTCAAGGGTATGTAAACATATTTTTCAAAATCAATGCCAAAATTTCACAATTTCTGCCAAGGTATGCAAACATTTGAGCACAACTGTATTTGTACAGATGGCATTGAAGTAATCCAATAGTACAAACCTCAGAATCAAACCAGAACAAGACAAATAATAGTGCAATACAATATAGAGGTATAAGGTAATTGATCCATTGTATATCAGTGTGAGTGTGATTACTAATATAAGACGATTTACTTACCTTACACCTCTATATTGTATAGCACTATTTTTGCAAAAAGCAGACCGGCTTTAGCACTGTGTGTGCATGGCTCCGGTGCACATAGTCTAATAGTCTTCCCAATACACCTTCTCTAAGTCTCTGATCATTCACCCTCCCCCCACACTTGAATAGAAATTTGTGGGTGAACATTACCAGGAAAATGAGCTTTCACACTCATATCACCGCTCATGAACGCTCACACAAAATGCAATCAAAGGGTTCTCTAGTTGTGACAGAGAAGCATTAGATTCAATCCTTCTCTATTAGAATATTCTAAACGGTGGGTTACGGCATTTGCTGTGCATGCACCCTAGCTCCAACAATGCTTCTCTATGTACAGTGATGACACAGGACGACTCGGATTTAGCTGGAGAGCGCTTTAGGGAGAACTTGGTCATGGTGCTGGATTAAAGGTATGGCTTTGCCTTTATTTTAGGTTTGTTAATTGAAAAAACAAAGGAAAAGTAAGTCCCAGTGATACATTAATATTTCTAGAACCTAGATAAAATAAGCCTAAGCAAATTGTAGGCTTTTAAATCTCCCAGCATGACCATGGGGATCTTGGAATATAAAAAAGAAACGATTAAAGGAGAAAATGATTTAAAAAGTGAAAAGTTGCTACCGCAAGCTATAAATTACACTATCATTAGAGAGAATGAAGTGAAAGAGGGATAAAGATACATTAATAGTAGGGAAGGCAATGTTTAATTATGTAGACTAACATGAACCAGTTTGGGGGTTATTATATGCTATGCAAGGTTATGAGAGAGTAGATTTAGACATAGGAGAGTCGGGGTTCAGTGACATCTCCCCAGTAGTAGTAGTAGCAGGAGAGGCCAAACTGACTACAAATGTCAGAGAGGAACACGTTTGAGTGTCATTGTATGTTTGCATTGGAGTGAGAACAAAACTGCATTTTAAGAAAGGAAAACAGTTTGTGTGACAAAATAAGGGTTGATGAAAGTAGATTATGAGATGAAGGTAATTACATGGGAGATCGATGATGGAGGAGTTGGCTGTTTAAACATCCATGGAAGGAAGCTGCTGTAGTGGTCGCAGTTGAATATGATTTTCATTCCAATTGCAGGACTCTAAGGGAAAAGGGGTTTTACATCTTGATAGTTAACTATACACACCAGATATAAAGGTACCAAGATCTAACCCACAATGCAATTACAGGATCTATAGGCAAAATGATTTACATAACAGCACTGGAATAGTTAAAACTCAAGCCTTTATCAATGCAGAAAGCAGTGTGAGTCATCACATAAAACATACTTTATCAGCTCTATAGAAATATTTTCTCACGTCTTTCTCAACATTCTTATTTTTTTGTATAGAAGTTAAACGAATACAGAGATTTCAAATATATATTTTTTTTCTTTAAAACGTTTGTATTTCTTTCCACAAAGTTATCAAAACAACAAAGGACATATACTTGCAACAATTCAAAACAAATGATTGCAAAAAAACAAAACCTTTTCGATATGTCAATGTTAACATCTACCTTCAACCTCCTTTGCTGAGACTTATTTCATAACTAAATGCTTCTGGGCTTGTACAAAGTGCTCTATCCAGGTATGAACTGGTTCATTTTGGTTTCAAGTGCACTAGACAAAAGTCTTAATCTGATGAACAGCATGACAGTCTGACGAAAGACAACAGCGTGGCCTATTTGGGGTTATAAAATCTTTATAGGTCTATAATGTATTATATATTATCTAAAAGTCACATCATTCTCAGTCAGCTGATGCAAGAATTTAACACGATGTGCAACATTGATCATTTATTAGAACAATAGGTGTTGAGAGGTTTTATTTATCAACCTGATTTCATATTTTTATACTTTATAAATTTTTAACTATTCATAAAATGTGAAATATATATAGTTTGTTTATGTAATAGCTATCTGTCTACACACATATATAAACACACACACAAATCTCTGTATCTGTGTATTCCGTATTCACTCAGTGGAAGAATAAGAAGTTGATTGATTAACCCCTTAGTGACCTCAGACGTGTCAGGTACGTCCAACAAAAAAACGGTCCTTAAAGGACCGTGGACGTACCTGATCATGATCGCTTCCAGCAGCTCTAATGGTATTGCAGCGATGCCTCGATGTTGAGGCATCGCTGCAATACCCCCTCACTTCCGGTGGCCGTCAGAGAACACAGGGCGATTGCTTCCCCCGCAGCGATCACTTCCCGGTTGCTCCACGTGGAGCCCAGCAGTGAGGCAGAGCATTAGAAGCCATCAAGCAGGCTTCCGATGCTCTGCCTCTACTGAGTGCCTCGAGGGGTCGAGGCACTCAGTTAAAATAAAAAAACTAACAAAAAAACAAAATTGAAAAAAGTAACCCCTACCCTTCCTCCCTCCCTCTCCAATGTACTTACCAACCGCTACCGTTCCCCCGCCAGCGAATGGTCTTCTTCTTAGGGGGGACTGTCTAGGCAATTTAGGGCCCCCAGGGGCCATGGGAACACTCTAAAAGAGCAGTCACATGGCCACAATAGGTGTCCACACTGCTACCAGCAGGGGGACTGTCTGAACTGAATAAATATATATATGTATATATATATTTATATCGAAATTATAAAAAAAAAAAATACCAAAAAACACAGTTGTTAAGGACCTCGGACGTACCTAGTACGACTGCGGCAAATAGGAGCCTGGACTTACCTGGACCGGCAATCTGCTGCGATCACGGTCGGGCGGGACTGCCGGAGACCCCAGCAGTACCCCTGCAGCAGCTCCAGCCACCACGGTCCTCCAGGGCCATGTGATCACATTGCCACAATAGGAGTCTAGAAGCTGCCAGCAGGGGGACTGTCTGAGCTGTCAGACAGTCCCCCAGGCTGCTAAAAAGTAAAAAAATATAAGCATTTTATAATATATTATACATATCTAATGCATAAATATATATATATATATATAATTTCATGATAAGTGTACTTTAAGATATATACACATATATCTCAAAATACACTTATAATGAAATCATATATATGCATTATATATGTATAATATATTATAAAATGCTTTATTTTATATACTATACATATATAGGAAATTAAAGTGTGTGTGTGTGTATATAAATATACACACACACACATATATACACATGCACGCGCATTGTGTGTGTGTGCGCACGTGAATATATATATATATATATATAAATAAAATATAAATTGGAAAAAAAAAATTAGAAAACAAATAAAAACGCTAACTTTGGCCAGCATTTGTGACCAAGTGGCTACTACAAAAGACTGGAAATACCCCATTTGAAATATCCTGGGTTATCTACATTTGAAAATGGTATGCCATGATGGGGTTATTTCACATTCCTGGGCTACCATATGGTCTCAAAAGACAACACAGGCCCAGCGAACCAATCTGGCAAACTGAATTGGGCAAGCCCTATATAGACCCTGTAACTTTCAAAAACACCATAAAATCTGTACATGGGGAATATTGTTATTCTCAGGAGACTTCGCTGAACGGAAATATGAGTGTCTAAAACAGTAAAACTTATCACGATTATGACATCACCAGTAAAAGTTCAGTTTTAGTAAAAAAAAAAAATGCAACAAACAAATATGAACGCTAACTTTGGCAAGCATTTGTGGTTAAGTGGCTACTACAAAAGATTGGACATACCCCATTTTGAATACCGTGGGTTGGCAACTTTTACAAATGGTATGTCATGGTGGGGTTAATTTTCATTCCTGGGCTGCTATACGGTCTCAAAGGCAACATATACCCATAAAACCTGTACATTGGAGGCAATGTTGTACTCGGGAGATATTGCTGAACACATAACGGGGTGTTCTTTGTCAGTAACACATAACAGGAACTGAGAATCCATGCCTAAAGTACCATTTAAGAGAAAAAAAAAATGACTATCCAAAAGGTTGACAAAGACTGGTGGTAGAATTAGTGCATGAAAAGTGTTAAAATACCACCATTTGAAATACCCTAGGGTGTCTACTTTTCAAAACTATATAGTTTGATGGGGGTAAATTACATTGGCTGGCTTACAAATGTCCCAAATGGGTGCATGATGACCAGCTGTGACAATTCCAAGTTAGAAAACTGTAATGCACACCCTCTAAATAAGGTATTTTAGCCCCCAGAGAACCCGACACACCTATACATGGGGGGTATCACTGTACTCAGGAGATGTTGCTGAACACATATTGGCGTGTTCTTTGGCAGTTACCCTTCAAGTTCTCCATACATGTATTCTTAAATCGCTATGTGTGTCAAAAAAATCACCAATTATTTTTTTCTTTTTAAATTTGGCATAGATTGGTGGTAAGATGGTTGCATGAAAAGAGTCAAAATACCCCAAGTTTAATACCTTAGGTTGTCTTCTTTTAAAAAATATATACATGTGAAGGGTTATTCAGGGATTCCTGACAGATATCAGTGTTACAATGTAACTTGCATTAATTTTGAAAACAAAAAATGGTTTGGAAATAGCAAAGTGCTACTTGTTAGAGTTGAGCAGACACCTGGATGTTCTGGTCCGGCCGAACTTTGAAAAAAAGTCCGGGTTCGGGCTCGAACTTGACCCTGAACCCCATTGAAGTCAATGGGGACCCGAACTTTTGGGCACTAAAATGGCTCTTAAAAAGTCCTGGAAAGGGCTAAAGGGCTGCAAAAGGAAGTAAAATGGGGGTAAGAATAGGACAAGTGCCCTGCAAAGAAATGTGGATAGGGAAATCACTTAAAATAACATAAAATACATAAAATAAGCAGCCGCTTAGTAGATAACACCCTAATTCCCACGGTATTAGGGAGCTATCTACCAAAAGGCTGAAAGACCTAAATTGGTCTTTCAGCCAAATTTACTAATACTAAGTAAAGATTACTTAGTATTAGTAAATTCAGCCCCTACTCGCTATACCGCGAGTAGGGACGTGTATAGTAAACAGTGAGCAGTCAGTGCCTGCTAACCGTAAAAAAAAAAACAAAAAAAAAACCTATTGCCCCCACCCCTGTGCGACGGGTGGGGGCCCTAAATAAGAATGTGGTGGGGGAGACCTACTGTCCTCCCCCTCAGTCCCCACCCCTGAGCGGTGGGTGGGGGCCCTAAATAACAAAAAGGGGGGACCTACTGTCCTTCCCCCCCAGCCCTCACCCCTGGCCCTGGGGGCCATAAATAAGAATTGGGGGGAGGGAACTTAATGTCCTCCCTTCAGCCCCCACCCCTGAGCGTGGGTGGGGGCCATAAATAAAAATAGGGGGGACCTTATTTCCTCCCCATCGGCCCCCACCCCTTCACGGCTAGTGGGGGCCCAAAATAACAATAAGGGGGGGGACCTACTGTCCTCCCACCCAGCCCCCACCCCTGAGCGGCGCGTGGGGGCCCTAAATAAAAATGTAACCCCCCCAGGTGACTAGGGGTCCCCAAACCACTAGTAACCCCCCCCCCAAAAAAATAACCCCTACCTACTCACCTCATCCTAAAAATATAAGCCTTCCCCGACCTGCAGAGCTCAGTCTGCATGGAGCCCTCCATGGGTGAAAATTGATTATAATTTTTTTAAATTTTTTTTATGCATCGGTTATTATGGATTTTTATTTGGCCTTTTTGGGGGTTGAAAAAAGAAGAGTTTAGAAGAAAGACATCAAATGGTAGGTCTATTTTTTTTTTACAGGTTATTTAGATAAGGGTCCCCCTCAATATTTTTAGGATGAGGGGGGTAGGTAGGGATTATTTTTTGGGGGGAGGGGGTGACTAGGGATTTGAGGACCTCTAGTCACCTGGGGGGGTTACATTTTTATTTAGGGCCCCCACCAGCCGCTCAGGTCCCCCCCCTCATTGTTATTTAGGGCCCCACTGCTGAGCAGGAGGAATATATATTTTTTTTAACAGCCACAGGCTGCTCACTGTTTAATAGACATGCCACTAGTCGCGGTATAGCGAGTAGGGGCATAATTTAATAATGCTAAGTAACCAGCTTATATAGAGGCTGAGTCACATGCTGCACTGGCCAATCACAACCATGCCATTAGTAGGCATGGCTGTGATGGCTTCCAAGGGCACACAAGTCAAACGTTTGTTGATTGGCTGCCCTGCAGCCTTTCAAAACACGTCATTAAATCGCCGAACACCGAACTCCAAACCGAATATACAGTGATATGTCCGTGTTCGGGTCCGGGGTTAAAAAAACGTAATGTTCGGTATGAACCCGAACTTTACAGTCCGGGTTCGCTCAACTCTACTACTTATATTTATTTCCCTATAACTTGGGGAAAAAAAGGCTAAGAACATGTTAACATTGGGTATTTCTAAACTCAGGACAAAATGTAGAAATTATTTAAAACGGGTGTTTTTTGGCGGTTGCATATGCGCAACAGATTTTGGGGGTCAAAGTTCGAAAAAGTGTGTTTTTTTTATAAATTTTCATCATATTTTATAATTTTTTATAGTACATTATATGATATGATGAAAATAACGGTATCTATATAAAGACCATTTAATGGTGAAAAAAACAGTATATAATATGTGTGGGTACAGTAAATGAGTAAAATTACAGCTAAACACAAACACCGCAGAAATGTAAAAAGAGCCCTGGTCCTTAACGGTAAGAAATGTGAAAAGCGGTCTGCTTACTTAGGGGTTACATTTTTTATTTGAGGGGAATTGGCAACTTCCAAACTAACAGGCCAAAATTGCAGAGATTGCAAACAAGACAAATATGTGTAGTGATGTAATATTTATTATTCGGGTTGTATAATACGATTCTCTACCAAATGTGATAAAAAATAAATAAAAAAAAATAATATATATATATATATATTAGACATATATTCAGGGCCGGCCTTAGGCCATTAGACGCCCTGTGCGACAAGGCTTCACGGCGCCCCCTCTCCCCACCATGTTGCCTGTATACAGTCACATACAGACAATCACACAAACAGTTACAAGCAGACAGTAAGACACGCTCAGTTACAGGCAGACAGTCAGACACACTCAGTTACAGGCAGACAGTCACACACAGTTACAGGCACACAATCACGAACAGTTACCCACAGCAGACAGTCACACATGCAGGGAGGCAGTCACACACACAGGCAGGCAGACAGTGAGCCCCCCCACACACAGGCAGGCAGTCAGACACACACACACACACATGCAGGAAGTCACACAAACAGGCAAACAGTCACACACAGGCAGGCAGTCACACACACACAGGCAAATAGTCACACACAGGCAGTCAAGACAGTCACACACAGGCAGGCAGGCGGGGCGGGCAGACAGTCTCACACACACACACACACACATACAGGCAGGCAGGCACACACAGGCAGTCAGACAGACAGTCACACACAAAGGCAGGTAGTCACACAGACAGTCACACATACAGGCAGGCAGACAGATAGTCACACAGGCAGGCCGCCAGACAGTCACACACACACACACACACATGCAGTCACACACACACAGGCAGGCAGACAGACAGTCACACACAGGCAGGCATACAGACAATCACACACACACACTAGCAGGCAGTCAGACAGACAGTCACACACACACACACACACACACAAACACACACACACAAGCATGCAGACACACAGGCAGACAGTCACACAGACAGTCACACAGACAGACAGTCTCACACACACACACACACACACACAGGCATGCAGACACACAGGCAGACAGTCACACACACACACACAGACAGACAGACAGTCTCACACACACACACACACAGGCATGCAGACACACAGGTAGGCAGACAAGCAGTCGCACACACACAGACATACAGACTTACCTCTTTCCATTTTGGCTGGAAGGGGGAGTGGATGCACTTGGATGTTGTCCTTCCTTCTTCCCTCTTCCTGTGCAGGGGCTTTGGGTTTGTATTAGCCCCGCCTCCACCTTGCGATAAGCCCCACTCCCGCCGCCGCGATTTTTCTTGTTTTTTATAGACCCGCGTGGGGAATAATTAATCCTCCACCCCGGTACCTATTTTAGCTACCCTGACACTGGCCATGTGCCAGCTGTGGCGGCCGCACAGCTCACACACCCCTAAGGCCGGCCCTGTATATAATAATACACTTTTATATATTATATCACATAGATTTTTTTTTTTATTGCTCCTCCTTTTCACTTGTCACTTAATCTGTGAAAAAACAAACAAATATTTAGTTACTGTCCCCTATCTTTTGGTTCCATCAATCATGTATTTTTTTGTTGAAACAGATTTGCCTTTGACAGTGTTCAGCATTGTGCATTTTGGTTAGTCTGTTTGGGTGTATTTCGGCTCACAATTCGGAAATTCTGTCTTCAGTCGAATATGCCAAGTAATCTCTATTTTTTAGGGACAGTACATTACAACACTATATGCCCAGTTATATGTCCCTGAACCCAGCCACCTCCTCTCAACACTCTGCAGCACTGTAAGCATGAGTCATGCAGGCATCTGTACAATATGAGGGATTTTCTTGTCCTTTACAATGTCACGGCACAAGGAACATATCTGTTCTTAAAAAACATTAAAATTGTGTTGGTGCACTGAATGAGAAAGAGGGAAACTATCAAAACCAGGTAGGCAAGAAAAATATCAGAAATACAAAGATAGAGAACTGAATATTAAATTAAGCATGTTACGTACGTTAAAGGACCACTATAGGCACCCAGACCACTTCAGCTCAATGAAGTGGTCTGGGTGCCAAGTCCCTCTTGTTTTAACTCTGCAGCTGAAAACATAGCAGTTTCAGAGAAACTGCTATGTTTACATAGAAGGGTTAATCCAACCTCTAGTGGCTGTCTTCCTGACAACCACAAGAGGCCGCTTCCGCGATTCTCAGTTAGAAAATCACATTGAACTCATGCAGCGTGAGTTCAGATCCCCATAGGAAAGCATTGAGTAATGCTTTCCTATGGGCGGTTTGAATGCGCTCGCGGTTCTTGCCGAGCATGAGCATTCGGCTCCACACAGGAGCTGACGTTGGCAGGGGGAGGAGAGGTCACCTGTGCCTGGCGCTGGATTAAGGTAAGTGGCTGAAGGGGTTTTAACTCCTTGAGCCCAGCGGGAGAGGAGCCACGAGGGATTTAGGCCTAACTATTACTTTCCCTTCTGTAGATAAATAAATAAAAATTAAAAAAAATTCTAACAGACTGTAATTATATCAGATTCAAACAAATTAAAAGGATTTTATAATGTTACAAATACAAGCTGTATTCCTAACACTATAGTGTCCTCTGGTTCCCTGGCCCCCCTCGCAATCCTCACCCCAGCTCTGGGTCGGCACTCCACCTTCTCCGAACTAATGCGTATGTGCAGCGAGCACTGCAAGCGACTTGGGCTGTCCCCCATAGGCAGACACGGACTGGGACAAAAAATAGGCCCTGGGATTTAAGACTGAGCAGCCCATTGTTATTTTTTGTTAAACCAAATGGATAATTATGACAAATATAATATACTGGTGTCCTGCTGTCTATTAGTTATATTTAGCATGCTTCAGTCACTGTAATTAATCAGTTGGCATTATATAAATATTTGATAATAAATGAAACACAACTTAATGCAATTTATGAAGTGCAATATCTTTCATGAAAGTTTCAAAACAATAACAAATCTTTGAACATTTAGTTGTTTTTTTAGAGATGTAGAATATGTGTAAAAAATAAACCAAACTCTCACTTAGAAACTAAGCCCTGTTTATGTAAAAGGGTACTTTAAGCACCAGAACAACTTTAGCTTAATGAAGCATTTTGGTGTATAGATCATGTCTCAATTCTCTGCCATTTAGGCATTAGTTCACTTTTGCTTCTGTTTATGCAGCCCTAGCCACATACAGGAGGCTCTAGCATAGTGGTTACCAACCCAATTCTCAAGTACCCCCTACCAGTCCAGGATTTAGGGATTACCCAGTTGTGTTTAAGGTGTTTTTAGAAAAAAACAAAAAACACTTTAGACACAACAATGTACCTTTCAACCTATCCTCTCTGCCCCTGCCCTTTCCTTTACTTCCTTTGAAGTTCACACCGTCCGCCTTTTTAAGCCCACTCCTTTAAGAATTGCTATCATCTATCGCCACCCCGGTCATCCTAAGGTAGTCATTGAACACTTTTCTTCCTGGCTACCCCACTTTCTCTCCTCTCCTCCCTCATACTTGGGGACTTTAACATCCCAATCAACAACCTCAACTGCCCTGTTCCCTTCCGTCTGCTCGCTGTAACCTCCTCCTTTGGCCTCACGCAGTTGTCGACTTCAGCAACTCATACAGCAGGAAGCACTCTTGACCTCATCTTCACCAATCTCTGTACCACCTCTAATCTCTCCACTGTTCCATTTCCTTTGTCTGACCACCATCTACTAACATTTGACATCAGCATACCCCGTCCAAAAATTTCACCACCCTATCAACACTCCAATCTCGCAGAAATCTCAACTGCCTTGATCTCCAGCAGTTCTCCACTAAACTCAATACTCTCCTTTTACCCATCTCAAATCTAACTTGCCCTAACTCAGCTACCTCACTCTACAACTCAACTCTCTCCTCTCAACTCGACATCATGGCACCTCCTACAATTAAACGCGGCAAGCGCCCCCAATTACAACCCTGGCACACCAAGCTGACCCATTACCTCCAAAAATGTTCTAGAACTGCTGAACGCTGCTGGAGAAAGTCTCACTTTGCATCTGACTTCCTCCACTATAAATTTATGCTGCGCTCCTTCAGCCTGGCTCTTTCCGCTGCAAAAGTAAATTACTTTAATACCCTCATAAGTACAGTGTCCCATCAACCCGAACACCTATTTCACACTTTTAATGCTCTTCTTTGCCCTTTTAATCCCCCTCCTTCTACCACCTTGTCCACCACAAACTTTGCATCTCACTTCACTGAGAAGATCTCTACAATCAGAGAAGAGATCGCTAATTTCTCTCCTTCCCCTACTATTACATCACCCAAACCCACTCCCTCCACCATTCTACACTCATTCTCACCTGCTACAGCAGAAGATATTTCTGCTCTGCTCCGGTCCTCCCACCCCACCACCTGTTCCCTCCATCCTATTCCTTCATATATCATCCGCACTATGTCTCCCTCTCTTGCTCTTCCCCTCACTAAAATTTTCAATCTCTCCCTTTCCTCTGGCACATTTCCCTCACCCTTTAAATATGCAACTGTTACCCCAATTCTGAAAAAGCCCAGCCTTGACCCCAACTCTCCATCCAACTACCGCCCTATCTCGCTACTGCCTTTTGCCTCCAAGACCCTCGAGAGAGAGTTGTGTTCACCAGACTGACTGACTTTCTCGAAACCAACTCTCTGCTTGACCCCCTTCAGTCTGGATTCCGCGCTGGTCATTCTTTTGAAACGGCTATGACCAAAGTATCAAATGATTTAATTGCTTCGAAATCTCACGGCCATTACTCTATCCTAATTCTCCTTGATCTTTCTGCTGCCTTTGACAATGTTGATCATCAACATCATCTTCGCATTCTCCGTAATTTTGGTCTACGGGATACTGCTCTCTCCTTGTGCTCCTCCTACCTCTTCCAGCGCTCTTTCAGTGTTTCTTTCTCTGACTCTGCCTCTTTCCCCCAACCACTCTCTGTCAGCATCCCCCAAGGTACTGTCCTTGGTCCCCTATCGACACTGTTCTCTATCGACACTGCCTCCTTTGGTAAACTCATCAGCTCCTTTGGCTTCCATTATCATTTCTATCTGAATGTCCTCTCCTGATCTCTCTCCGCCCATCTTGACTTGCGTCAATAGGCGTGCGCAGCCTATTGCATTAGGGTGTGCACCCTAAAGCACAAGCATACGCCGCGTATATATACACATATATACACACACAAATACGCTGCTGTGTGAGGGTGCTGTTAGTGTGTGTGAGGGTGCTTGTAGTGTGCTATGTGGGTGAGGGTGTTTGTGCGTGCGCGCTTGTGAGGGTGCTGTATGTGTGTGGGTGCTGTATGTGTGTAGGTGCTGTGTATGTCTGTGAGTGCTGTATGTGTGTGGGTGCTGTATGTGTGTAGGTGCTGTGTATGTCTGTGGGTGCTGTATGTGTGTAGTTGCTGTATGTGTGTTGGTGCTGTGTATGTGTGTGGGTGATTGTGGGGGGTGGAGGTGGAGGTACATTACTTAATATCCCCCCTCCCTTCTTACTTTATGTAGGGAGGGGGGATTCTTGTTGCTGCCTTCCCTGGTGGTCCAGTGGAGGTGGGGGCAGATTACTTAATATCCCCCTCCCTTCTCACGTTATGCCTGGGAGGGGGGATCCTTTCTGCCATCCCTAGTGGTCCAGTGGTGAGTGAACTCTAGCCTGCAGGGCTAGAGTTCACTCTCGTGAGATCTGAGTGTTGCCGTGGCAACGCTCAGATTTCGTAAGAGGAGCCCGGCGGAGCTGCTGGCAGTAGCTCCCCGGGTCCTCTCCTGCCTCCCTCTCTGCATGTGGGTCGGTGGGGAAGGAGGCTGAGAGCAGAGCCGGCGCTTGGATAGTGCCGGCTCTGCATGAGCCGACAGGGGAGATCCTGTTCAGCTGCTCCAACGGAAGGGTTCAGCTGCTCCAACGGAAAGATAACACTTTTTCACCCACTTACTGCTTAACTGCATGCACTGGACTTACTAGTGGTTATCATTATATTTTATACCACTTCTATTTTTCACAAAGATTCTTCTTAAAACCTTTTATCAAATAAAATATATTTCCTTTGCAGCTGAGTTGCTGGTGGCAAGTTGAACAGACCAGTGTGGCTGGTGGATTAAGGCAGGCCACTGGCAAGCAGTTGGTTGGTCCACTGCTCACGTCTGGGCCTCCTTCTCTCGGCTTGGCTGCAGTCCTTTGGGCCTGAGCTGTGGCCCTCTTGGGTCTGAGCTGTGAACCCCTTGGGCCTGGGCTGTGGACTCTTTGGCTGTGGCCTGCTTAGGTCTTTATTGTGGCCTCTTGGGCCTTGGCTATGGCCCCCTTGGGCCTGGGATGTGGCCTCCTTAGGCCTTTATTGTGGCCCCTGAGCCTGTGCCTCTTGGACCTTGATGTGGCCCCCTTGGACCTTTGATGTGGCCCCCCTTGGGCCTCTCAAGTGTAGCCCCCTCGGGCCTCTCACATGTGGCCCCCTTGGAACTTTGAAGTGGCCCCTTTGGACCTTTGATGTGTGCCCCCTTAGGCCTCTCATGTGTAGCCCCCTTAGGCCTCTCATGTGTGGCCAACCGTTAGGCCGCTCATGTGTGGCCAACCCTTAGACCTCTCATGTGTGGCCTCCCTTAGGCCTCTCATGTGTGGCCCACCTTAGGCCGCTCATGCAGGGCCGGCCTTAGGCCTTTAGGTGCCCTGTGCGAAAAATCTTCACAGCGCCCCCCCTGTCATCCATGTATGATGTAATGCTTGTGATGTCTGTGTATGTGATAGGTGTGATGTCTGTGTGTGATATGTATGCTATGTGTTGGGTGTGTGTGATATCTGTAATGGGTGTATTAACTGTGTGAGATATGCGTGTATTGGTTGTATGTGATATTTGGAAGACATCCACACCCACACAGGCAGGCAGTCACACACACAGACAGTCACACACAGACAAACAGTCACACACACACACACACACACAGGCAGACAGTCACACACAGGCAGACAGTCACACACAGAGGCAGGCAGTCACACACAAACACACACAGAGGCAGATGGCCATACACACATAGAGGCAGGCAATCACACACACAGAGGCAGGCAGTCACACACACAGAGGCAGGCAGTCACACACACACACACACAGACAGACAGCCACACAAACACACACAGGCAGGCAGCCATACACACACAGGCATTTGTGAGCTGTGCGGCCACATGGCGCCCCCTGCTCCATGGCGCTCTGTGTGGCCACACAGCTCGCACACCCCTAACACCGGCCCTGCTCTCATGTGTGGCCTCCATTAGGCCTCTCATGTGTGACTCCCCTTAGGCTTCTCATGTGTGGGCCCCCGTAGGCCTCTCATGTGTGGCCCGCCTTAGCCCTTTGATGTGTGGCCCCCATGGATCTTTGAAGTGGCCCCTTTGGACCTTTGACTTTTTAGTGGCCCCCTCCCCTTGGGACTTTTAAGTGACCCCCTTGGGACTTTGCTGCCCCAGCCCCCCACCTTTTATTTGCTTAGTGTCCGGCTGAGGTCTTGGCTTCCATTTTGCCTCTGTCCTCCTGAGACTAACTGCTTCCCTGTCTGTGGTGTCAGACAGAGAGCTGCAAGATCACGCGGTCTCTTGCGCGATGTCACCTCTCAGCCTACCCAGTAGGCGGAGCATGATGAGGTAAGTAATGCCGGCCCCCCAGGACTACGAATAGCGAGATGGCCGTCTTTCAAAAGTGAAAGACGGCCAAAACTTGTTTTTAAATTGCACATTATTAAAGAGTTGGCCTGGATGGCGCGACCCACCGGGCAAATGCCCGTTGGCCAGTCCGGGCCTGCCCATAGGAAAGCATTGAACCAATGCTTTCCTATGGGGATTTCACTGATGCTGGATCTCCTCATGCAGAGCGTGAGGACGTCCAGTGTCGTTTATTGGACCCAGAGTCTTGTAAACTCCCAGAAGCACCTCTAGTGGCTGCCTTAGTGCTGCAATGTAAACATTGCAATTTTAGAGAAACTGTAATGTTTCACATTAAAGGACTAAGGGGGACAGAGGTACAGCACCCAGACCACTTCAATGAGATTAAGTTGTCTGCGTGCCTATAGTGTCCCTTTAAACTAAGGTTATTACTAGATTATAACAAATAATAATAAATAAAAAATAATAAAAAAAGTAGGCAAAAAAAAATTCAGCTAATTGAACACTCATCCTCATTCAGGAAAACATTCCAAGCAGACACATTGAGGACAACACAAGGTAGGGAAATTTAAATGTGATACTTCCTTTGAAAATAGTGTCATCATATATCTAGGTAAACTACCTTTGAATCACATTATATGTGCAAATCCTATGAAGTTGCATCATATGGAAATTGCAGAAATATATAATTTCATAACTTGCAAGGCTTATAATAAAACGTGTTTGAAGAACAGTGTGTTCTCTTAAAGGAACTATGAGGAAATACTATACTATAATATATAACAAGGAGAAATATATGTTACAAAACATATATTAAAACTAGTGATGTCCCGAACGGTTCGCCGTGAACGGTTCGCCACGGACTCATCATTGAGTAAACTTTGACCCTGTACCTCACAGTCAGCAGACACATTCCAGCCAATCAGCAGCAGACCCTCCCTCCCAGACCCTCCCACCTCCTGGACAGCATCCATTTTACATTCATTGTGAAGCTGCATTCTTAGTGAGCTGTCCAGGACGTGGGAGGGTTTGGGAGGGAGGGTCTGCTGCTGATTGGCTGGAATGTGTCTGCTGACTGTGAGGTACAGGGTCAAAGTTTACTCAATGATGAGTCCATGGCGAACCGTTCGTGGCGAACTGTTCGCGAACCGTTCGGCAAACCGTTCGGGACATCACTAATTAAAACCAATCATTATCATAAAGGCACCATAAAAATAGGGGGTGAAGCGTTCCTCCAGGTGTGCTGTATTGACGATGCTTTCCGAGAAGTTGAGAATCATTAAAGCCAGTTTCATAGTAATAGAAGTCATCGCTCGGTTGGGTGGGTACGGCCGGCATTGCAGGGGTAAGAATGACAGAAGTTCACATTTTGATTGCAGGTTTGCCCATTAAAGAATATGCATGATAGTTGTGCTACGGTTTTGTAATTCTGTTGCTCAAATAATATTCAACAGTTGAATGTTATGAATTTTGTTTTTTACTACTCCTTTTCTATTAATTGTATTTTTTGTTTTTGTTTATGTATGTAGTCCAATTTGTGATTTAATACACTGGCTCAATAATTATTTTTTTTTTTTTAATTCTTTATTTTTCTTGTGCAAGGATTAACAACAAGCGTGCAGGGCCACAACAGCCTCCACAGGCATTTTCATAACTTTACAAAGTGTGGCAGTTTAGACAGCACATTTTTTGTATAACACGAAGATAACAGGCTATTAGACATCAGTATTTTATAAAATAACATGTTAGGCTAGATAGACATGTGACAAAGCTAGTTGCTCTTAAGATTGTGAGTGTGTAACGGTGCATTGGTAATAATGGGAGCATTTTGCTTAAGGCACTGGCTGCACGTTTTTAAATGTAAAATTAAACCAACAGTTTCACTTCTAGTTTTATACAAGCTTGGGTTGCCAGGTAGGACTAGTAAGTAAAATAATGTGTGAGCAGTTAAGGTAAACACATATGAGAGACAACGGCAAAAACTCTGCAAGGGATGGATTACTGATAGAATAAAGACGTTTACTTTACGTTTAGCTAGTATGCAGAGAGCAGTTCTTGTGTTAAGGGACATGGTGTGAAAGTCCAGCTATAACAAGATATGCCTGGCAGGCTCCAGTCTCCAGCCTGTGATCATCCGATCCCTTCTGGGCGCCAAGCGCAGTTCCCGAGAGCCCCTGTCGCCTGGAGTGTCAAAGGCATATATGTGGCTAAGTGCCAGGCATCCGGCCTGTAGTGGCGGAGGTTTGCTTTGTCAGGTAGTGGGCGCTGTCCTGATGGGCAGGGTGCCTCTGGTCCTGTGCGGCGTCGTGGTGGCTTGAGGTGAGTGTGGGTGCTGGATATAGGACAGGCTTTTCGTTTCTGTCTGTGCTGCTGGTCCCGTTGTCGGCGCCTTTTTGGGGCACTGTTAGCGGTTATCATTCTGAATCCGCCCTTGGAGCATGAGAGGGTCGGGGGTGTGAGTGCAGGAGTGGTCCGCTTAGCTGGTGTTTTGTTCAGCATCCTCTCCGACATCCTGGCCCAAAAGGCAGCAAAAATGTCATCAAGCTTTGTCAGAGAGTTATTCGCCGGCTCCCCACCTGCCCCCATGCTTGCTGACTGACGCGTGGCAACCGCCATTTTGGAGTTGGTGACTCCTGGTGCTAGCAGCCTCTGGGACATGAGTGTCTGCGGTAAATAGGCTGTTGGTGCCGGGATATCCCTCACCGGCAGGGGGGGGGGGAGGGAGACTCGTGGGTGGTCCTCCGCAGCTTTGGCCTCTGCTTTTGGGGAGCTCCAGTCCGGGTGATCGGCCGCTTCACCCGTGCCCGAAACCCCCGCCTAGGCCGCAAATCAGGCAGGTTGTCGTTGCAGTAGGCCCTATTGGTGCAGCCCGCATTCCCGGTGGCTCAGCATTGTGAGAGTAGTCTTGTTGTGGTCTCCCTTGTATCCCCTACTCAGGTGGTGCAATTCTGGGTGATTTTGTAGCTTGGGAGCCGGGTTTATTTTGCTTAAAGTAAGAATTCAGACGGGAGCTCATGCTGCACACGTCTGATCAGCTCCACAGCCAGGCTCCGCCCCTCCTGGCTCAATAATTTAACCTAAATGAATCAGCTGATTTTCATGAATTTGTATAAATAATACTGTTATTAACTAACCTGGTAATTATTGACAATCAGCAAGAAAATTGTAGGTAAATATAGTCAATTGAGAAATAGCTGAAAAAAGAGTGTGAACTTCGTAGATGTACTACCACCACAAAGATCACTCTGGGTTCCCAGAATGGAGTGCGAATCTGGTAGCCTATCGCCGCTACATTGATGACATTTTCTTTATCTGGAATGGAGATGAGTCATCACTCCAATTATTTTTGGAACACCTAAACA
>OW240921.1:92987471-93010324 GCA_933207985.1 Pelobates cultripes | reverse complement strand
CTATCCCACGGCATTAGATAAATATTTCTGTGAAATGTGGTTATTCTCTTTACACACAGGGCAGTGCACAATTGTGCAGTTCTATAGTCTCTCGACATCAGTAGAGGATAAGGGGTTTGGAGTTGTGAGAGAGAGACATTGTTATTTGATCCTGGAACCTTAGTGACCGTGGTGCTGATTAGAGCACTATAATGGTCATACTACGGCTGTCTTTCCACTGCCAGGCCAGTACTACACACCCACATATGTTAATTCGGCTGAGTAAGAGACGCCGCAAAGAATTGTGGGCACGCAACTACATTATTGCAGTTTGGTTTTCAGATGTTGGGGGCCCTGTACATGCTTCTATTTATTGACCTTCTCATTTATATACAGCATGTAACATTGATGAGTACACTAGCTGACTACTGTACATGTTTAGACACTCTTCCTGTGCTATCTTCTTATATTTACTTTTGCATTTACGCACCCTGGCACTTCATTCGTGTGCGGCACACTTTTGGATGCAAGCATGGACTGTCACTTGGCTAGTTAGCAGTAAAGTGATGATAAAATAAGTGTATATATGGTGAAAAAAACAATATAAGACAAAGTGCTACAATCACCAGCAATGTGGGTCACTCCACCTCACATAAATAAATGGTTAAAACAGTAAAGAATGGTGAGAGCACAGAGAAACAATAATTACCCTTATATTCAATATAAAACCTGTAAAAACACAATGGGAAAAACAGGCATAGGGTAATAACGTACAAATAATATATGAATGAGTGAATACTTGAATAAACTCACATATTCATGAGCCACTTAATATGAAAGCTGGCTCAGACTAGGAACATTGAATGGATTTTTTGCTGCTACACCGAATAAAGGTTTTCAGAAAGATCCTGCATCCTGGATTTTGTAAAGCAAGAAGGAGCAAGCAATTAAGCAGTTGGATTACAACGACCACCTCACTAATCCATTCAATGTTCCTAGTCTGAGCCAGCTTTCATATTAAGTGGCTCATGAATATGTGAGTTTATTCAAGTATTCACTCATTCATATATTATTTGTACGTTATTACCCTATGCCTGTTTTTCCCATTGTGTTTTTACAGGTTTTATATTGGATATAAGGGTAATTATTGTTTCTCTGTGCTCTCACCATTCTTTACTGTTTTAACCAGTAAAGTGATGATAATTATATTTTTAGAAAGCTAATTTCTATGCTTTTTTTTGTGCTTTTTAAGGTTGGCATTACTTCAAAAACTAGAGGAGCATGGATACTGAATGTAAATTTTCATGTTTTGTTTTATTTTTTAAATGTATTTGTTCTTTGCTTATTGCAGGCATTATGTGGTCCGAGGTCCTGAGATGACACCTTATGAAGGTAAACTACTGATCACCAGGGTTTTTTTTGTTTTTTTTGTGGGGAGGAAGAGGGATGGGCAAATAATCATGAGCAATTAAAGGAATTCTCTAGTGTAAGGAATACACATACAAAGTTGTATTCCTTTCACTATAGTTCCTTCTAGCCACGTGCCCCCTCCCTTTACTGACACTTGATGTCTGCGTGAGGACTTCCAGTGTCAGGCGACTAAAAGTCACATAGCCACCAGGAAATGCCTTTAGTGGCTGTCTGCCACTAAAGGCAGTCGTAGTTTCTCATAAATTGCAATGATTTACATTGCAGGACTAAGTGGAAATGGGACACTGCAACCATACCACTTAAATGAGCAGAAGTGGTCTCGGTGCCTATAGTGTTCCTTTAATACAGGGGTGCCCAAAAGGTAGATCCACAGATGTTTTAAAATTACAGCTTACTTGATGCTTTGTCTTTCTAAAGGCATACAAAGCATAATGGGAGTTGTAGTTCTATAACTTCTGGGGATCTACCTTTTTGGGAACCCCTGCTTTAATAGAAAAAAATTAGGGTCCAAGCAGCAGATATACAACTGTTGTACATAACTCCTCATAATATGCAAGAAGCCACAGGAGTTGTTATCTAACTGCTAAACGCCAAATGCTATCCCCTGCTTTATTGCACTTGGTGGTGACAACTACTGATAACCTGTGTATTACTGAGCATCTATATATCCTTTAAAAACACCTCACCTAGGCAAAAATAATGTGGGTTTAGTTGCAATATATGATCATACATTGCATAAGCCTGTCACAACGTCAATGTACCACATTCTTGGCAGTTCCTACTCTGGCAGCCTAATTCCTGCTCTTATGAGCTTACTCCACTTACTTGGGAAATTCTTCCTCCCGGACTCTCTGAAGTACTAGGTTAAATAGGGTTGTGGAAGGGGTACAAAACTGGGAAGTTGGCCTGCACTCCCAAATATATTTATATATGATACCAAGAGGGCTGCACTCCCCTGAACATGCATACATTATAAGGGTGCTGCTGGAGCCAAATCATACAACATAGACGATCCAGCACACTCACTCATTCACTAAACAGCAATTCCAAGGTTCACAGAGTGTAATAGTTTTATTTATTTTTATCATTTTTTGAGATATAATTTTTTATATAAATAATGTCCACCTCTACAAAACAGCAGTTAGTGAAGTACACTTCACACGATGCTCAGCCAGCCTAAAGTGTCAAAATTAGCCGACACTAATATAGATGTGACAAACAAGTGACATTTGGCACTGTGAATAACTATTTATTTAAAGAAGTGTCACTTTCAGATGCTTGTTGCCACATTTGCCAAAATCATTCAATATTTGTCTTATTTCTTTTGATTTATGGTGTAATTTCTATGGAATTCCAGTGCAGTCTGAGTCTTTCATTAAAATTTTCTCTTTATAAAACTCCTAAATTACATTTCTGCTTTAATGTCTGATGTGTGTGTGTGTGTGTGTGTGTGTGTGTGTATATATATGTATGTATGTATGTGTGTGTGTGTGTGTATATATATATATATATATATATATATATATATATATATATATATATATATATATATATATATATAATAATGTGTGTGTGTGTGTGTGTGTGTATATATGTGTATGTATTCTATCTTCATGTAGAATATTTTATTTTTTATTCTGTTGTCCCCCAGGTGGATATTACCATGGCAAACTTGTATTTCCCAGAGAATTCCCCTTTAAACCACCTAGTATTTATATGATCACCCCTAATGGACGATTTAAATGTAACACACGGTAAGGATTCCTAATTTAGCTATTTCTTTTATGCTTTACTATAGGATTGCCTTAATATTAGATATGTTTTGGTTGCCTATGTATTTTAGATACTCTAAATGTGTACTGACAAATATATTCAAAAGGCAGAGGAAGGCAAAATATCAACTGGCGCTATTGCAAGGACTGTGATTTTAGTATAGTTTTGTTATACACTGCCTGGCCAAAAAAAGTCACCATAAAAAAAAAAAGGTCTTTAGCTTTGATTACGGCACGCATTCGCTGTGGCATTGTTTCGATAAGCTTCTGCAATGTCACAAGATTTATTTCCGTCCAGTGTTGCATTCATTTTTCACCAAGATCTTGTATTGATAATGGGAGAGTCTAACCACTGCGCAAGGCCTTCTCCAGAACATTGAAAAAGTTCTCAATGGGGTTAAGGTCTGGACTCTGTGGTGGCAAATCCATGTGTGAAAATGTCTCATGCTCCCTAAACCACTCTTTCACAATTTGAGCCCGATGAATCCTGGCATTGTCATCTTGAAATATGCCCATGCCATCAGGGAAGAAAAAATCAATTGATGGAATAACCTGGTCATTCAGGCAGTCAACTGACCTCATTTTTTTTGGGCGCATGATGTTGCGGAACCTAGACCTGACCAACTGCAGCAACCTCAGGTCATAGCGCTTCCCCCACAGGCTTGTACAGTAGGTACTAGGCATGATAAGTGCATCACTTCATCTGCCTCTCTTCTTACACTGATGCGCCGATCATTCTGGGCCAGGGTAAATCTGGACCACATGATTTTCCTACCGTTGTTCCAGAGTCCAATTTTTATGCCCCCTAGCAAATTGAAGCCTTTTTTTTCCGATTAGCCTCACTAGTAGTTTTCTTAAGGCTACACAGCTGTTCATTCCCAATCCCTTGAGTTCCCTTTGCATTGTGCGTGTGAAAATACTCTTTTTTTGACTATTAAACATAGCCCTGAGTTCTACTGTTGGTTTTCTACAATTTGATTTCACCAAGCGTTTAAGTGATCGATCACGACCAATCAGGATTTTATCCGGCCACTATTCTTCCTCGAAGGTGATGGTTCCCCACTATCCTTCCAGTTTTTAATAATGCGTTGGAGAGTTCTTAACCCAATTTTAGTAGTTTCTGTAATCTCCTTAGATGTTTTCTCTTGATGCATGCCAATGATTTGACCCTTCTCAAACAGACTAACATCTTTTCCACTACCACAGGATGCGTCTTTCGACATGGTTGTTTAAGAAATGAGAAACTACTCATTGCATCACTTGTGGTTAAATAACTTGTTTCCAGCTGAAAGATGATCACCCATGCAGTAACTATCCAATAGGAGGCTTTTACCTATTTGCTTAGTTAAATCCAGGTGGCGACTTTTTTTTTTTGGGCCAGGCAGTGTATATAGTCAGTTTATTTTAGAGTATTGTGGAGGGGGATATGGTAAGTGCAGCAGATGCAGACATGTGGGTTAAATTATTAAAATCAAGAAATATAACTGGCTTTCCCCTTATGTATTCTTCCCGCAGTCTCTGCCTTTCAATAACAGACTTCCACCCAGACACCTGGAACCCTGCATGGTCGGTCTCTACAATCCTAACTGGTCTGCTCAGCTTTATGGTGGAAAAGGGACCCACGCTTGGGAGCATAGAAACGTCAGACTTTACAGTAAGCATCAATAACTCCATCTGGAAAGCCATTTGTAGATTTTGTATTTTTATTTTGTTTTAAAACGGAAACTTCACATACCATAACAATTTATAAGTTCTAATGCAAGGATGTCCCCTGTCCTTTCTCCGTTTTTTACAATTGTTTTAAATACACGTTTATTCACAGTACAGTATCCAGAATTCTTCCTATACAAAGGAAGGAATTGCAAGAATTCAGTAGAAAAAGAATCATGAACATGGACTTGAGTTTACAGTTATGACATCCTTAGTGAGCACTACAGATTACAGCATTTGCCAGATTAGAGCGCTCTAACATCATGTATACATAATAGTGTGAGAACCGTTTGAACTGTAAAAGGTGAACCGCGTCGGCTCCGGTGAGCTAAACATTGACCATCTCCCTCTGCCATCCAAAAAATCTTACCTAAGGCCATCTGATGGTTGTCAAATGTCTCCATACTTATCCTAGCGATACGTGGCCTTTTGTGGGTACCATAGTTTTGTGTGTACCAGTTATTAGGAAAAAAAAGTAACTGGTGCAGTAACTGATATCAAATAGTATGTAAACACAAAAGATGCAACATGTATGTATGAGCAAAAAGTTGATTCCAAACCAAATATAATATAAATGACCTAATATGGATGGTAGTGCAAAATCATATGTTTCCCAAATATTGGGGGGTGGGGGGGAAATGGGTGGTATACACCTTAGTGCTCTACTGTAGAGGGACTTTGGTGGTATCAGTGTCTGGCTTATACATCAAAGATGATGGTAACAATTCTATTTTAATTCTATATTGTAAGGAATCAGTTTGCACACTGTAGAATGTGACAAATTCCAACTTGTTTACTAGACCCATTAGGTGGTACTGTCATTCTAATTATTATTGAAGGAGATATTGGGTGCAGTTGTGAGGAATTCAGTAGATAAGTTTATAATGCACTTTAGCAGCAGCTTGTACAGTGCGATGTTATCTCCCCATAGTGCTCCGGGTACACTTCTGCACTCTTGTACATTTACTGAGAAATGCTGTAGAACAGCATTCACACTCTTGTCACAGTGAGGGACAACTTTATTTTCTTGGAATATCCTGGCTGTGCCAAGCAGTCAAGAATACAATTTTAAAATAGTCTGATTTCTTTTTTTTTTTTTTTTTTTAAATAAAAATACAACTCATTGCTAATTTTTTTTCTGACTGTGCAAAAATCTCTCATTACAGTGTCCTTTTAAGGTGGTTTCACAAGAATGAGTTACATTTGCTATCCTTGAAAAGAAGAAAGAAACCCTGAATAACGTCTATTGATTTTTCTTTTTTAAAAACTCCTTATGCTGTTAACTTTGCACAGAGCTTTACGTCTGCCACACCTACACACTCACACTCCCTCTCCTCCTCTTTCATATAATAACTATAACTGTTTTCCTGCCTCTGACAAACTGTTAATATGCAGTTTTTTTTGAGTGAGCTGGAACAGATGCTTTTGTTTGTTTGTTCCATTGAAAACTGAAATAATATTTGTATTTTGTATGCTTCACAGAAACGACAACTAGCAGCACAAAGTTTAGCATTCAATTTAAAGGACAAAGTTTTTTGCGAACTGTTTCCAGAAGTAGTAGAGGTAAGGCTTCGCCTCGATCATAAACAACCAAACAAAAAGAAACAAAACTTAAAATTGTAGATATTCGTTATGTCTCCCATTTGGTACATATTCTCCAAACGGTACCTGGAATAATGTGTATCTGATGTCATTCGCACTGCCTCTTGCTGAGAGAGAATGTATGTGCTGACGGGTTATGCTCACCAGCTAGAAACACATACATTTTGACACGATCTACAAGAAAACAAATCTTAGAATTGTGTTTGTATCTAGACCCTGGAATGAGGCATTCCTTCAAGCTACTATGGTAACATAGTTGTTTATCAATAAAAGTACAATGCATGGGATAAATATATTCCGATTCCTGGATTTATTATCCAAACTCACCCTTTACCCATTATAACCAAACTTTGCTAATTAATTTAACATGCAAGCTTTCTGAAACTTGATGATAATAGCGGGATTTTACATAAAATTTATCTGTTAACCTCTGCTCACTATCTATGTATCTATTTTTCTTCTTCAGGAAATAAAACAGAAACAACGGGCACAGGAAGAACTTAACAACCGACCACAGACTCTTCCACTCCCAGATGTTGTGCCAGACACAGAAGCTCACCTCGTGCAAAATGGAGCTGCAATTCTAAATGGTCACGTTCCTTTGGCAGCCGGAAATCATGCTGGTCTGCAACAACCAAACCGTAACCATGGACTTCTTGGGGGTGCATTGGCTAATGTCTTCGTTATAGTGGGATTTGCAGCCTTTGCATACACAGTTAAGTATGTACTGAGAAGCATAGCTCAGGAATGAGAGGTTCATCTGAACCTCCCAAGAAGAATCAGAGACCAAACTAGCGCTAGTCAGGAAGAAAAATGAACTAATAGGAGGAGATGGACTCATTCAGCGCCATGTCTGGTCATAACTATTTGCGCTACACTCGTACAGGTGATCTTTCAGTTGGCTCATGGGTTTATAATTCTTTTTAGAACGTGAGAAGAGTGCGTATTTTTCCATGGCGGCAAAGAAAAGTAAGAGAATCTGTTCTGTGTTCAATAGTCTTTTTGGTTGTTTGTTGATGGCTACCAGATGTCCTCATTTCTACAATCTTTACCATCTACTTTAATACAGAAATGAATCACGTTTTAAGTAAAGTAAGTTGTAGCTCCTTTTTTCCTTTATTTTCTTCCTTCCTCTTAATCATCCTAAATGCTGCAAGGAAATATCAGACAGCTTTTCTGTGACTACCATCTTACTGAGAAGATGAGCCAGGGCTTATTAGACTGCCTTTTGGTGACCAACAACTCTCATAGAAGATGCTGGAGCTGGATACAGCTGTTCTGTTTTGCCACCGTTCTTAGAAGATTACATCTGGGACTAATCTAAGCTTTCTTCATTGCGTACCCACTACACCATGTCTGCCACAATGCATTGCCTTGTTTTGGAAGGCAACCATAAAGTGATTATAAGTCCCTATATTTAATAATATACTTGTATTCATGTGTTCCTTTTTAAGTTGAGATGTAAATTTTAGATATGACAGCTGGTATTTTAAGATGAACTTTGGAATTGTTATATATCAGTTAATTTATATCCTAATAAAAATGGATATTAACCTAGAAGACTCCACAAAAACCGTTATTTGTTACATGAATGATTCTCCATAGTCTGTTACGTCTAAAAACAAACAAAATCCTGCCATTTTTATTATTTGGTCACAGACTACATTGTAGTAAAAAAAAAAAAAAAAGGCTAATCTTAATCACCCCACGGTTTACTTGCCATACTGTTAGACGAATGTATTGTATTTATTTTTCCAAATCACAGCACTCAAGTCAATGTAGTTTTTCAGAAAAGCGAAATTTGAAAATCTAGTTCCTGCTCCCAAAATGTCTTGTACAGTGAATGTTTGTATTTTTTACAAAAATAGCGTGTATTTTCCATCTTTTCCACTAGATGGAGAAGTATGAGAATTCAGTGAGAATTGTAGTTCTGGCACTACTGTATCATAAAATGACATGTGACGGACATTTTCTTAAAATGCTAGACAGGTAAATAAAAGGTCCAATTTTGGCCAACGGTGTAATCTTGTTCGTAGCTTAATCATTTTGGTGAGTCTGGTACTTTTTGGTTGGCATTATGTAATCCCAAATCTAGTGGACATTATCACTAGTTGAAACTGGTATCATTCAACCCAAATTTAAGACTTCCAGTCTGCATATCATGGACCAATCCTGAACCTGGGCTAGGTCAAGGCACAACATAGTTTACAAATTTTTCGAGTCTATTACTGTATTAGATTATGCTTATTATTTATATAGAAACATTTTCTGCAGTGTTCTACTATTATAGAAAGGGGACCCTTGAAAGTGAAGAAGGCTCTGGTCAAACAAGCTTACAGTCTGACAGGTTTATTTACAAAAGTGATAATTTAACCCCTTAAGGACCAAACTTCTGGAATAAAAGAGAATCATGACATGTCACACATGTCATGTGTCCTTAAAGGGTTAAAGGGAATTAAAAATTTTAGGTCAGAGCAGCCAAACTTAAAAGCATAGCTGAATAAGAGAATGTTTGTTTCCAGTTCGCCAGTACGGTTATTTTGACCTTATATTTAAAATTAATTTTACATTCTCACATTGAATAACACTATATGAATATGACTTCATTTTAATGTCGCCAGATTTCTAGGGGGGTAAACATCCCACTCACTGAATTTTTTTTTATAACAGCGTGATTTATTTTGGTGATTGGAGAAAAAAGAAATATATATATTTTTTTTTTTTTTTGGTTTTTGAAATATATTTATTCTCAAAAAACAAAGTTATTGTGAGGAAACAAATTGTGATTGAAAACCCCTTCCACCTGAAGTCTGTGAATAGTTAATACAATGTTAAACAAAAATCTGCACACCAGTCAAGCCATAAGACTTCCCAAGCACTACCAAACCTCAATAGCACACCAGTAACCAAGCTCATGCTGATGATTTGCATTATACGACCACTGACGTGCATAGGAAAGCATTGAGTAATGCTTTCCTATGGGCGGTTTGAATGCGCTCGCGACTCTTGCCGCGCATACACATTCGGTGCTGGCATCGGCAGAGGAAGGAGAGTTCCCCAGCACCGAGGGAGCCCGGTGCTGGAGAAAGGTAAATGTTTTAACCCCTTCAGCCCAGCAGGATGGGGCTGTGCGGGTGGGGGGACCTAAGGACTACACGGTGCCAGGAAAACAAGTTTGTTTTCCTGGCACTATAGTGGTCCTTAACAATGAAACAGCTGTCCATGAGTGGTTCACTGGCTTTGCATCTTTGCCTTGTGTTTCAAAGCTGTTGTATACAGCAAACACAGACTCAATGGAATGAGGCAAAAATGTGACCCTTTGTTAAACTAATTTGCATATGCCCACCCAGAATCCTTTGCAGTAGTAACATCACTGCAAATTTGTGATTCTTGTGGTAAAAGTAAGTCTTATTGCTTGACTGGTGTACGGATTGTTGTTTAACATTGTATTATATATATTCTAATGTTTTATTTTTGGGGATTGTGTTTTTCTATGTCTAATGCTTGGTGCATTGCTCATTTTCTAACACTTAAAAGAAACACACAAAGCAAATGTTAACAAATTTAAATAAAAATGGCAAAATTTTGAGGTTAAAATCGCTGATAAGGAGTAATTCTCAAATTCTG
Organism: Pelobates cultripes; assembly: GCA_933207985.1. Taxonomy (NCBI): domain Eukaryota; kingdom Metazoa; phylum Chordata; class Amphibia; order Anura; family Pelobatidae; genus Pelobates; species Pelobates cultripes. The sequence goes on along the minus strand of OW240921.1, from coordinate 93,000,203 downwards.
CTTTAGTTCTAGCTTGGCCATTTTAGTCTCCATGTTACAATTGGGATTTAATTTGATAAAATGATTTAATTTGATAAAATTTGTAGATTTATTGAATAACCATAGTGTGTGCACTTGGGACTCTGACAACTCTTTGAAAGCGGTCACAACAATATAACTTCTAAATATTTTCATAAAGATATCCTCTTTATGAAATCCTCTAATTGACAGTGTTAGAATTTCCATGATAAAAATTCCAAAGTAGAAGGGACTACTTTGTCTTTATGGCAAAGATGGAGGATGGTAGAAGGCAGAGCCTCCACTGTCCAGTTTTTCAATTCCCACAGCCATCATAATTGGGCACCTTCTAGCACATCATCAGATTTGCTCTATGGAAGATCCTGCAGCCTTGCAAGATCCTTCACAGACCTTAGTGTTGTACTCTGGTGTTTGAAATAGAGAAAAGTGATGACAGGATTGGTGTTTGAAGTGTCAGGAGCTGAAGAAAAAAGATGACTGCACCTTCTAAGGTGAGCTTCAGGTAAGTATAGTTGACTTCTGTGGATTCCCTCCTGGCCGCTGCATTCTAAGCTGGAATTTCACCTTTTGGAGGTCATTGCAAACACCCCCTGAAAGTGACAAAGCAGCTTTTAATTACGGAAATATACATTTAAAAAAAAAAAAAAAAAGTGACAATGCGAATCAATTTGCTGTTAAAGTTCTTTTCCAAATTAACAAACAAGAAGTAAATCAATTTAATCATTCCATGCTGTTTTGTTATCTTAGTCTTAATGGGCAATATTGTTTACTATGTTGCGTGTGACCCAGAGAACCAGATGAAGATCCCAGGGTGTTATTTGTGAGTGTTGGCTAACCTTGGACTGTGTTGACTCGGCATTCTCACTATTGTTGACTTCATTTCCAGGATATTGATTCAACATCCTAGAAAAAATTGCCCACAACAACCAAAGTTATGTAAGAGATGTTGGTAATTCGTACACTAATAGTGCATGATTCCGGTATATTCAACATGGTATACCAATCAATGACTGACATTTTTAGTAAATGCTAACTCAAAAGCCACCAATATACTCAAACGGTCTGCCAGGTCAATCAATGTTCCAAGTTTATTACAAAGGAACTCTAGGCGCCAAAACAATTTTTAGCTTAATGAAACTTTTTTGTGTGTGTGTATTGATCATGCACCTGCAGTCTCACTGCTCAATTTATTTGCAATGTAGGAGTTAAATAACTATTGTTTCTGTTTATGAAGCCATATTCGCACAGGAAATATGAAAATAAGGGTTTCTTTTTCTGTTCGGTTATACAATAGTGTGTTTATTTTAGAAGCTTTTTTTTACTACTGTTAATTGAACTTTAATCAAACACAGAGGCATCTGCAGGCATTTAACCGAGCAGGAGATAAGAAATTCTAAATTAAACACACTGTGCAATAAAGTTTAAAAAGAGTTCTCTCTTTACTGGAAATGTGCACAGAGGTTGTCAGGGGTGTTGTTACTGGTGTTGCATAAACAAACTGATTTGACTCCTAATGGCACATAATTGAACAGTGAGACTGCATGGGGCATGATCTATACACCAAAACCACTTCTCTAAGCAAAATGTGTTTTGGTACTTGGAATGGAAAACATTGGAACTCTGGTAGTGCCAAAAGACTTATTTTTTTATTAAAAATACTTTCTAATTGGTAATGCATGTTATGACTCACTGATTATTGCTATTCAGTTACAAATCTAGTAATTGTGCAAAATAATCAAAACTATGATCACTTTTTTTTTTTTTTTTTGGTCAAACCAGCGATTTTAGATATATTAGATATATTGAGTGTGACCCATAATCCTTTGCTAGCTATATATCAGGTGTAGTCCACTTATGGCTCACTAGCAGTTGAACACAAACCTCACTTTCTTTCAAGCAGACATAAAATTGCTTAATGTGCTCTGCAAGCTTGAATCACCGGAAGTCACTACACTAAAATGGGGTAACCTTATCTGACTACATGTAAGGTCAAGTTCTCTGGATTCCATCATTTATCAGAAACCTCCTTTTTAAATGCCAAAAACAATAGAGAAACTGAAATCTGCCAGTTCACCAGAAGAAGAATGTTGTGTACATGTAATGCTCTATTTATAATTATCTCTGAAACTTGTACTTGTGTCAATTTGTTATACAAATTGTATTTACATATGACTAAAGTTTTGTTCAGACTTTTATTTCATTTGTGTCCTTTTAAGGGACTTGTCACCTCTAATTTATTATGGTTAGCTAGTTATTATCTTCTATAATTAGGACTCTGATATTGTCTGCCGCTCTCTTGGATTCCATAGTTGAACTCTTCTTGAACCCTGGTCCATTTGGATTCTGTCAGTTTCAATGTTAAGTCTACGGAGAATTGGTGAATTCACTTGAACTCTGCAACAAGTATGGTTGCTGCATCTTCTTATAGGGAAAACCCAGGTCCTACTGAAGTGATGTTCAGAGGTTGGTCAATAGACAATGTGCTTAAATCTGTACTGCAAATCAAGGACCATTACGCATAAAAAAATGCTAATGGTGGGACATTAACTATGCGGTTTCTAGTGAAAATGTTTATTGGCATTGACTTGTGTTCCTTTAACTTGTAGCTGAAGCTTAGGTTTTTGGAACAGAGAAGTGCAGGTACAGTACAGGTGTTTTAACCCAATCGGCTATATACAGAAGTTATTTCAACAAAATGTGCACTTCCATTCAACTATATGAAATTATTGATTTGTCTATTCACGCAGACCAGGGAAACTGCACAGAAATCTATCTGGCTTCCTAATCTTAAATCACCCAAACTCACCCTCCCCACTTAAAAGAAAAAAAAACTTCCAAGGAAAGTGCACACAGAGGACTTAATGGTACAAGCAATAATCCATTATTGTGTAATAGTGGTACACATCAAGGTACTGATAAAAATCCGACATGTGACTGAAACGTCGAAAAAACACTGATGTGTACCAGTATTACACAATAAAGATTTTTTTGTTTGTACCACAAAGTCCTTTGAGTGCACTGGGAAGACGTACTAAGAAAACAGAAAAGCCAGCACAAGACGTGTGTGTGTGTGTGTGTGTATATATGTATGTATGTATGTATATATATACACTATATAAATAGACGTTCGAGTGGTGACAGAGAAAAATACTGAAACCCAATTAATTATTGAGTAACTGTTTTTTTTGTTTGTTTGAAGACCTATTAATGAATCTATCATCACAAAGAGTTTGCTGCTGCCGCCGCCACCACCTCCCCCCGGCACCCAAGTGTAGATAATTCAGAATGTGTAGTGTTTCAATCAGAAAAACTTATACGCCTACCACCATTACCACTTGAAATCACTGAAGTGGTTATGGTGGTTGGAGTGACTCATTAATTACTCACAAAACTGTTTCAGAGCTTTTAAGCCTACTTACAAGCACCCGCCAGGCATAAAATGAAGATTCGGTCATACTATATGGTGTGGATTGTTCAAATGACTCCTGTTACGGCATACAAGTCAATTTGGGATGATATTAAAGGTACACACCACTGCCCAAATACAAAATCAGTCCAAAAAAAATTCTTTAGTAGATATACCCCAAATGAAAACTTGCAAACATTTAATTATTAATTTTTTTCATTGGGGATATATCTAAAGAAAGCTGGCATACCTGCAATTCTCTTGTCTGCTGCCTTTGCAACCTCCTTCTCCTCCCCCCTCCTATCCCACCATTCTAACCCCTCCCACACATTCTCTGGTTGTCCAATCAAAGACTTCCTAGTAAAGCTCAATGAGCAGTTGTTGCTAGGCAGGTGCTCTGGGCAATTTTAGCCTCTTGAGTTTAGCTCCTCTGAGCGAATCAAACCAGGAAGTAACAGGACTAAATGACAGCCAGGGGGTGTAACTAGGTTAATTTATAAAAGTGTTTTGTGACTCAATTATCACAGAGTACAAACTAAAAAATATTAGAAAAATCTTAATTTAATTATTAAAAATATTTTTTGTTGTGATGGGTTTATAAATAATTGCATGATAAAACACAGACGGATCAGTCTATTTATCCTCACTTTATTAGGAACAACTTTCCATTCTCCAAATTATCAATTGCCAGATGCTTCCATGACTATAGACTGTTTGCACTTTTGTTCCTAGCTTCTACATTACATTAAAATCTGTTAACGCAAATGTTTTCCACCTTCAGCTCCAGTTTTTGTGATCGTTTGTGCTACCATCTCCCTGATTGTAACTGACAGGATCACTTCTACTTAATGTGTTAAACTATATTACATTCTGCTCACCACTGTCGTAAAATAGTTATTTGAGACTCTTTAAATCAGTTTAAACTAATCTGACCTTCATAACGTGATCTCTCATAAACAAGGTGTTTTGGACCACAGAATGTATGCTGTGGTGAGGATTTTTGTCACACTATTCTTTGCCCGCTCTAGGCTGGGATTCAAGGCACATGTGGTGTTTCTTAGCTAATGCTATCACCACATGTGGCACCTACACTGATAATGTGTATGAAGTTACTAAGGTCAAGGCTTTTCATTCTAACGTTTGGTCAGACATTAGACCTCTTAACTATACCTGCCTTTTAAAAAAAATTTTTTAATAATCTGAGTTGGTATCATCATTATTGTGCTTTATAAAGTGCCAACACATTCTGCAGAGCTGTCCATGGGTACAATTGGTACAAGTAAATCGAGACAATACAAAATTTGACAAACAAATATAGGAGGAGTTGGTGGGAATGTACCATCTAGATCATGGGTTCCCAACTCAGTCCTCAAGTAGTCCCTACCAGTCCAGGATTTAGGGATTACCCTGTTGTGTCTAAAGTGTTTTTTCTTTCTAAAAACACTTTGGACACAACTGGGTAATCCCTAAATCCTGGACTGGTAGGGGTACGTGAGGACTGGGTTGGGAATCCCTGATCTAGAGGGATAGGATGGATGAGAAAGAGGAGGTGGGTACTGCAACAGTGGGAATGATGTTAATAGAGATTGAGATGAGGGCATTTATTGATTAAGTGAAAACCAGTTACTGGGTTGACTGGTGGGATTCCCTGAATAAAAATGTCTTTAGTGAGCCTTTAAAGTAAGGCAAATTAGGGGAAAGTATTGACAGTGCAGGGATGTGCATTCCAGAAGGTTGATGTCACACAAGAGAAGTGCTGCTGTTTTTTGGATGGGAAAAGGTGAAAACAGAAAATACAAAAAGTAAGTCATTGTTAGATCTTAGTTGATTAGTAAGGACAGATAGTGGGGCGCAGCGTTCGAAAAAGTTCTTTGTAGATCAGGGTGAGGAATTGAATCCAATTCTGCTATGAATAGGGAGCCAGTGAAGGGAATTCCTGAGAGGTACAGCAGATATAGAATGTGAACAAAATAGAGAAAGAAATGGAGTTCTGCGCATCCAGTATATTTGTGCACACTCAGGTGCTACTGCAGTTTATTTGAGGACACAGTACAAACAGACGTTTCGGGCACATCCATTTTTCAATGCTAATGTCCTGGATGTGCACAAATATAATGGATGCGCAGAACTCCATTTCTTTCTCTATTTTGCTGACTACACCTGCAGCTCAGGTCTAATCTTTTTGTGTTTTATACTAAGACCGTGTAGGCATATTTTATACCTCTACCTCATGCTATGCATAGTGATATAGAATGTGAATTAGCTTGACCAAGACATTTAGAATTGGTGGAAGAGAGGAAGGCCAGTTAGTAGGTTATTGCAGTAGTTGAGAAGAGAAATAAAGTATTAGGCGAGTTGATTAATAGTGCGAGTGCTCACAAGTGGACAAACTTTGGAAATACTGCATAGGTGGTTGTTGTAGGATGAAGAAAGCGATTTGATGTGGGGGATGAAGGATCCCCCAAATCAAATACTCCTTGGCCCAAGATAAACATTTTTAATCAGCTCCTCAGCCCCTATCCTCCTCACTACAATCCCAGTCCTCTGACTATAGTCTTTATTCACCCACCCCACTACAGTCCCTATCACCATGGCCTCTATGCACTCAAAACAGCACCTGTCCCACCACTGATACTTTCCACCCAGCACATCCCTATCCTCTAACCACAGCCCATGTCCTCCCACTATAGTCTCTATTCACCGACCTTCTCCACTATGCAACCACCATAGTCCCTGTTCCACCCACCACAGCCCTTGTCACCCTACCACTGCCCCAATCCCCACTACAGCCACTATGTCCCATACTACAGCACCTATACCCCTTTTTGCTCAACCACAACTCTTCTCCCCTAAACACACAGATAACACTATTTCCTAGACACACATACACACCACACCACCCCCACCCACCCACCCGTGCCTACATGCTCTGCAACCCCAATTTGCATGCACACACTCTGCAGCCTCATTTTTATTCCCTATACAGCTGCTATCCTCAACTACAAACACACTGTAACGGACTGCCAGTATATCGCCGTCACGGATTCCCTTTCCCCAAATACTACAATACTCCTAGAAGTAAATATCGCTGGTATTACCTTTATCCCCCACACATTAGTTGAGACTAAATGCTGGGAGTAGATCTGTTTAATGCAGGCAAGCACTCTCAATTTATACACACAGTAAACTCCTCCCCTGTGCCTGAGAGATAATTGAATCAGGAACTGTACAAACTCAATTTTATTACAAGACACGGAGGTTCATATAGCATATCCCTTTCTTTACTGTCCACCAATAGCAGCAAAGAATACAAAACAGAATGAAAAAATAATGCATACAAAGTAACATATGCCATTCCCAGCCATGTCCCAGTATAATAGCTGGCACCACCCTCAGATCTTCCTCTTTCTTTGCTGCTCCACAGTCAGATAAGTAGCTTATTTTCTCTGTTCTGTGGGTTTTGTTAAATTTTGTGCTTTGTTACTATTTTGCTGTTATATTGCATGTATTTTCAGTCTGTATTTACTATGTGTATGGTAGACTCGAGGTCCCAGACCAGCTGAAGGCTCTTTTTATCTGTATGGGGGTCTTTTGTTTTACCCCTGTCCTTTCTTGCTTTTCTCAATGCCTTTTACTACTACTTGAGGTTTCTGTTTTTTTGGTTCCTGCTGTATGGTTCTGACCTTGTCTGGTTTCTGCTCTGTTTCCTCTGGTGCCCCTGTGTTTTTCCTTCAGTTTCTGGGGCTCCCTGGAATCCCGGGCTGTTTTTGTCACCATTTGTCGCTCTTTTTGACTCTCCCGTTCAGCTCCGTTTGACCATTGTGGTGCTGTCATTCGGCCGTTTGCTAGCACGTGTGACAGACACTCTTGTTTCGTGGCCACGAACGTTCGGCTATTTTTACCCGTAGGTTTTGACTTAGTGCACACGTTCGGCCCGCGAATGTATTTCGATCGCGAGCTGAATGCACCCATTCGGTAGTAGTTTTTTGATGCGTTCCCTGGGATTTTTGTCCCTTGCGAGTTTTGGGGACTGTGTTTTTTCCTTCCAGTTTTTCTCTCCTCCCCCTCCTTCGTTTTACCTTGCCTGCCTTGCGTAGTTACTGCTGTTCTGGGCCCTGGTGTGATCTCTCCTATTTACCTTTTCCCTGGTTTGTTTAGTTTGGGTGATTAACCCTTACTGTGCTGATTACTTTTGAACTATTTGAGTGTCAGTTTATATATATATTATTAACTCTCTAGTGTTGTTCACCTACCCCTGGGGAGATGGATTCCCCATGGGCCCTGGGGGAGATCCCAGCTACCTCAGCTCCCCGATCCCGTTGGTGGACCTGTCTGGCCACGATGAGGGAGCACAGGCCTTAGCGCTACATCGCTTAGTAATGGAGGCCATTATGGTGCCCATGGGGTCCATGTCATCAGCCCTGTCTCAAACTATCTCCCAGGCCCTGCTCACGCGTCCGGTGGATGCTTAATTTCCTGGCTCCAGGGCGCGTCACGCACAGCCGGCAGTAAATGCTTCAGGTGTGGCACCCAAGAAGGCTCTATGCAAAGCCAAGCATACCTCCCCCTCTGCCTCCAAAACCCCTATGACTGGCGTACCTTCGGTCACCCCAGAAAGCGTGTCTCATCCACACAAGAGAGCCTTTCCACGTCAGGCAGAACGGGTGCGGCGATGGAAATGTGCGAGAGAACAAAGAGAGAGCAACTCCGGCTCAGAAATCAGGTCTAGTGAGGAGGCTGATGAAGAGTCTAAGAGCGACTCTGAGAGGGATTCCGTTGAGTTGGGCCTTGACCTCTTTTCCTCTGCTCATGTCCGGAGGTGATCTTAGGGCTGCTTCTCATGCTGCCCTCATGGATTCATTGGGCGAGCCCTTGTTTGACCAGTTGAGCTCCACCATCAGAAGTCGGCTGAGTGGTTCCCAGCGGACCATGTGGCCCGATATCTTGAGAACTGGGTATGGCGCCCACTCAGCAAAGCAGCCCGCAATAAACTTAGGGCAGAGTGTTCAAGGCCTGGATACCCCATGGGCCCTGGGGGAGAACCCAGCTACTTCAGGCTCCCCGCTCCCGTTGGTGGACCTGTCTGGCCACGATGAGGGAGCGCAGGCCTTAGCGCTACAGCGCTCAATTATGGAGGCTATTATGGTGGCCATGGGGTCCATGTCATCATCCCTGTCTCAAACTATCTCCTAGGCCTGTGACTCCCCGGAGGTAGACCCTAAGATGACCCAGTTCCTGGCTAAATTGGGTTGGAACCCACGCAAAGGGCTGTATTCGGCACTTAGATCGTGCCAAGACAGACACCTCAATGTGTTTGGACCCCTTGCGAAATTGTTTGACTTGGCGGAGGATGCAAGAGCTGAAACCTTATGGTAGACCTGGAGGAACTCCGTGGTTGGGTCCAAAGAGAGATTTGCATCGCCGGGAGTGTTAATGCTTCCCTGTCCATGGAACGGCGTAATGCCATCCTGTCTAAAATAGAGTCAAAATTGGCCAATCTCGCCCTCACTGAGTCTTGGTAAGAACGCCCAGGGCTTATTGTTTGGCGATTCCTTCATTAAGGATCTAGGACGCTTTGTAGGGGCATTTACTGCTGTTAATAAGGCTCAATCCCCCATGCAAAGGGTATTCCAGGGGTGGATCTCTACCAGGGCCGGCAGATTCAGGGGCTGTCTGGCTGGCCGCAACTATTTCCAGTCCCGTGGCTCGGGATGAGGATCTTTCCTGCACTGCTCCAATTTCCAGGAGATGAGGACCCGGTCCCTCTTCTTCCCATCACAGGGTCGACCGTGGCGGTCAAGAGGTTTCCGAGGTCAAACCAGCTCAAGACACCCATACGGTGAGTTCACATACACCTAGAGTTTTTTCTCATGTTTGTGTAGGGGGCAGACTCCGTAATTTTTTCCCAGTTTGGTCAACAATTACCTCACACACATGGATGCTCAACATGATTCGAGGTTTTTATATAGAACTCATGAGATTCCAACTCCTCGGCTGATCTGTTTCTCACTCAGAGATCGCAGGTTGATTGATGAGGAATTGTCGGCCCTCTGCGACCAGGAGGCAATCAAACTATTCTCTCTGGACCCCAAAGGCATCATAAAGCACTACCGCCATTTCAAGATGGAGGGCATCCACATTCTGAGCGACCTACTCCTACGTGGAGATTGGCTGGCAAAACTAGATTTGAAGTACGCGTATCTGATGGTGCCAGTAGCCAAACCTTCTCGAGATCTACTTCGATTCTTTTGGAAGGACAGAGTTTGGCACTTTACATGTCTTCCTTTTGGTTTCTCTTCTGCGCCCTGGTACTTCACAAAGCTGCTATGCCCGATGATGGCCTGGCTACGCAGTCGGGCGTTCGCCTGATCGTCTACTTGGATGACATCCTGATCATGGCTCAGAGTGCTCCATCCTCATGCAACATCTGCGATGGACCATATACCTACTCAGTCGACTGGGGTTCATCGTCAACTGGGAGAAATCCTGTCTGAGCCCGTCCAGGCACATGGTATTTCTAGGTTACCTCGTGGATTCAGAGGAGGAATAGCTGAGCCTTCCCTCCTCCAAGATTCGCACAATGCGCAAGGAACTTTGCAGGGCGCTCCTCCGTCCGTGGATCACCCTGCATCACTTGGCACGACTTATCAGCCTGCTGGCCTCATCTCTGCAGGTGGTGTTCCTGGCCCCTCTTTATTACCGGGAACTCCAAAGGTTGAAAATCGCTCATCTGCAAAAGGGTGTGTCTTATACTGATCTGGTCACCCTGGATGGCGAAACGAAGGATAAACTGGAGTGGTGGATCATGAACCTTTCTGCGTGGAACGGCAGGGCAAACTTTGGTTCACAACCGAAGTTCACCTTAGACTCCGACACGAGTCTCCACGGCTGGGGTGCCCACTGTGAAGGTATGTCGACCGGGGTCGTTGCTCGGAAACTGAATCCTGGCTCCACATCAACGCGTTGGAACTTCTAGCGGTTCTTTTGCAATCCGGAGCTTCGCGAGGGACAGAGCACATGTGTGCATTCGCCTTCACATGGACAACATCTGAGCAGTGAGGTATGTCAACCACATGGGCGGCACCCAGTCAGCGGACCTGGCCAGATTGGCGAAATAATTTTGGGAGTTCTGTCTAGCTCGTAACTTGGTGGTCCAAGCGGAATATCGACCAGGCCTAAACAATGACCAGGCGGATTGGAATTCACGGTATCTTTTGGACAACAGCAACTGGAAGTTGGACGCTGAGGTGTTCTCAACTGTGTCGCCTCTCTGGGGTCCTTTTGTTATGGACCTCTTTGCCTCACGGCTGAACACCCAGCTCTCACAGTTTTTCAGTTGGAGACCAGACCCGACGGCAGAGGCAGTGGACGCATTCTTTCAAGACTGGAAAATGAAGCTTCTGTACGCATTCTCCCTCCTTCTCCATGATTCCACACACACTCATTCAGGTTTGACGCCAACGAGCCAAACTGGTGCTTGTGGCTCCTTTTTGGGGGATGCAGTCGTTTTTCCCTCAACTTCTGGAGATGTCATTGGACTGTCCCAGGCTATTGCCTTCTTTCCCAGGCCTGCTTTGCGATCCGGCGGGAGGTTGTCACCCTCTGTTGGTGAAAGGATCCCTCCTTCTCATGGCGTGGTGGATTTCAGGGGACCCTGGGAAGTCTAGGGAGTTTCGGAGACTACTCAACTTTTGTTGGCGGACGCATGGGCTCTGGGAACTAGACTGTCATATGGGTCAGCTTAGTGAGCTTGGGCTGGCTGGTGCCTGGCTCGGAAAATGGATCCCGTTTCAGCCCCTGTGACAGCAATTCTGGAATTCCTGACTTCTCTATTTGCCGCTGGCAGGGCTTACCGAGCGATCAATCTGTAAAGGTCAGCCATATCTTCAACCCACCATGGTTTTGATGGTTGCCCTGCAGGCCAACATCTTTGGTATGTCGACTTCTACGCGGCTCCCGTCTATCTCGGCTGCCTAGACCGCGTTATTCATCTACTTGGGATGTCTCTGTTGTTCTGTCTTTTCTTTCTGCCTAGCCTTCTAACAGGGATCTCTCGTTACGCCAGTTGTCAGCTAAATTGGTTTGTCTCTTTTGCTTCATCTCTTTCAAAAGGGTGTCGAATGTCCGTGCTTTGGATTTTGATGCCAGATCATACACTCCGGAGGGTGTGACTTTCAATATTGTTGTTCATTTTGGTATGTAGATTAATGCCTATAGTTATTCTGGCCTTGATGTTGGTCTATAGTACCGATTTAACACTTGGGCTCCTGTTCTTTATGTTTTCACAGCATGATCAGGACCTGTTTGATGTCTCTTTCATCTGCCTTGGAGGAGCATTATCTTGTTGGAGCTGTTCCGTGGATGTTCCGGACTTCTATGTTTCGTTTGCTGATGGATCGTCTGCTGGTTTCCTATTTTGCGGACTTTCCGTTATGGTGTGTCGCATCTTCAAGAAAGAGGAAGATCTGAGGGTGGTGCCTGCAATTATACTGGGACTAGGCTGGGAGTGGCCTCTGTTACTATGTATGCATTATTTTTTCATTCTGTTTTGTATTCTTTGCTGCTATTGGTGGACCGTAAAGAAAGGGACATGCAATACTCGCCTCCGTGTCTTAAATAAAATCATGACTTTACGTCATGTAATTATCTCCAGGTACAGAAAAGTATAAAAAAAAATGTAAACACCCTAAAAGTACCCACAAAATACATGGAAATCCCTTGAGAGTCACATCTTCGGATGGCCCTGATCTGAGTGCTTATAATATCAGGAAATATTACTTTACTGAGAGGGTAGTGGATGCATGGAATAGCCTTCCAGCTGAAGTAGTAGAGATTAACACAGTAAAGGAGTTTAAGCATGCGTGGGATAGGCATAAGGCCATCCCAGAGGCGGCTCTCTAATTAGGCGATTTAGGCGGCCGCCTAAGGCCTCGCGCAGTTACCCTGTCACCCCTCTCTCACACTGCCACGTCACCCCTGTCACCCTGTCACCCTGCCATCCCACCTCTCATCCTGTCATCCCCCCTCCCGGCCCACCTCTCACCCTGCCACCTTGCCCTGTCATTCCCCTTTCACTCTGTCACCTCACCCTGTCAACCCCCTGCCACCCTACCTGTCACACCCTGTCACCTCCCTCTCACCCTGTCACCCCACCTCTCATTCTGTCATCCCCCTTCCACCCCACCTGTCATCCCTCACTCTGCCACCCCCTCACCCTGTCACCCCCTCTCACCCTGCCACCCCGCCTGTCACCCCCTCACCCTTCCTTCTCTTCTCACCCAGTCACTCACCCCACATCTCACCCTGCC
>OW240921.1:92976859-92987371 GCA_933207985.1 Pelobates cultripes | reverse complement strand
TTGACAGCGCAGTGCCCCAAATTTGCAGTAAGAGGACCGACCAAGCCTCTTCTTCCATCTCCCTGTTACAAAAATCAATGCCGTGTACACGTCCACTGATAGGAGACGCGGAAGGTATTAAACTGATCAGAACAATACTAAACGCACCACTCCTTTTTTTTGGTGAGGCTTTACAGGACAGAGTGCTTCTCCACGGGACATGTTAACTCACGGGCAGCTGGCTCATCAAGGAACCAGAGCAGCTTTCCATGTACGGGTAAGACACGTGCAGCCGGTAAGGGTTCAGGCTCTTCTTCCTGGAGGATACGCTGCAAGCCTGTTGAACGAGGTGACCTTGCTCGGGTCCCAGGTGTACGGTTCCTAAAATGGCTGCCATATACACGCCCACTGATAGGAGACGCGGAAGGTATTAAACTGATCAGAACAATACTAAACACACCACAAATAAGGTTTCTCTCCTGTAAGGCTCCTCAAATGATGCTTAAGATTAGAAGCGGCTGAAAAGCATTTCTCACACTCCGAACAAAAATATATTTTTTTAACATTCTCTCCACTTTGAACGAAATGACGTTTTGGGAAGAGATTAACATAATTAAACACAGGCAGTAAAAATACAGTTTTTAGCCATACACTGTAACTTTAAAACTACACATCCCATCTTCATAATTACATATTTGGAATCAGCACACTTAAAACATAAACATAACCAAAAATCAGCCAAATCCATCAGGGGTTAAAAAGTTAGCTGGAGGTCCCTTTATGACCGACCGCAAGCACATTTTCCTGCCCAAAACAGTTCCATAGATTTGGGCTGTGAGGTCGGTCTATTTCAGGCTGAAAAAGCGACTAAGTCCCATCGCGAATGGGACTTAGTCTCTGCAGCTGAAATAAGGCTGAAAAAACGGCTGAAAAACGGCTAAGTCCCATGGCTGAATGGGACTTAGTCTACAGCTTTTTCGAAAATAATTTCCCATTTACTGAACCAGGAAGTGGGGAAATAGCAAGGCAGGCACAAAGGGTTTGCACCAGGTCTGGGGACACAGGGGACACCGTCTTAAAGGGGCCGTGTCCCCAACAAGTCTGGGGACACGGCCTTAAAGGGGCAGTGTCCCAATCTTCCTGATGTCCCAAAAAAGGTGTTTAAAGGGCCAGCACCAGTCACATAAAGAGTCCATAAGCCCCAATATGCCCACCGACAGTCTTAAAGGGCCATACACACCAAATAAAAGTGCATACATTTTCACAATCTCCCAGGGGCCATAGTCATGCGGGAGGAGGCTGGCAAAGAGGCTTCTCCACAACCCAGGGAAACAGGGCAATTTGCCATTTAAAGGGCCCGTTACAAATAGCAGTTTGTAACAAGGTGTAAATCCATATCTGCCAAGTGACCCGATGTAGGGGGAACAGTCCCTATTCTGCTCTGTGTCAGTGTGTATCAGGGATCCTTAGGACAGGTGTCAATCCATATCTGCCAAGTGACCCTATGTAGGGGGACCAGTCTCTATTCTGCTCTGTGTCCGTGTGCATCAGGGGCTCTGAGGACAGGTGTCAATCCATATGTCAAGGTGTCAATATGTCATATGTCAGGTGTCAATCCATATTGATTGTGATTTAGGAATGTTAGGTGATTTCTGCCCTTTATGGATTAAAACCAGACTCTGTATCAACTGTGTAATTTTCCATGGGAGTTTTGCCATGGATCCCCCTCCGGCATGCCACAGTCCAGGTGTTAGTCCCCTTGAAACAACTTTTCCATCCCTATTGTGGCCAGAAAGAGTCCCTGTGTGTTTTAAAATTCGCCTCCCCATTGAAGTCAATGGCGTTTCGGGCGGTTCGCCGGTTCGCGAACATTTGCGGAAGTTCGCGTTCGCCGTTCGCGAACCGAAAATTTCGGGTTCGCGACATCACTAGTCACAGCTGATTACGTGACGTTCTGCTCTGTTGCTGTGGGGAGCTGTAGTTTTTGCCGGTGTCTGTCGGGAGTTGGCCTCTCACACCGCGGTCTTTTTTGAAGACACCGACCACGGTGTAATACGCTATTTTCAGTTTGTGGGTGAGTCTTTGTCCCACTGGTGGATTGTGTTTCATCTGCTTTCCATCTACACCGCGGTCTTTTTTGAAGATCCCGACCGCGGTGCAACATCTATTTGTCCTCTTTCGACGGATCCCTGTCTTTTGGCCACTACTATCTCCCTTGATTTGTACCTCGGTGGGGGCCCCCACCGAGGCAAGGTACTTTTATCTTGTTTGTTTGATGCTTATTTCATTTGTATTTTTTTGTTAGCTTTTGTTATCCCTCCAGATACTTTGTTTTCACACATTGTAGCCTTAGTATCTGTCAGGTGCTTACTCTGGCTTCATTACTTGTCAGGATTTGCTCATTCATTGATATTTTATTTTGTCAAGTACCTTTCAGCAACAGATCAATTCAGTCATGCTCTTATATATGTTTTCTTTTTTATTTATTGTTACGATTGATTTGTAGATTTTTTTATCTATTAAATATATATTTGTATTTTTCGTGTTACTTTAATATTTTCAGGAGCGCACATATTTTTCCAAACTTTTTGAGCTTACACTCATTTTAGGTCGCTTGTAGTTATATGTTGTAGCCCATTTAATTGTATAACATTAATTACACCTTCTCATCAGTTTTATAATATATACAATATATAGTTATTATATATGTGTGTAATTTAATTATAAGTGTATTTTTATATTAATATATGTACATATTAATATAAAAATACACTTAGTATGACATTATATATGTCTATATATATATGTATGTATGTCTATATATGTGTATGTATGTCTATATATATGTATGTATTTTTTTTATTTACCATTAACATTAACTTTATTTTTGATTTTTGATTTTACACATGCAGGGAGACACATGGACACCTATTGTGACCATGTGATCGCAGTGTTGAGCGATCACATGGCCACAGGGGTCCTAATCCGCCATGGGGAGACTGACGGGCTGCAGGCAGTCTCCCCACACCGGGAGCCACGCTGATCGCCCCGGGGGAATGACGGCGATCAGGTAAGTAACTAGGACCGTTAGGACTGTTCAGGACCGTCATCGCTCGGCAATGGGAAAATGCCGATGACGGTCCTGAACCGTCTTCGGTCCTTAAGGGGTTAAGTAGAGCTTCATATCAAACAAATTAGGCCAGACAAAACAATTGACTGATTTAAAAAAAAAAAAAAATCTATATTATAAGAAACTGCATTAGGTATCAAGTTTGTTTAATTCTTCTCAACATCAATGCAGTTTATCTAAATGTGTGTTTTGTTTTTTTTTTTATTATATTCCAAAGGGATCAAATCTTAAATGTTGGCAAATTAATACGCATCACTACCTAATTCTGACTTGAATATTTGAGATGATACATGAGGTAAATTATACATCCAAAACATTAGTAATAAGTTTGCATTATATTACAGATCACTTTACAATTAAAATCAGAATTGAAAATTATTCAGCCATCAATGCCTGACATGCAACTTTTTTTTTAAACATATCCACAAAATTAATACAAACCAAATTACTGTTTTTGAACCAGCACAAATCAAAGAAGCTCTGATTGGAAAGGCCCCAGGGCCTGATGAAGTCACCACAATAGATTACAAAAAAATCCTTATACCACATGTCACCAAATTATATAAAATGTATTAAAACATTTTTTAAATCTCCCCAGAAGACACACAATCACAAATTAAATGATTCCAAAAGCAGATAATTATTCAGACCCATATCCTTAACAAATGACACAAAATTTTATTCCCAAACTTTAGCAAATTGGCAAAATCCAAAACTTTATCAATGACTATCCAGTTGGCTTTATATCAAACCATCTCAGCACCAAAATATTTATTTAATCCATTCCATAAATCAATCTCAAACACCTTCTTTGATTGTATCTTTAGACGCAGAGGGGTTCAACAGAATCTAATGGGGCTATTTACGTTAAGTATTAAAACAAATGGCTTTTCACAATGCATTCAGTGAAGTTATCTTTGCTCTTTATAGTTCATCAGCTAAAGTTCATTACATTGGTTTTATTTCCTGAAACGTCAGTCTGTCAACAAGGGTACTCCCCAGGACTACCCTATTCTTTTAGTTTTGGCTATAGAGCCCTTAGCCAGATCTATCAGATTTAATTAAAAATATAGGATTTATAAGTGACTAAACACACAAAATTGGACTATTTACAGATGTGATCTTTGTCCTTAAAAATTAATGTGCACTTCTAAATTTAGAAGCTTTGATGGAATTTAGCAATATTTCCTACTACAAACTAAATATTAAAACCCACGTCTTATCCCTTCATATCCTGTTATTAGAATTGGCAAAATTAAAATATGACTGAAAATATTATAACATTTTTGGGTATCAACTTGAACGCCTGGCACTCCAACTGGGTACCTTCTGTTGACGCATGCTCCTCCTACTTTGCGAGGGCTCCAAGCTCTCCACCAGACACCATAACCACTGCAGACCCCACAAACCGCCGCAGCTTGGTTGGGGTCTAGCCGTCTTCCGCCTACTCTGGACCCAAGACCAGGATCCAGCTTCCCATAGGTAGACCTCTCAACTCCAGAGAGCAGGAACAGGCTCTTACCAGAGCTTAGTGATTATACTCTGGGGAATATAGTGATTATAGCAATCCCCAGAGTGTAGTTATCCAATCCCCCAAACATGAGCCGAAACTTTATGAAGGTACAAGATGATCTGTTTATTGAGCACAAAGGCACTTTTTTTTTATTTTTATTTTTTATTCACATTCTCAGGCCAGAGGCACATCCCCTTGACCTGATGGAACACAGGGACAAAAGGGACACAAACCAATGGGAACTATAATTAACACAGTAAAATCCCTCCCTTCTATCCTGGAGATACTTGGCTTAAGTGACTGTAGTAAACTTAATGATCTCCAGGTACAGAAAATATCTCTAAGTTACAACTGCAACAAAACACATTAAAATACATAACTTTTATATTCCACAGAACTGAACCCCCACACTTGACAAATCACCAGATAGCTTGGATCTGAGCGCTCAATATATCCAAATAGCGCTCAGATACCACGAACATAGTCGAATTGCCATGGGGTTCAAGTGTTTATGGAAGTCTCTTTTGACTGACCGCAAGCATGGCTTTCCTGCCCAAAATGGTTCCACAGATTTTAGCTGTAAGGCCGGTCTATTTTCAATAGATAAGTTCCATTCGAATGCATGAACAGGGAGGTACCAGCTCCTTGGAGGTTTATGAGGACACACTCCACTTGCGGGTGGTCCGGCTGTTCGACAGTTTGTTTGGTTACCCCAAATACCGAACCACATCAGGGGAAAGGCACAAACAAGCTTTTCCATGGCCCTAAGACCCATGTTAACTTATAGGCCATAGTCCTAGGGTAATAGGCTGGCAAGCAGGCCCCTCCAGACACCAGTGACGAAGGTGCTTTCATCACATCAACCTCTCCAAAAATCTTAACCGTATGATCAATTTAAACATTAACAAGAAATGTTTAAGAATGGTTGCCCTTAAAATGAATTTAAAAAATTCTCAGATTTCGGACAATCCCATTAACGCAAGGCCGGCGCCACCCTTGGGCGAACTAGGCATTCGCCTAGGGCACTGGCCTGCTGGGGTGCCCACCATTGTTTCCTGGTGGGCTCCCCCCGTCTGGTCCGCAGCGCTGGGCGAGCAACTCTAGAGCCACTCCTCCAGGCGCCTGAAGGTGGGGGCGCCCAGATATGCTCTGTAACAGTATGGCAGAGCAGGCACCTTCTTACCTTGATGACAGGTGCCTGCTCTGCCATCAAATGTTGGTGCCCGGAGGAGAATGCAGGTGGTGGAGGCTTTAATTGCAGCCTCACTCCTCCCTCGTGAGCCCTGGGACCGGGAATGTCATATCAGCCCTGGCATACTAAACGGCGCGCTGGAGGAGTGAGGCTGCCCCACACTGGATCCTAGGGAGGTAAGTGTGTCTGTCAGTGAGTGGCGGTAAAAATCTTTGCACCTCCCTGCATTAACTATTCCAAATTCTCTATTCAGGTTTAGGTTTTCCAGATTTTAACTTATTCTATAGCAGTGATGGCGAACCTTTTTGAACTTGAGTGCCCAAACTGCAATACATGCCAACTTTTTTCCCCTCAAATTGCCAACATGGCAATTAAACCTGAAAACTGAGGTTTAAGTTTAGAAAAAACAACTTGTACAGTTGTCTGAACTAATTAACAACTTATGTTTTAAAAGAACACAACTGAGTTTAATGATACAAATTTTAAATGATACTAATAAATGTTTCATTTTATCTATTTATATCTCCAACAAATGCAATACATACACAGACGTGCGCGCAGTCCGCATGCATTCAGCGGACTGCGCAGCACATACACATACCGGCACGCGTGCAGTCCGCTTGATGCGTGCGCACAGCACCACTTTTAACACTTTTTTTTTTTTGCTTAATTGGATATCTTTTATACGTGGTTCCACACTATAGTGTTTTCTTGAAAAAGATAGCAATTGATCCCCTTCTAACTGTTTCTAGGGAAAGTTTTAAAGTGTGTGCATGTGTATTGGCAATGTCCCAAGTCATTAAACTATGGGAAGTGCACTACTTCACTTTCACTTGCTGCCTGGCAGCTTACTATTGTTTCCTAATAGATTAGCATTGCATGACTAGTATACAGGCCAGCCTACTAAACTCTCATTGGCTGTTTGCACAAAGGGGTGGAGTAGTTGTAACGAAACATCCCTTGGTACACTTGGATTGAGGTATGTGCTGGCTTCTTCCTTCCATCTCAACGTTTCAGCTGCAGTTAAGATACAGACGGTTGTAGCTCTATCCCCAAATTGCAGCAGTTGCTTCTGCCTTTTACTTAGACTGGTGGGAGGCGGTTTTTAACATATAGTGCCTGCCACCAATGCGCTCTCTTCCCAGCCAGCTCCCTCATTCCCTGTCTTAATAGCTTAAGGCAGGCACCATTTCAACCACCTAGTGCTTGCTTCCATAGGTTAAATGACCCATACCCCACATGCAGCATGGCTGGTGAGCGCACATAGTGACAGGCACTACTTGAATAGTAACAAAATAGATATCTGCAAAGGGGAAAATAAAACCACTCATAGAGTAGTAAATCAAAACCAGTAAGCATATTTGGTTCAAAGTTACACTCACACAAATTGGTTGATTGTAGGCATGTCAAAATTATTAAATGTGGGAAACAAAATTACACAACCATAAGTGCAGATTTAAAGGACCATATAGTGCGCTAAATTAAGTAACACTTACACACTAGACGTGGTGTTCAGGCATATAATGGTCTCAGAAGGTTGTTACTCCAAGAATAGAATGTTACTCCTTGGTAATAGTATGGAAAATTTGCGAGGACCCCACAATCACATGGCCAGGGGGGCTGCCTGTAATGACAGGTGGTCCCCCTGCTGGCTGAAAATAAAATTAAAATAAAATTTATTAGTGTAAAAAAAAAATATATATATACTTAAATCATTTTTATATGCAAAATGGCTTGATTCACTATTTCAAGCCCCTATAGCCGTATTGGAGACGTATATAAAAGACACACCTAGTTTAATTATAAAATTGAAACAATTAAATCTGAAAAAGGGCACTACAGTGTTGATTACCATGGATGTAGGTAGCCTTTATACCGTAATTCCACACAACCAAGGCGTAGAGGCTATGAGAACAGTCCTTACGACATCCTCTACCTATAAAGGACCACCCATAGAATTTGTTCTTGAACTCCTCTCTTGTGCTCAATAATAACTACTTTAGATTTGAAGAGCAGTGGTACCTTCAGATCTCGGGCACGTCCATGGGGGCGGCTATGGCCCCCATGTATGCTAATGCCTATATGTACATATACGAACGGCATTGGATCTTATCGAAATTTGGGCAATATATTCAAGGCTACTTTAGATACATCGATGATGTGCTGATTTTCTGGAGCGGTAGTGTTATGGAGGCTATGGAAATGGTACAATTTCTCAATCAAGCGGAGAGCCCCATTAGGTTCACGGCAAATATCAGCCTGGCCTCCGTCCAGTTTTTGGATTTGGAGATAGCCATCAATGAGGAGGGACTGGCCTACCGCCTCTATCAAAAACCTACGGACCGTAACACCATCTTACATAACACAAGCGCACACCCCTAAGGCTCAATTTTTGAGAGTCATACGTAACAACTCAGATGAGAATATAATGGAGAGACAATTGGAGGAGATGATGGTAAAATTCCTTGAACGTGGCTATAAACGAGATGACTTAGTTAGAGCGAAATTAGAGGCAAAGTCTGCCTGCTCAACTAAAGCCAAAAGTGAAGCCCAAAGGCTAGTCTTCCCTGTAATTTTCCATGATGCATCCCCAGTGATATCTAAGATTGTCAAGGATAACTGGAAGGTGTTTAAAGAACCCCCCCCCTCATGTGCTATCGCAGAAATAAGAACTTAAGGGACCTGTTGGTCCATACAGACCCAATAAGAAGCTATGAAGTAAAGAATACCGAAGCACAGAATCGGGGTAGCATTCGCTGCTTGGGCTGCGTCACTTGTGGCCATATCACACCGTCCCGTACTTTCCAGCATCCACACAAGAAAAAGATTTTTCAGATACGGCACACCATCACTTGTAAGACTCCATATGTGGTGTATAAGTTGTCTTGCCCCTGTGGACTCTCATACATCGGTAAAACTGAGACACCCCTCTGTGAAAGAATTAGGGGACACAGATCGAGTATAAGGGTGGCGTACCGTGATGGGACATCTGACCAACTGGTGGCAAAGCATTTCCTCGCCTTTCAACATCCACTTTCAGCCCTTAAATTCTTGGCAATTGACCATATACCACCGCCAAAACGTGGGGGGGATAGAGGCAAACTCCTTTTGAATAGCGAGACATTTTGGATTTATACCCTGGACACTATAGCCCCTAAAGGACTGAATGAAATGATCTCGTATCATTCATTCATATAAGTGACTTGTAACAAAAACATTTTTTTTTTTCAGCATCATTGTTTTTAATTTTGTGATTTTTATTTTATTACTATTTAGTAATATGTAATTTTAATATTGTTAGGAACATTAGTCTTTGAACCTATATATAGGTCCCTTTCTTTACAGCCTTAACCCCAATTACCCTGTTTTACGCATCT
This sequence comes from Pelobates cultripes, assembly GCA_933207985.1. Taxonomy (NCBI): domain Eukaryota; kingdom Metazoa; phylum Chordata; class Amphibia; order Anura; family Pelobatidae; genus Pelobates; species Pelobates cultripes. The sequence continues at coordinate 92,978,180 of OW240921.1, read as the reverse complement.
TTAAAGAATATTATCCACTTCACCTTCACTGCTTTTCTAGTATATATCTTGCCACTTTGCTTCAACTTAGGAAGCCTTACTTAATGCACTTTATAATACTGTACCTGAAAGTAACTGGCACTTTAAATCGATACTCTAATACATAGTTTACACTTTTGGACCATTTAGATCCTTCCACTTTGCACTGATTGCACATTTTGCACTTTAGCACTTTTAGTCCCTTTTTGGGTCTTACACTTTATTTTTGGTGTGTTGGTTTACACATTTTATATGGTATACAGATCTATGGTCTACCTCTTTAAATACTTATCATAGAATGGAGGATAGACACTTCGGGGTGTTAGACTGGTTGATAGTTTACATTATCAACCCTTTGTTGATTGGTTTTTTGATCCAGTACGGTATTTTTATTTTTACACGTATTATTAAACCCCCACAGCGCTTATACCGCTTCCAGGTTGCCAGGGTGACCGGACTTGCGAGTGTATCCGGCTCCCATGGCAACGGACGGTACGCGATTACGTGGTGGAGGGGCGGAGCACGCACACACATGCGCACTGGGTATCTGGGGACGCGGGCGGTAGCCGATAACGAGTGTACATCTGGGGTAAGTTAATTTTCTAATTACCTGTCTCTTATTTAAATGGTTTATTGTCTTGTATGTGGCTAGTATTCCTGATGAAAGTCCCGGAGGAGGACTGAAACGTCGAGCTGTTACATTTTTAAATATGTTTAAATAAACTTATGGACTTTTAACTTCTACAAAAACCGTGAGTGCTGGTCATCCCTTGTTTGTTGATAGATATAGATAGATATATATATATTTATAAAAAAAATGAATATGTATATACGTTAATATCAAATTACACGTAGACTGATACTGATTAAATATATATATATATATATATTTATATATAATATAAAAAGAAGAATATGGAAATACGTTAAAAAAATTATTAATAAAAAAAATTACAAAATATATAGATGTGTGTTATTTCGTTCTAACTGTATTGTGATATTAATATATATATTTATATCAAAATACACGTAGAACAAAATAATATATATCTACATACATAAATATATACGTATATATCACTATATATATATATATATATATATATATATTTATATAAATAAAAATATTTTAAAATTATATAGATATACACACATATATATATATATATATATATATATATATATATATATATATATTTATATATTTATATTTGTGTTAGGTGCTTAAGATAGTACAGTGTGAAATACCATGAATAAGCGTAGGATGATAAAAGGAGCAAGTCGGTTGTGGTGTGCCGAAACC
>OW240921.1:92946916-92976759 GCA_933207985.1 Pelobates cultripes | reverse complement strand
ATATATATATATATATATATATATTACACATACATACACACACACACATATATATATACACACACATACACACACACACACACATACATATACTGCTGTTTGTGTGTATGTGTCTGTGTGTGTGTGTGCTGTTAGTGCACTGTGTGAAGGTGCTGTGTGTGCTGTTAGTGTGATGTGTGTGTGAGGGTGTTGGTAGTGTGCTATGTGGGTGAGGGTGCTGGTAGTGTGCTGTGATATTGATGTCACATCAGGTGAATCGGCATCTGAAAGTGAGACGCAAAAGGATTCTAGTCCTTTTTTAGAAGGTCCAGATATAAGAACAACCACGAGAAGCCGCGGCCAAGGAGGAGGAGGAGGAGAACGAGGAGGGGTCATAAGGGGAAGATCCACGACTCGGGAGAAACCACCTCTATGAAGGTAACCCCAATCTTTAATTTGTCAAAGAGACCCCTTGATCCCCAAGAAATCGAGATACTAAGCCGTGGTCTCTCCTTTGTGCCCATCCCTAAACCTAACCAATTTAAGTGGAATACAGAACTTTTTAGGTTTGGGAGGCAGATGCGCCTCAGAGAATTTTTCCATAATCCTGAAAGATTTACATCTACGGTCCAAAATCAAGAAAAGCCTTCAAGCTTCAAGATTAAATCTCTTTTCGATCCATACACAAATAAAGCCTCAATTAAAACTTATTTATCTACGGTTAACCACCTTGCACAGGAAGCGATTGGAACTTATAGATGTCAACACAAAAACATCACTGCCCAACAAATAAAATGCATTGATAATTTGGCCAACGATCCATCAATTATCATCCGACCGGCTGATAAGGGCGGAGGAATTGTTATTATGGACTATGTACATTATGCAGGGGAACTTAAACAGCAACTACAGAATGATACAGTATATCAACTTCTACGAGGTGACCCCACGGATAGAATAAAGAAGATGATTGAAGTCATTCTTAAAATGGGTGTTGAATCAGGCTTCATAGATGAACAACTCAGTAAATACCTCTTGAAACAACATCCACGTACGCCCATTATATATACTCTTCCAAAGATCCACAAAGATCCTGTTAGGCCCCCTGGAAGACCAATTGTTTCGGCAGTTGAGGGACTGTTGGAACCCATTGCAAAGTGGCTTGATTCACTATTTCAAGCCCCTATAGCCGTATTGGAGACGTATATAAAAGACACACCTAGTTTAATTATAAAATTGAAACAATTAAATCTGAAAAAGGGCACTACAGTGTTGATTACCATGGATGTAGGTAGCCTTTATACTGTAATTCCACACAACCAAGGCGTAGAGGCTATGAGAACAGTCCTTACGACATCCTCTACCTATAAAGGACCACCCATAGAATTTGTTCTTGAACTCCTCTCTCTTGTGCTCAATAATAACTACTTTAGATTTGAAGAGCAGTGGTACCTTCAGATCTCGGACACGTCCATGGGGGCGGCTATTCATATACGAACGGCATTGGATCTTATCGAAATTTGGGCAATATATTCAAGGCTACTTTAGATACATCGATGATGTGCTGATTTTCTGGAGCGGTAGTGTTATGGAGGCTATGGAAATGGTACAATTTCTCAATCAAGCGGAGAGCACCATTAGGTTCATGGCAAATATCAGCCCGGCCTCCGTCCAGTTTTTGGATTTAGAGATAGCCATCAATGAGGAGGGACTGGCCTACCGCCTCTATCAAAAACCTACGGACCGTAACACCATCTTACATAACACAAGCGCACACACACATACACTCACACACACATACTCAGACACACACTTACAGACACACACACATAAATTCACACACATACATACACACAGACACATACACTCACAGACACACACACATACATTCACAGACACACATACACACACACACTTACAGGCACACACACATACATTAACAGACACACACTGACAGACACTCACACACACACTTACAGACACACACACATACATTCACAGACACACACACACTTACAGACACACACACATACACTCACAGACACACATACATTCACAGACACACACATACAGACACACACTCACAGACACACATACACACACACTTACAGGCACACACACATATAAATTCACAGACAAACACACACATACACTCACAGACACACACATATACACACACATACATTCACAGACACACATACACACACACACTTACAGGCACACACACACTCACAGACACTCACACACATACACACAAATTATTTTTTTATTATTAAACATTGTCCACCCAGCCTCCCTACCTGGAGAGCTGGCGTGGACTTGTCCCTGGGGTCCAGTGGGTCGGGCACCTATCTCCATACAACAAGCGGCGAGGGAGCTGTGTGCTCTCTACTTCCTCTTGCCGTGCGGGCTGTCTGCTGTAGCTGGGTGCCGGAATATGACATCATATTCCGGCTCCCGCCATCAGCAAACGGTGCGCGGCGAGAGGAAGCAGGGAGCACACAGCTCCCTCGCCGCTTGCTGTATGGAGACAGGCGCCCGACCGGGGGGGTCCATCACCTCTTGCTCCCCCCCCCATAACAGGGGGAACACGGGGGGAGGGGGAGGGCATTTGGGGGTGGCAGAGTGCCTGCAGGAACAGCGGGAACGGCATTCCCAAGCGTTCCTGCAGGACTCACAGGCGTGCCGCAGGGATTATGGTGTGCCCAGGCACACCCGGCACACCCCGTGCGCACGCCTATGCCCCCTTCATTATATTGTAAAGCGCTGCAGAATTAGTTGGTGCTATATAAATACCAATAATAATAATAATAATAATAATAATAATAAAAAGTAGGACTCCAATCTGCTTCACTATTAAACTTCTATTGGTATAAGGAGTAAGGGAGTAGGACGGACCACAACGCTTAGTCATAGAGCGTCCAGGGTTTGTCACTTGTCCTATTTTATTGATATTTTTTTTTTAACTCTTTGGCTCAGATTCAGAACACATCCAGATCAATTTGAAAGCAGTTTGCTATGTTTCATATCTATAGAATTGGCTTATCCAAATTTAGAATACAATGGAAAAACATGTTCCGGTCAAAATGTCCAAGCAGGAAAAAAAACAACTGAATTATAAGTATTTGTTCACTTTTACTATTATGGCCTATATTTGTCAACCTCTTGCCAATAAATTCCAACATTGTGAAATATTTTGGCTGGACTATAAATTGACTTTCACCTTCAGCTGTGTTAGAATTTAATATAGAACTTTTGTTCATTAATACATTTACTTGCACGATATTGTATTTTTATTGTATTTTATTCTGGAACTCTTATACCTAAATTTTGTTCATATTTTGTACGTGTTGCTGTGGGATCACACACGTGTTCAGACTATACTCTGATCTGTAATATCTTTGTTTTCTTTTGTTTTATGTGCCAAATTCAATAAAGATTTATAGAAAATGATAACTTAAAAAGAAAGTCCAAAAAAAACAAACAAAATCAAAGCTATTATGAACTATTATAAAGCATAATAATAAATAATATAATAATTAAAACAAAACAAATAAAACCAGAAATATAAAAGATATTAGCTAATAATAAATAGATTATACAAATAACAGATGTAGACCATAAACAAAAATATTCAAACGAATATATGTAATAAAATGTCTATATGTGTGTCTCGTATATTTTTATATCCAGAATATTCTCCTCCATTGAACTGCTGCCCCAGTAAAGATGATTAATATCCAAATCAACTGAAAAGCCTAAAACAAGAAATTATGGTATTTTCATTGAACACACCAACAGGGCTATTCATTATATTGAAATCTTTTTAAGAACTCAAAATGAATTGGATAATTTAAGTCCAAAAGAGCCTTAAAAGGCACATGAAGTGCCCCAAACAACTTTAGCACTTTAAAAAGAACATTCCATTCCATATATACGTAGACTACCCTGTGGACACCTTGGGGATGGGAAACATGACCACTGTCCATGCAAAGAAGGCTGGCGTAAATAATGGTACAATGTTGCAAAGGATATGGAGGCTTCTTAAGACAGGGTAGGGGGGTGGGGACTTACCAGTCAGCAGAAGACGTTGAAAGATCCCTCCTGAGTTTCCCGCCCTCCCTCCTGAGTTATGGTCGAAGTAGTGTGATGGTTTTCTCGTGTGCTTTGTTTTGTGACAGCTGGCAGAATATCTGGACAGCGCAGCCGCATGAAAGTGGAGATGATGAGTCGATTTGGGGAGACTACATTCTGGACGAGGCTGATGGCAGGTGCCAGCTGTTGGGGCTCATGAGGTTGGAGGAGAACTGTCTGTTGGGCTAATCACAGAACTGCTGACAGGTTGTTTACAAATTATTAATTGGTTTAAATAAAGCTGTGTTTTTTTAAGTTTTTTTTTAAATGGGGAGCGTCAACAAGGTAAAATAAAATAATGCAAGACTGACTTTTCTTCATACTGGCCAGCCCCACTCAGTCTAAATTATTCTCACCTGGGCTTAATGCATTGTATGCATTCTAATGATGCATGTGCACAACCAATAAAGTGGAGGGGCACTCAATATGAAGAGATGCTTCTTTGTTATATTCACTACTGGTATTTTTCATACATAACATATGCAAAAAAGGAATATGCAAATAACAGTGCAGACTCTACATTTAAAAATACATATTTTTCGCGTAAAATTTGTGAATGCAAAGTACAGATGAAAGCAAGTGAGTAGATGGTTTCTAGGAAATAGTCCTTATTAAAGGGAGATGACCACTTACATGAAATGGAGTCCGAGCTCAGCTCTATGGATAGCGTAGGAAATATACAAGGGGCGAAGGAGAGGCATCCATCGCATGGTCAGATCTTGATATTCACAAACTTAATCATGACGTTCATCCATTTTCCAACACTGCCTCAATTTTCAATTGTGCATGCCAGACGACAAGGGACAGAGGAGGACCAATGATGATAAAAGCAATAACAATTTATTGAAGACAGAAGTAAAAGTGCTTAGATGTAGGTATATACGATGGGTTAGGAGAATATGTTCTGTGCAAACACAGTGAGGATAAACTCTATTCTGGATACCTTGTAGCTTATGATGCACTCACACTATACTTTCTGCAATACCAAATGACAAACTCTGAGTGCAACAGGAGCCATGAATTGTGAACGGCCTGCCTAGTCTGGGACACTTGAGAGAAATTGAACATGACATGGGCAACCGATATGCAAATATAAAGAAAGATTTATAATACATTGGGTAAACGTATAGTGTAAAAAGTCCTTAAAAACTCTACTATGGTAGAGAAAAAACTCTAGCAATAATGGATGAATCTGATAGTCATGAGAACAACTACAGCTTGAGTATAGTGAGTATAGTCAGTCGCTACAGGCTTTTTAACCCCTTAAGGACCAAGCTTCTGGAATAAAATGGAATAATGACATGTCAGACATGTCATGTGTCCTTAAGGGGTTAATTTAAACACTGTTGTTTTTTTTTCATAGAAAGGGCAGTGCTTACATTACAGCCTAGTACCACCTCTAGTTTCCATTCCTCAGACGGCCACTAGAGGTGCTTCCTGGGTGTGCAGCACTGACATTCAGCGTTTCCACGCTCTGCATGGAGTAGATGAACTTTCCCCATAGAGATGCATTGATTGAATGCATCTCTATGAGGAGATGCTGATTGGCCACTGTAGTGTTTGACTCAGCTCCTGGCCCGCCTCCTTGGTTGAGATCATCAGAATTTATTATCTCAGACAATCCAATGCTTTACTGCAGTAAATACACGTTTGTATTCCTGACCCTATAGTGTTCTTTCAATGTCTCACATACCTTACAGTTCAACATGAACCTCCCTGCTCGATTTATTATCGCATGGACCAGAACTATATCTATATAAGTTTCTATATCTAACTGATTTGTTCTACATGTGAAACCTACTTCTATAAATGGCGCCAATGCAAAGAGGGTTGAAATATACTGGACACTTAAGGCTGCAGTTGACACATTTTTAATGCATTCTATAGATAATGGTGCATTCAAATATTTGCAGAAACAATGCATTAAGAAGACAAACAAACATAAATAAGAAACTCAGTCAAAGGTGCTGTACTGAAATAAAATGGTGATGTTTAGAACAATTTCACTTGGACTTTGCAAATGTGCCATTTTGATTAACACAGTTTTTTAATTAATGAAAGATAATAAAAATGCTTAATATAGCATATACCGGTAGATAGTTTTTTGTTTTTTTTGTGGTTACTGGTCAGCTGATTTGGCTGTCAAATGTCTACTAAACAGCACATTTATCACATATGTAACAAACTCCCAAATCCTGCTTTTAATTGCAGAATAACAGGGTTATTCAATAGAATGAGAATTTTCAGGAATTCGTGGATAGATCAACATTAATTTCATATTTAAGGTCAAGTAGCTAGTCTGAAAAAAAATCTCTAAGTCTTCCATTTCAGCTACTTTGGTCTTGAATGTGAAATTTACTTTCAATTCTCACTTTCAATTAACACTGACCTAATCATGTTTAACCCCTTAAGGACCAAATTTCTGGAATAAAAGGGAATCATGACATGTCACACATGCCATGTGTCCTTAAGGGGTTAAATTTAAAATTCACTGTGATTCCCCTACAATTCTCACTTTAATGAACAACTGAGAATCCTACTGTAGCAAATAATCCCAATCATACTGAAATACTATGAGATTCTCTAACCTGTATTGGCCTGTTTACATTGTCTTGTCTTTTTCACCATTGTACAGCGCTGCGGAATATGTTGGCGCTTTATAAATGTCAGTAATAAATCATTTTTAAAAAAATTACAACTTTTTTTTCAAACAATTCATTACAGTATGGTAGTATTCTACAAATATGTAAATTCTCCCGACCCGGTGTAACAAATATCTAAAACAAGAGTCTTTTTATTGGTGGTTATATGAAAAGTGTTCAATATGTATTTCTGCAGGTTAAAACACCTGTATGGTGAGTTAAAATCTGCATCTACGTATCTTCTATAAAGATCTCCTAATCACTGTCAGAAAGACAATAACTCTCATTGGAAACAGAGGATGGGGCCAGAGAATTAGGAGCTGCAGATAGAGGGGGAGGGAGAAAGGTAGTGGTGTTAACAGTCAGTGTCTCTTCTCTCTGTGCAGGTTAAATGCATGATTGCCCCAGTAGCATGGTCCTGGAGCCCAGACAGCTAGAATGATTCCTTAATAGCTTACAGATAAGACCTTTTGATTATTCCATGGATTGACAGCCGGAGAATGGGAGGGGAGCTTTTGGCTCCAGCCTAGTCAGTCGAGCAGAAAAGACCCCTGGCTCTCAGGATAACCTGGGTCAAATGATTTGGCGCCTTGAGTGTATGAAAGCCATTTTGCAGACGTTGAGAGAGGCAAAATAGGGAAGGGGGGCTGTGTGGCGGGGAGAAGGGGGGGATGCTGGGATGGAGGAGAAACATTTGGTATTTCCTATTGTATTGATCTCAACCCATTTTTTGTTTCCTTTGTTCATTCTTCTATTATTTTTGGAATAATTTATCACTATTAAGGCCTTTTAAAAGCGTTCAGAGAATAGGAGTCCCATACTGTTTCATGTAAAACAGTCTTTGTACAGAAGCCAAGAAAGCAAAATCCTAATAAATATAGTGGTTACTGCAGCTCTGAGTTGAGTATTTACAGTTATTTTCTATAGGAGATTGACGATAGGAGATGCATTTACTAGACCCTCAAACCTGCTGTTTTATTTGTCTCCATCAGTAAAATTAACGGGAAACTGTCACCGAGGAAACATGTAGGTGACAAAGTTAGTTTTTATGTTGACAATACAAATTTGGATTATACAATGTGCTCAACAGTAAATGCATAGTTGAATGATATAGTATCTGAAATTCCTGTGGTGGATTCCTGTGGTGAATGGCTGCAGCTACATACAGGGGTATATTTCTGCCACAAATGGTGTGCCTGTGGCGGCAATATTTGCATACGAATACTTACTGTATCTAGCATTGGTGAACTTGTAGGCCCTATAAAACTTAACAATAACTATATAGTATTTATACCAAGTAGGATGATGTTACACAGAAAGGATCAACCAGATCGGGTTTAGTATTTTTGCATAATTTTCACTCCATGCACCATAACCACTACAGTGCACTGTAGTTGTTATGTTGTCAGGAGAGCCCTGACTCTCCTCATTGCAGGCAGTCAAACTATTTTGGAATGTCTTATCTGGGGTGCACTGGGCACTGCTCCCACCAGCTCTGCAAGAGTGCTGAAAGCTTCTAAGCAGTGAAGGACTAGCTTGTTGGCTGAGAGGTGTCAGCAGAAACATAAATTAAAAATAGGAGGGGATGGATGGGAAGCTGGGCTCTTCGTTAGTACCAGGCTGAAAAGGAAGTACTAAGTTAACATTTTCCAAAACTTGTGTCCCAATGTGCAGCAGTGTTACACTGCTAACATGTGCCAGCAAACATGACCCCCTTTTACTAGAATGGCAGGGGGTCAATATCCAACACATTCCACTAGGTGGTTGTACTCCTTAAGTAACTGTTCTTAGGTCAAGGGCAATCAACATGTGCCAAATAGAGCCGTTATCTCCAGAATCTATCCTGCTACACATGCGCAGGATAAACCTTTTATACTGTCCAGTTGTGACAACTTAGGTGAACGTAATCCATGCAAAATCTGCAGGGGTGGACATTAGTAGCGGTAGTCAGCTAAGTAACTGCTTCAAGGTGACATTTGGCAACCCAAATCAGCTCTTAATCAGGGCAAATCCTGGGAGGGTGCACAGGGTGGACTACAACCAGGCGCCAGGAGATGGGGAACGCCATGAGTAGCAGGACAGTTGAATGTCACAGGGGTAAAGGAGGTGGCTCACTGGCCACATTAGGGGTATCCCTTAAGTGGGCACAGGATACTACTATGCCGAAATATACAGAGCCAGTGGGGGAGAATGAGGCAGGTGGTGAGGGACCGCTGTCTGTGCTAAGGTTATTCCAGTTCCTCACTGCTCCCTTGTGTGCTTTTTTGTGGTGATGCCGGGAGTCAGAATATGATGTTACTCCGGTCCCCCGCATCACTAAACAGCGCCAGAGAGCAGTGAGAAACTGGAAGACTACTGGAGCCACTGGTCCCCAGAGAGAAGATCTCCACTGGATCCCAGACAGAAGATAGCTAGGCAGCTGAGTGAGCACTTCCCTGCAGTCCGCCGGCGGCCGGGTACAGGAAACAGAGGTTCCTGTCCCGAGTTCCGCGCCGCCCGGCCACACTACTTACACAGGAAGAAAGAGGAGGGCAAGGACCACCAGGGGAGGGGAGGGGGGGTAGGTAAGGACCACAGGGGGATGGGGGTAGGTAGGACCTTACAGGGAGAGAGGGAGGGAAGAGGGGCAAGAGACCACAGGTAGGTAGAGGTAGGTAGGACCACTAGGGGAAGAAGTAGTAAGACCACAGGGGATGGGGGTGAGCAGAGACCACAGGGGAGGAGAGTAGGACCACCAGGAAGAGGCATAGACCAAAAAGAGAAGGAGAAGTAGTAAGGACCACAGGGGAGGTAAGGACCACCAAGGGAGAGTAGGGCTACCAGGGGAAGGACCACCATAGGAGGTAAGGACTCCAGCAGGGAGAGGATAGGACAGAGGAGTAGGACCACTGAAAGGGGAGGGAGTAGGACCACTGGGGAGGAAGGGGAGTACAGAACCACTGGGGGAGAGGGAGTAGGGGCCACTGGGAGGAGGTGAAAGAGCACAGGGGAAGTGGAAGTAAGGGACCACTGAGGGAGGGTAAGGATCACTGAGGGTGGAGGTGGGAGGTCCACTAAGGGGGGTTTGGGAGAGGGAGGACCACTAAGGGGGGAAAGGACCACTAAAGGGGGGTAAGTAGGGAGGACCACTAAGGAGAGGGGAGGAGGGTAAGGACCACTAAGGAGGGGGGGAGAAAGAGGATAATGACCACTGAGAGGGGGAGATTACCACTAAGGGGGTTGGGGGAGGAGGGGAATGTCTACTAAGGGGTTTGGGAGAGGGATGACCACTAAGGGGAGGGATGGAGGACCACTAAGGGGGAGAGGGGGGGAGTAAGAAGGGGGCCAAGGGAGAGCACTAAGGGACAGGAGGGAAGGGGAAATCCAACAATTGACAGGAGGGTGAGCACTATGCAAAAAATAAAAAAAATAAAGATCTGCTCCCCTCTCAGTCCCTATCCTACCCCACAAACCCTCTCTTTTACACTACACACATACACAATGCATCCCCCCCACACACACACACACAGAAACATACAATGAATTCCTACTCACACACAGACACACCGAAACACACAATGCATCCCTTACGTTCACACAAACTCATTCTCTTACAAACTGAAACAAAATGTATCTCTTACACAATCAATGCACCCCTTACAGACACACACTGCATTCAATTAAATACACAGAAACACACCTTGCACCCCTTACACACACACACCCAGAAACATACAATGCATTCCTTACACGCAAACACACACTACATCCCCTATAAACACACTACATCCCTTACAGAAATTGGTATCCCTATACACTACACTCTATAAGAACATTACTACCACACAACCCTCAACAAATACAGAGTCTCACACATACACACTCCACTCTGTGAGAGTAACCCTACCGCGCAGGTGTATTTGGCGGGTGGGCATTGTAGGTATTGAATTTCACGGTCAAGCCCTGGGGCCCAGACCTGAGCTGTGTAAGGGCCATAAAAATGGAGCTGCTTCCCTGTTCGTTGATCTGTTGGGGAGACTGTTAAACCAGTCTCCAGGGGAGCCCCTTCTACACAGAAGACCGTGTGGAGCCGACAGAGCCCATCATCAGCCCCCTGTCCTCATCTGGTGGTAAGTAGGCAATCCACGGAGCATTATTAGCGGCACCGCACCTCCAATTTTACCTCACATTAAATGGATACTATAGTCACCAGAAGCACTACAGCATAATGTAGTGGTTCTGGTGTCTATAGCCTGTGCCTGTAGGCGTTTTAATGTAAACACACTTTTCAGATAAAAGACACTTTGTGAAGACTGGCGTTGGCCCATATGGCAGAGCATATGGGCGGGGCATTGTGATGTCACATGGTGGGCAGGACATATTGGGGGGGCGGCAAATATTTTTTTCCCTAGGGCGGCAAAAATCCTTGCACCGGCCCTGGAAAGAGGACCCACACCAGCTCTCCTAACAGGTAGGTTGTATGGGCCTAAAAAAATAAAATAAAACAAATTTGTGACTGTGTGTGCAAAAATGTGTAAATGTGTAAGTGTGTCTGTTAGTGTATGTCCTTGTGTGTGAGTGTCTCGGTCAGTGAGAATCTGTTGTGAGTGAGTGTTTCAAATCAGTGAGAGTGTGTGTCTGTTGTTAAGAGTGTGTCTGTTAGTGAGTGTGTGTATGTCAGTGAGTGTATGTGTGTCTGTCAGTGAGTATGTCTGTCGGTGTTTCAAATCAGTGAGATTGTGTTTTTGTCATTGTGAGTGTGTATGTGTTTTTCTGTCAGTAAGTGTGCATGTCAGTGAGTGTGTGTTTGTGTCTGTCAGTAAGAATGTCTGTCAGTGTATATGTGTGTGTCTGTTGGTGTGTGTCCATCAGTGAGCCTGTCTGTCAGTGAGTGTTTCAAATCAGTGAGAATGAGTGTCTGTCATTGAGAGTGTGTGTCAGTGTGTATGTGTCTGTGAGTGAGTTTGTCTGTCATTGAGTGTCTTTCAAATTAGTGAGATTGTGTAGAGTGTAATAGGCTCTGGAAAAGGTGAGCAATTTGCAACCTTATATATGTGCACTTTAAAGTATTGGCATATGGCACTAGGTTATTTCCCACTTTCAATATTTCAAGTACATCTATATACAGAAGAAGAGGGGAATCAAGTGATCTGAGCCTGTCCCATGGGGCTCAGCCAAATCTGGGTGCACCAATATTGAGTTATATCTTCTGTATATCACTGGATATACTACACTAAATAAGCATGTTGCCATTGTAGGACACTATACTTTACCTATATAGTAAGGGTAAGTAAATACATTTTTAGTGCTGCACTGTTTCACTGGGATGGGTGTATATACCTCACAGTGAAGGTTTTCTAGTGAGATTGTGTTTTTTTTTATTGAGAGTGTGTATCAGTTTATCTGTCAGCGTGTCAGATTAGTGAATGAGTGTGTCATTAAGATTGTGTCTCACTCAGTGAGAGTGTGTGCCTGTCAGTGAGATTGTGTGACTGTCAGTGAGTGTGTGTCTGTCAGTGTGTGTCAAATCAGTGAGTGTGTGTGCCTGTCACTGAGATTGTGTGACTGTCAGTGAGTGTGTGTCTGTCAGTGTGTCTCAAATCAGTGAGTGTGTGTGCCTGTCAGTGAGATTGTGTGACTGTCAGTGAGTGTGTATCTGTCAGTGTGTGTCAAATCAGTGAGTGTGTGTGCCAGTCAGTGAAATTGTGTAATTGTCAGTGAGTGTGTCTGTCAGTGTGTGCCTATCAGTGAGATTGTGTGACTGTCAGTGAGTGTGTCTGTCAGTGTGTGTCAAATCAGTGAGTGTGTGTGCCAGTCAGTGAGATTGTGTAATTGTCAGTGAGTGTGTCTGTCTGTGTGTGTCAAATCAGTGAGTGTGTGTGCCAGTCAGTGAGATTGTGTGACTGTCAGTGAGTGTGTGTCTGTCAGTGTGTGTCAAATCAGTGAGTGTGTGTGCCAGTCAGTGAGATTGTGTGACTGTCAGTGAGTGTGTGTCTGTCAGTGTGTGTCAAATTAGTGAGTGTGTGTGCCTGTCAGTGAGATTATGTAATTGTCAGTGAGTGTGTCTGTCAGTGTGTGCCTATCAGTGAGATTGTGTGACTGTCAGTGAGTGTGTCTGTCAGTGTGTGTCAAATCAGTGAGTGTGTGTGCCAGTCAGTGAGATTGTGTGACTGTCAGTGAGTGTGTGTCTGTCAGTGTGTGTCAAATCAGTGAGTGTGTGTGCCTGTCAGTGAGATTGTGTGACTGTCAGTGAGTGTGTGTCTGTCAGTGTGTGTCAAATCAGTGAGTGTGTGTGCCTGTCAGTGAGATTGTGTGACTGTCAGTGAGTGTGTGTCAAATCAGTGAGTGTGTGTGCCTGTCAGTGAGATTGTGTGACTGTCAGTGAGTGTGCATCTGATTACAAAAAGGGGTGGTGTTTATAGATGAAGAGGTGGAGTTGTTGCCATAGAAGCATGCATATCTGGACTGGACAAAGGGGAGGGGTTTGTAAGATGGCCACACCCACCCGGGGGTGCCAAAACTTTTTTCTCTGTGACCCTTTATAAGGCTGTATGGGAACGTACCTTGCATGATTTAATACATCAATGAACTAATGGTAAATCATCTAATGGGCCTGATTTAAGTAGGCATGGGTAGAGCTGAATAGTGCCCTGGGCAATCCCTCGTCACATGACTGCTCTCAGCCTGTTACTGCCACCCATCTCTTATACAGATTGGTATGGTCATATGAGCAATAGGCGGCAGTGGTTTACTGAGAGTGCTCATGTGATACTCTCTGCCTATCACCCCCCTCCATTCCTACCCTAGTTAACAAGGTTCATCACAAGTGAGGTGTTTATAGATGAACCCAGTGATGGCACGCCACAGCACTCCAGCCATCATAGCAATGCCAAGGAGATGAAGTAATTACGATGCCTGCAGTACTCATTTAATAGTACAGATTGCCATTAATGTAAAATGTAATATAATTACCAGGAAAGGTACATTCAGTATACTCTGTTACCTTAGCCCAATATACAGCGGTTGTTACTGTAACGGCACCCCAGGTGTGAGAACGAAGGGGTTAACGCCGCTGAAGCTGTTCTACTTCACCCTCAATTTAGAGTCCTGTCTCTTATTGGTACAAACAGCAATTAGCACTTTGCCTAAGATCATCTTCCCACAGCCCCATGCAACTCATACCTTCTCCCTACAGCTACATTCCCCACGTTACTTCCTCTCTTCACCAACACACCCTTACATACAGAAAGAAAACACATTCATTCACAAACACACACACACCCTTACATACAGAAAGAACACACATTCACAAATACACATTCACAAACCCACACCCTTACATACAGAAAGAAAACACATTCATTCACAAACACACACACACCCTTACATACAGAAAGAAAACACATTCATTCACAAACACACACACACCCTTACATACAGAAAGAACACACATTCACAAACACACACACACACCCTTACATACAGAAAGAACACACATTCACAAACACACACACACACACAACCTTACATACAGAAAGAACACACATTCACAAAGACACACACATTCACAAACCCACACCCTTACATACAGAAAGAACACACATTCACAAACACACATGAGGGAGGCAGGTTTAACGCTTAAGCCTAGCAAATGCAATATAGGCATTGGCCTAGGTACAGTACCTTGGTCACAGAGTTGGATGACTTCACAATCCACTACCGCCCTGGGGAGCAAAACGGAAATGCTGACGGGTTGTCCAGACAGACAGAACTTGAGAAGTGATCCGTGAGCACCCCTGATCCGTTAAGGATCAGACTGTGTATGCCGGCTTGTGGTTAAGGAGGATCAGTGTAGCAGAATGGAGAACTCCAAATACTTATATATATACTTTCCCCTTTTATTCCACATGTTTCATCCTTTTTCCAAGACTATGCCTGTGCATATCTTGATAATATCACCATTTTCAACAATACATGGCAGGAGCACTTGGCCCATATAGGAGTGGTTCTAGATAGAATTAAGGAGGCAGGCTTAACGCTTAAGCCTAGCAAATGCAACATAGGCATGGCCTAGGTACAGTACCTTGGTCACAGAGTAGGATGACATCACGATACACTACCGCCCCGGAGAGCAAAACGGAAATGCTGACAGTTTGTCCAGACAGACAGAACTTGAGAAGTGATCTGTGATCACCCCCGGACATCCCCAAGCTGATCCGTTAAGGATCAGACTGTGTATGCAGGCTTGTGGTTAAGAGTAGCAGAACGGAGAATTCCAAGTACTTTTATATATACTTTCGCCTTTTATTTCACGTTTCATCCTTTTTCCGTTCGGGAGACTTCATATGAACAGAATTTTTTTGTCTCCTGAATGAGGACCACCGCTGTACCCCATTAGAACGTTGACACGGAACACTTAAGTGCGAAACTGCAAGGAAAGTAATTAATGAATGCTTCCCCTGGGTGGCCGCAATTTCGTATAACCGAAGACGTGGCAGACAAAAGAGTGGCAGCCATCTTGTCTCCCAAACGTGGGCAGTGGTTTCTGAAATGAAGAAATTCCCTTGCATGGTGTTCGCACTGGAACCTCACTAACGGAGACCGGTCAGGGCACCTATTTCACTGGAACTGTTTTGGGCTAGCACCTCATGCCTGGCTGGTCAAAACTTTACCTCAATGGCATTTCCGTTTCACCAAACCGATCTGAATGAGTCTTGGATATGTTATACACTCAGATCAGGGCTATCGGAGAATGTATTTTTGTGGGGTTTCTATGTACGGTGGGGTTACTTTTGGGGTACAGTATATTTTGTTGGATTTTTTCTACCTGAAAGATAATTAAATCAGATGGCTTTTCTCATGCAATCATGTCTCAGGCACAGAGGATCCTGGGATTGAAACCTTTATTTTATTGTATTGTAAACCCCTTGTAGGGAAATGGGCATAAAAGCCATGTGTGACAAAATAAAGTTCAGTTGTACTCCCATAACTGTGTGTCGTCCAGTTGCTGGGGAGGAGGTGGGATATTTCTTTGGCAATTTTCTTTTTCCTGATTGTACTTTTGTACTTTGGTGGATCCAGTGGAGAAAAGTCCCTGCTAGGCTAGGACTAAGGCTCCGCTACAACACACACACCACGCTAAAATATTATTTATTCACTAAATAGTGAATTAAAAAGCTCAAAAATCAGGCTGCATTAATGAGGTGTAACTATAAATTAGGTGTCAATGAGAGTATTTCCAAATAATCTATTTTTGCTTGCATTTTGCAATTTGGTTTTCAATTTACTGCACAGTTTACTGAATAAACCTTACTGCCCCTTGCTAATGCATAAAAAACTAAAATTTCAGATAAATTAGCAGTTTAGCTATAATAATATTCTAATCCAAAAATATTGAAAAGATTAATTTAAGAATTAGACACATGCAAGTGTTAAATATTGTTAGAATTATTATTACATCTATACATCTGTACTCATTTTTCGCCTCTCCCTGTGGTTTCAAAAGAGTTAAACCAAAGTGGCAGACAGTTACGTTTCCATTTTAGTAGATAATTAAAAGCACTTATTTATATTTACAGGAGCAGTTAGATTATGAGCGAGTTATGAATTTATGTGTCTGTGTCTAAACTTCTCTTACTGCCAAGCAATGTGTTGAAACATGGCTGCATTCACAGTGTCTCAGTGCCAAGGCCCAGTGCTTTTGCAAAATACAAATTAAATCATAAATTATAAGTGAATGATGCCAAAGCTGACTGTATACAGTGGAGAATGTGTAGCATAAATGGATGCCTCCACAAGAATTCATGGATTCTGGCCTATTCTCTCATTGCCACATAAATCTAGGTGTGCTTGGATCATACCATATTTTCATCAAATTGAAGCTGACTTGACTTTAAAGTCCAATCAATAAAACATGATCAGTAGACCCTTCCGTGTGCAAATCACAATGTAACTCATGAAGCCCCACCTTAGAACTGTTTTCCAGCCAGTAGAGAATGAACAGATTATTTGCTGAGGCATATTTTATTCCTCTACATCTCTGCAGAGATACTGTAAATGACTGCTCCTCCTTATTCTGACATTTTTAGGTCAATGTTTGCAGCTGCATTCTACCAATTGGGGAGGGGTAATTTAAGGGAATTAAGGCTCTAAGCAAAGCTACCGGCGTTTGCAATGTCCTGTATTGTAGAGATACTGTAGTTATTGTTTACAAACTTCGCTTTCCTTTATTCTTTCCCATACCTTGTGACAGAACTGGTATGTTGGGTGATCTAGAGGACTAAGGCAAAATTACATGTCACATAACTGTCTGGTATAATGTTTTCCTAACCCTTCTAAGACCCCCTCTTTAGTGAGTATTCACTGAAGCAGCAGTCTTTATTCATTAACAAAACCTTTAGTAATTCATTTTGTGTCCCACTTCCAACAGGTAGAGTGGTAGGGAATGGGGATTTGGGGCAACTTGTATCATGACGATGCCTTTAATGGGTGGGTCTGCCAGTAAAGGTGGTCTACTATCTGTCCCCTGAAGAGGCGTGTCAGCCTGGCCTCAACTACGCCAGGCTGACAGGCAGTATCTTTGGCTGGCATAGCACAGATGACCAGCAGGGCCGCTGCTGTAGCATTCTCTGCATGGTCCTAGGGCCTGCTCCACAACAGGCGTTCATCTAATGATGCATTCGTGCTCCTTTTTGCCTGTAGTTCCCCGTTCCTTTTCCATATCCTAAAGTGCTGTTTGCTCAGATGTTGCAAAGTATACTTTAAACTTACACTAGATGTTCCTTGTTCAAACCCATATGCCTCTTAACAGTTCTCAGCTTTTTATTGAAGTGAATGTGTCTGCTTGTGCTAGTTACAAGAAGCCATTTTGGAACTTGTTGCAGCTCTCACTACCCACTTTTCCTTGTCGCACCAGTAAAATGTATAGCCCACAACTATTATGTGTGTATTTCAATTTGTCTCTATGTGCTTTTTCATTGGAAACCTATTTAATTTAAGACATTACTCGTGGCTATTCAGTAAAGTGTGAAATTATCAGGAATTGAAAGTGTATTCAATGTGAATTAAAAAATGTACTCCAAAATATCCAAACAGAGTACATAGCAGACTTGGAGGCAATTTCCAATTTTACTATTCTGGTCAGAAATGTGGAATTAACTTCAAATAAATCTTTAATGACCTTTTAACTTTCAATGCCAAGATATGTCTGTTTTGCATCTGGGCGTTCACTATACATAGATACACTTAGCAAAGTCTAGCTTTAGAACAAGTTTCAATGTTATACAGAATAAAGCCAAAAGCCATGGGATAATTCTCTTTGCTCACAGACCAAGAAAACTAAGGGATTACCCAAATCCCACAGTTAATAATGAATAAAGAATGTGAATATTTTCTGAGAAATAAATAAAACACACATTGGTTGCTTGACCTGTAATTTTTTGATACATAGCTCTTTCCGGCATGGAGATGTAGTTGTTCAGTAGACTTGTGTATGGTGGAATAATTTGGTTTGTCAGAAAAAAATATTTGTTACCGGTGTCATCAATGTGGCGTTTCGGTTCAGACAAATTTTTTTCTGTGCAAATCATTTTTGGAAATAGGCGAAAATTGTCCATTAGAGTACTGAAAAATATATACATAATATAAATATTTATTTAGTCTACCTCAATACACTTTATTTAGTCTACCTCAATACAAAAAGAAAGTAACCCTCCTTTTCCTACAGAGCACAGCAATTATGTATTATTAAGACTTTCAAATCCTCCCCAAGTCCTTTAAGAGATCCCTCTCTACATACCTCAAAACAGAATGCACGCATTATGGTTGATTATATATTTCCTACCTGTTCTATGTTAAATGTTGTATATATTGTGTATTAATATTTTTTATTTTATTTTATTGTACCCTATTGTATCAATGCAATGTTTTGTGGACCCAGGACATACTTAAAAACGAGAGAAATCTCAGTGTATCCTTCCTGGTAAAATATTTTTATAAATAATAAATAATATTTTGCAGTACACAAACTGGTGTATTTTTGCCCTATTTGATTCACAGATCAAGTGAGAAAAAGTTCCCCCTACTCGTCACTTCTCACTTAGGCCTCAATTTTATATTTTTATAAGCATTAGCTTTATAAATTGTCACAATCTAGTAGAAATGGTTTCAAAAGATTTCTCTACAATATTGGCTATTAAAGCCTTAAAGGATACTTACTCATTCTGGAATTAACATAATACCCCCTAACTTGAAGTGGTCATGGTGCCTGGAGTCTATATGTGCAACATTTCAAATACAGAGATTAACTACTTTGCAGCTGTAGGTGTCCACCTCTAGCAAGTCATTAATCAGCCCAATGGCAGCACACCCTCCCTCCATGCTGCCCAATCCTTCCCTTAGTCCATCCACTCTTCAGCCCTTCCCCTCCGGTGACGGGGAGTAGCGTTAGCCAAAGATGACCGGGCTAAGGGAAAACTTGGTATTGGAGAGGAAAAAGAGGCAAGTTTAAGCCTTTTTTTGGGTGTTTGATGGGGCGAACCATCACAGAAGTGGTTACTACAACCATAACCAGTGTTTTATGAAAACACTGTTTTTTGGTTGGAGCACCCTTTCAAGACAAAGACATTGTACACACCAATATTGGTTGGGAGGATATATCTCCGAGAGTCATCTAGTTACTCCATTAGTTAAAGAATAAATATATCTGCTGGATTTGTCCAGGGTATTATTATGTTCCTTAACGTCTTAGAATGTTTTGTTAAATTGATTAATACCTTTCCAATTATGTCCTTTGCAAGCATGTTGTGATTTTCTCTCATTTCCTTCCCAAGGCACCTTTGTTATTATTTTATCATCATCAACCATCAACGTCTTCGTCATCGCCTCATTGTTATATCAGCTCATTAGACTTATTCAACAAATCGTATAACGTTAATAAAAATAATACGGTACATTTAGCAAACAGATGATCATAGAGTACAACGGAACAAATCCATCCTTTCAAAGCGTCCATATTTTTTTATGGCTTTAAATGTAGATATAAAAATAATGCACAAAATTAAACATGCAAACTCCATAAATATTTTTTTGTTTTTTGATTTTACATCCAAAAGCACAGTCATTTATTTTAAGGAATCACAGTAACAGGGTTTTTCACTAAATGAGAATTAATGGGAATTGACAGAGAATACAAAGTAAATTTGAAAATTTAGGCCAAAATACTCAAATTTGAACGGTTCTCCGAGTAAATTATGTTCTTACTTTGACAATTTTGACCATAAATTTGAAATTCACTTTGAATTCACCTTGAATTTCCAGCTATTATCATTTTAATGAATAGCCCTGTTTAAGTTGCCCGTAATTGGGTAAAATGTACCTAGTATATTTATTTTTTAATTTGCATTATTTTATTTTACTTTCAATAAGTGTCTAACATTTCCAAATTACAATAATAATGATTCTGTGTATTTACTAACTAACTATAAATTTTCTTATATGGAAATATACATTTAAATAACCGCACACATTTATGTTTGTTGAATCCTCTTTAACAACTAATGGAAAATGAATATTCAGGTGGTGTGAGCAATGGGAATAATTAGACCTTATTCAGATTTTCAGGACAGCTACTGTGCCTGTAACTTCTCCCCTTCGGTGCTATCCAGGCTACAGTTTTGTCAGTCCCATGCTCTGAAAGTCTAGGCTTTCCTGGCTCCCGGCCAGAGCTGTCATTCAGTTGCAGACAGTCTCCTTGTCAGCATACCCTCCCTGGAGCCGTCACAACACTGTCAAACTTGGCGCCCAGAGAATGTTGAGAGGACACAGCAGACATCGTTTAGTAAGTCTGTCTCTTAAGAGTGTACTGATTCACAGAGGGGGACCTTAAAGGGACATGATGATTTGGAGAAAATGAATAGTCAACACAAATAAAGCCACAAAAAGCATACTTAATATCTAGTAAATTGAATAAAGTATCATCTGTTTACATATTGCAAACAAATCCTGCTGCGCTAGACACATTAATTAAAGGGTATAGCAAAACGTACTTGGACAGATCAAAATCAAACCTGATACAGAACTTTTGGAAAAAAAAAATTCTTTTTTTTGTTTACTCATTTTTGTAAATGTAAAAAAAAAAAAAAAAAGAGAGCGTTATTCACTAAAGTAAGAATTAAAAGTGAATTTGAAATTCAAGATAAAACTAGCCAAAATGGAAAGATAAAATCTCGATCTCAGTTATGCTTCCACTTCAAGTACTTCGGCCTTAAAGTTTAAATTCACTTTGAATTCTCACATTAGTAAATAACCCTGGTAAGGGTCAAAACACCAAACACAGAATTGTTAGGAATTGCAAAATATAAACAGTACAATTTCACGTAAATTACAATGTTTCTTTTGGCAGGGCTGGAAAGTTAGAAAGCATTTAATGTACTATTTTACCATTTTAATAAAATAGTCATGGTGCTGTGAAACACTCAGAGTGAAAAAAACTATTAAATGCAGATGCCTTAAAACTACAGCTTCCATGATGCTTTGTCATTCTAAAGTATTCTAAAGACACGCAAAGCATCATGGGAGTTGTTGTTTTAAAGCTACTGGAGGTCTGCCTTTTGGCCACGCTTGATTTATACCATTTCCAAACACAATTCTAAAATTCTGTATTTAACGTTCTAATTAACTGTAGAGCTAAATTGTGAAAGGAAGGTATCATATTCCAAGTTGCTATTGCTGAGAGATCCATGACTGTTGACAGTTGAACCAATCTTATTCTACATCGGGAAGAAATTGTGGTTGTGACTTTTAGAAATTTGTTCATTTGCATTTTTTTTTCATGATTCTGAGTCTGTGTTGTTTTTGTGCTTGGGTAAGAATTGTCTATTATTAAAACAAAACTGCATTAGAGAAAAGATAAAAAAAAGCCAGACATTTGGGAGACAATCTCAAGTGTCCTTGTATACTCAAAGAAGAAACTATATGGTTTCAAATCTCTATGTCTCATAAACTTTATTTTATTGTTCCACTGATAATATCCTTTATTAATTCCAAATCTTCTTTCGTTCCAGCTCTTGGGTCTATTGTAATGCCTGTAGAAAAATATGTGGATCTTGAATCATTTAGATCATTATGTAAATATATTACAAAAACTAAATGGGGGAGATGAATAAAGTGTGTTGATCAGAAAAATGGAGCTAAGTTTTAAAAGTAGGAAAATAACCATGGAAGCTTTGAAAATATATGCCCATCTTTCGATTTGTGATTAGTGCACTTTTACAATTTGACACCACTTCTTGGATCAGCACACTAACAATATATCTTTAGGTGAAATTGTCACTTATTTGGAAAATAGACCATTGAATAAAACATTAAAATCATGCTTAGTTTTCTTTTAAAATGTATATTTAAGATTTAGCAAGTGAAATCACATTCCTATTCATTCTAGGCACAGCCATGGCACTAAATGCAAATTAGGAAAAAAAGAGAAACACTTTTACAGTTTTTCCTTTTTCACTTACTATGTTCAATGGCAGAAAAGGGAAACATTTATTGTGATATTTACAGGAAGCCACTCAGTTTCTGGACATATGTGCCCCCAATTTAACTTATATTATAGCACTCACCTGCACTGTCCAACCCATATTACAGGTGGACTACTTTACCCTGTTATTTCACAAGCTCCATCCTCATAGGATGGGGCCTTTCTTGAGACTGGGCAGCAATGACTGCCCAGTTGTTAGTTTTAAACTTTTAGTAGACAATATGGTGGTCGTATTGAGCTCCAAAGGCTTTTCATTTATTTATTTATTTTTCACTTTTTAATGTGGAGGCCGGATAGCAAACACTAAACAATAATTTGCAAATGTGCGTCCTGCTTGGTACATTCGGACCATATTGAGTTTTAAATGGGTGCTTTGTGAATCTTCAGAATCCTATACTTTGTATCCGGACACTGAATGCATTATTGCTGCAGCTTTGGTCGGGCCAACCGAATTCTGACCGTATTTGGCTTTAGTAAGTATGAGAATTGCCATTGTGGTTGGAATTCGGTCATTTTCACTGAATTTTGTTAGTCTTACTACTAACAGGGTTATTTACTAAATGAGAGTAAATTGTACATCTTCTTGTTGTACCATTTATTCAATGTTCACATCACTGTGGAGTTTGTGGTGTTCTAAAAATAACTATTATCAGCAATAAAGTGCTAATGAATAGAGAAACAGCCAATGAAATGTAACTGGTTGATATGTTTGAAATGAAATTAGATAAATGTGCTTTAATTTGACACTTTCTACATTCTTTTTGAATGATACAGACATAGTATAATCCTGTCAGTCATTGAATAACCCTTGAAGGAATTGTTCATTTTTGCATATGTAGGTACATATATAAATATATTGGAATTAATGTATGGATAATGGTGAGATCAAAGAATACCCTTAATCTCATTCTCGTGTCTCTCTCTCTCTCTTGATCTAATTGATTATGAATTACAAAAGATTCATTTCTGTAATATATTGGTCTGTTTCTCTGAAATTCACATTTTTATGGGTCATACCATTATTGTAGCTGTAATTAATTGGAAAGGCTACTTGGCTGACTTTCAGTAGATAAACCATAAGATTATCTGGTCTCCTTACTCTGTCCTTGCTTGACGCAGTATTGTTTTGGCATATTTTGGCATTACCCATTTATTCAACACAATGCTAGGACAATATTTGAGAAACAAAATTGTATGAAAACAAAAATGCGTTGAAGCAGCATGTTTCTCAACTCAAATTTGAGACTCAGATTTAGTCATTTACTAATTTAAAGGATCACTATAGTGTCAGGAAAACAAAACGGTTTTCCTGACACTATAGTGCCCTGAGGGTGCCCCCACCCTCAGGGTCCCCCTCCCGCAGCTTACCTTAATCCAGCGCCAGGCTCCCTCGGCGCTGGTGACCTCTTCTCCCCCGCCGACATCACCTCCCTCTGCCGACGTCAGCGGAGCTGAATGAGCATTCAAGCTGTCAATAGTAAAGCATTTCTCAATGTTTTCCTATAGACTCTCTGCGCAATGGAGGTGAAATTCGCCTCCAGCATTGCAGATGCGCCTCTAGTGGCTGTCCGGAAGACAGCCACTAGAGGCTGACTTAACTCTGCAATGTAAACATAGCAGTTTCTCTGAAACTGCTATGTTTGCATCTGCAGGATTAAAACCTGAGGGACCTGGCACCCAGACCACTTCATTGAGCTGAAGTGGTCTGGGTGACCATAGTGTCCCTTTAAATATTAGTATATTTAATATAAGTACAATTTATTGTATCCTCACATATAGCTAGTGCCAGACCTTAAACACTATAATATTAAAGTATTACAATTTAAAGGGATACTTTAGGCACCAGAGCAACTTTAGCTTAATAAAGCAGTTTTGATGTATAGATCATGTCACTGCAATCTCACTGCTCAATTCGCTGCCAAAAAGGAATTAAAACACTTTTGTTTCTGTTTATGATTCACTAGCTACACACTGGCTGTGACTCACACAGCCTCCGTTGAAAAAAATTGTTTAATATTCAATCAGTTCTTAAAGGATACTTTAGACGTTCTTATCTCCGGCTCTTTTAATTAAACTTAAATCATACACATGGGGGGCGGGACCTGGGCACCAACAATGGCAGCTGGCTGCACATCGGGAGAGCTCCCGCAAAGACTAACTAAGCCTGCATCACAGGCAGCCAGCCCGCAAAAATCACAGTACTCAACTGCATCTCACGGCAAGCCAGGAGCAGCACTTGATACCGGAGCGACTTTCCTGAGGGGATTCTTGGAGGAGATCCTGCTGCGGCCCAGCATAACAGGCGGACGAGTGAGGCGGCTCAATTGCCTGGATCCTGTTGCACAGCACCAGGTAAGACTTGCCACAATCCCTGTTTTTCCCCCAACCCACTCTGGACCAGTGTGGTTTATCCCGGTCTCCACTGGGGCTCACAGACCCTCGAGCAGCACACAGAACACTTAATGAAGGTCCATGAGGCGAAACCAAAATGCTGATGAAATGCTGCACTCCAGATTGAGCCAGGGGGCTAAAGAGTGGCTGGACTCTTTCAATGACAGATTCAAGGCTGTCTGCTAGAGGTTTTGGCAACGTCTGACTAATCGATCATGGGGGAATAACACCTCCTGCCACCTCAAAGCCTCACAATCATACACTGGGAACCACTCCCTCAACACAGCCTGAAGTCTGCCAGAGGCACAGCTCACACCTTCCCACATCCCATGCAGCACAAACGGGTGATAAGGCTGGACTCTCTGCACGCTCTTCTTTCAAGCCGGTGGCCCAACTGGAGGGAACCCTCCCACCGCCATCAATACTGCCGGGGGTCAAACCAGAATTTTGTAACCCCATGAGGGGATCCTGATGAAAGGATCAATAGATTACAGGCACAGGCTCCCACTAAGGACTCGGGCCAAGGACACAAGTTGCAGAGGTCTCGTGGACCCACACCCATGCAGCGTAAACTCGTCCAAAGCCATAACAGATCTGGACACTGAATGGGTGAGGTGAGAGCCATTCCTGCCATGGCATGGACTATCTCAGGGCCTGAAGGGACTCCCAAACGACGCAAGGGACTCCCACTCCAAAGCCAAGCCACCTCGGAAGGATGTCGCACCAAACGGCTGAGATCCAGAATCAACTGTGAATACAATCTACTTTAAATGTTATGGTTTCTTTCGGCCTGTTGCCTTCTTAACTTACTTTCTTTTGATAACAATATGACACTACTATGCCACTATAATACCCCCTGGCTAAGATCATTGATACAGCTATTAAGGCATATATGCTAGTCTAGAGGCCACCTACCACCCAAAATGGTCCCAGTGGTTTAAACTTGTAACACGGTTCAAAATAATCACTGATGCAGCCTACCATATCTTTAGAGCTTCCAGTGCATAAGACATGCTTCCTGTTGGTATAACTACCTTAGTAATAATCCTAACGCACTATATATGTTTCTCTTGCAATATCATTTTCTTTAATTTAAAAATGAGGTTCCTGCAAATTGTGAGTGACATGACACTCTCCCTCGTGTTGTTAGATACATTGATTTCTCTGTACCATTATTATAAGATTACCTATTTACATCCTGCATGCCTGCAATTATTCTTAATGCCACTACTGTACAACTGTGTCTCTACACATACTGCCTCAATTAAAACTTTGATTGATAAAAAAAAAAAAATCATACACATGAAGCTGCTGCATTCGCCAGCAGCCTATTAACAGAGGAAGAGGTTAGAAATTCTATATCAAACACACTGTGCAATATGAGAACCTAAACAAAATGTAAGCTCATTTCAGAAAGTATGTACAGGGGCATTGAGAGTATCAGCCAGGGGGGTGTAACTAGGGCTGCATAAACAAAATGAGTTAACTCCTAAATAACAGAGAACTGGCACTTCATTAGGCTAGAATTGTTTTAGTGCTTATAGTTTCCTTTGTGACTGTGTGGCTGAGGTCATGGCAAAAATGGCTGGTGCAAGAACTAATGAACAGACAATCGGTGACAGTGAGTGCGATTATTGGAGTAAAAATGAAGTCAACCCTGTGACTATGCTGCTTTTAACAAAAAAAAGTTGGCCTTTGTGGAATAGTTTCCAGCATACAACTGCCATCTAATCTACAAAAATACTTATTGATCCGCCCAAAGACATAGCCTAGCAGTAAACATAATGAGAAAGTCTTTTTTTTGTCAGATACTGAGTATTTTAAAACATGGCCTCACTAAAAAGAAATTATTTGATTTACACGGAGCTAGGAATATTTTTGCAATTTTGCTAATAACAAGGACCACATCGTCCAGAAAATTCTTAACCAGAACCAAAATGTATCCCCCAGCGCCTGGTTAACTCCTAGACTGAACCTTTGTCCTAAACAGAAGCCCTGAGGATTTTCATAGTTCTGTAGTAATTTAGAAGGAACAAGCAATTAAAGCTGAAGCTGACATCATTGTGCTCTGTTTAAGTAGCTTGTGGCAAGGATATTTGGCATGAAAATGTGAAGTTTTTTAGCTTAACACATCTCTGTTCTGAAACTACTATGCTGTCATGGCCTTGTTGCAAAATCCTACATGATTGATTATCTCCCTACATAGATGATCTCAATTCACATGACACCTGTGTCAAATAGTTAGTTTTCTTGTTTGATTTCAAAATATGGCTTAGTGAGCCACCGCATTATGGAAAAGCGGTCAGTAATTGCTACTGGTACATTAGTTAAAGGACCGCCATACTTTAGGTCTCCCCCACCCTCAGGGTCCCACTCCCGCCGGGCTCAAGGGGGAGGAAGGGGTTAATCACTTACCTTTCTCCAGCGCCGGGCTCCCTCGGGGCTGGGGAAATCTCCTCCCTCTTCCGACGTCAGCACTGAATGTTCAATGCTTTCCTATGGACGTCAGCGTCTTCTCACTGTGATTTCCCCAGTGAGAAGTGCGGAAGTGCCTCTAGCGGCTGTCAGTGAGACAGCCACTAGAGGCTGGATTAACCCATAGGTTAGATGGACCTATCACCCAGACCACTTCATTGAGCTGAAGTGGGCTGGGTGCCTATAGTGGTCCTTTAATTTATCTGCTTACTTGAGAATTGCCTGTCACCTGCTGTAAGGAAAAACCTGTATAATGTGATCCTTTTTATTTCAAGACCCATTGTTATTGCCTTCTTTGTACACAGGCCCGGACTGGCCATCGGGCATACCGGGCAAATGCCCGGTGGGCCGTGATGGCCGTGGGGCCGAGGCCGGCAGGGGATCTCCCCGGCCGGCCCCTGCAGGGTCAGCGCTACCCGAGCGGAGATCACCGACAGGGAGATGCGGCCGCCGGCTGGGAGAGGGAGGGAGGCAGGGAGGAGAGAGCTCAGATCTCGCAAGAGTGAACTCTAACCTGCAGGCTAGAGTTCACTCTCACCACTGGACCACCAGGGAAGGCAGCATGGCTCCCCCTCAAGGCACCCCTGGCAAAACGGATCTCTTCCCTCCCCCCCCTCCCAGGATAAAGGTAAGAAGGGAGGGGGGGGGGATATATATATTTTTTATTAATAAAATAAATATTTAAATTTAAATAAAAAATACATTCACACTCTCACACACACAGCACCCCCAGACACACACAGCACCCCTATACACAGCACCCCTACACAGCACCCAGACACACACAGCACCCCCAGACACACACAGCACCCCTATACACAGCACCCAGACACACACAGCACCCCCAGACACACACAGCACCCAGACACACACAGCACCCAGACACACAGACACACAGCACCCCAGACACACACAGCACCCCAGACACACACACACCCAGACACACACAGCACCCCCAGACACACACAGCACCCCAGACACACACAGCACCCAGACACACACAGCACCCCCAGACACACACAGCACCCCCCAGACACAAAGCACCCCCCAGACACACAGCGCACCCAGACACAGCACCCAGACACACACAGCACCCCCAGACACACACAGCACCCCCAGACACACTGGCACCCAGCCACACAGCACCCAGACACACACAGCACCCCCAGTGGGATGAAATATCGCAGACGCACACAGCACAGACCACAGCACCGGACACACACAGCACCCAGACACACACACAGCACCCCCAGACACACACATCACCCCCAGACATACACAGCACCCCCACACAGCACCCAGACACACACAGCACCCCCAGACACACACAGTACCCAGACACACACAGCACCCCCAGACACACACAGCACCCCCAGACACACACAGCCTACCCAGACACACACAGCCCACCCAGACACACACAGCACCCCCAGACACACACAGCCCACCCAGACACACACAGTGCACCCAGACACACACAGCACCCAGACAGACACACACAGCACCCCCAGACACACACAGCACCCCTGGGGGGGGGATATATATATATATATTTTTTTTTTATTATTAATAAAATAAATATTTAAATTTAAATAAAAAATACATTCACACTCACACACACACAGCGCCCCCAGAGACACACAGCGCCCCCAGAGACACACAGCGCACCCAGACACACACAGCACCCAGACACACACAGCACCCCCAAACACACACAGCGCACCCCGACACACACACAGCACCCCCAGACACACACAGCACCCAAACTCACACTGCACCCCCAGACACACACTGCACCCCCAGACACACACAGCACCCTCACTCACACTGCACACACATATACTACACACACACACACACACACACACACACATATATATATATATACACACATATATATATATAAAATAACCCTCAGTGAGTTAACAGACAAAGAAAATTAGAAACCTAGAATGTGACAGCAGATAAAAACACCCTCACACACAGCACCCCTCTTACATACACACACTGCGCCCCTCACACATACAATAAGTCCAAATATATATATATATATATATACATACATACACACACACACACACACACACACACACTACAGCACCCCTCACACTGCACCACTACACACATTACGCTCCAGATAACACTAGATCCCTTACCCTATATGCACTCTTAATCCTCTACACACACACACACACACTGGGTCCTTTACACAGTAGATCTCCTACACACACACACACTACATTCCTTGTCAGCAAACACATACAACATTCTCTAAACACACCCTCTCTGTAACCCCTACACACACTACGTCACCTATACACATACACTTCAGCCCGTATGCACTCTCTCGCTGCATCCCACACTCTCTACAGCCCCTAGCCACACATATTACACCACAAACACAAATTAAATTGACCTATTTATACAATACCACAATACACACACGCAATCCCACAAGCAGGCTCCAAACATATGCACCATGCACTTTCCTGGCCCTTTTGTCCTCTGGTATCCCACTTGTGGAGACACCAGAGACAATTTAAAAGCAAACACAGCGCAAGCATGTTATTAAATTTGCTTGCGCTGCGCAGAATAAATTCAGGGCCTTTTTCTAGTGCCAGAGCTCTTTAGCAGGGCTCTGCGCATTGAACCAACATGCTCACTTTGAGAGGGGGCATGTTGTCATTAGTGATGACAAAACACACACT
>OW240921.1:92916468-92940801 GCA_933207985.1 Pelobates cultripes | reverse complement strand
CTTTGCCCAGGGAGGTGAGATATTACTTCTAAGTCCAGGTGGAGTCCAGGAGTGTACTCTAGTCTGCAGCTCCTGGGGCTAGAGATCACTCTTGCGGGATCTGGAGCGTTGCCATGTTAACTGCAGCAAAGCTCTGAGCTCGTACCCCTCTGTGTCAGTAATGCCTTTGTGCGTATCATTGTCCTTTTCCCAGGCCCCTCTCTGTTTCACTGTCCACTGACTCAATGACTGTAAGCTCATTTGAGAGGGTCCTCATTTTGAGCAGGGTCCTCATATATTGTTCCTGTAACATTTTGTAATTGTCTCATTTATTGTTAAACAATATTATTATCTAAAGGGACACTATAGTTACCAGAACAACTACAGCCGGTTGCATTTGTTCTGGTGAGTAGAATCATTCCCTTTAGGCTTTTTGCTGTAAACACTTCAGTGTTCCTTTAATAATTATAATACTAATAATAATAATTATTATTATTATTATTCCCTTCCCTAACCCTTTTGTGTGTCTCTGCCCCCCTTTCCCCCAGCTCTTCTGCCTTTTCCCCTCCTCAGCCCCTTTGTGTGTCTATTTTTCCCCTTCCCCAGCCTGTCTGTGTGTTACTGTCTTCTTCTCAGCCCTCACTGTGTGCATTGTCCCCTTCTCAGCCCCTCTGTGTTATTACCCCCTTTCCCTGTTTGTTTCTGTCTTCCCCCAGTCCCTCCATGTGTCTCATTCTTCTCCCCAGCCCTTTTGTGTATCTCATTCTACCCCCTAGCCCCTCCATGTGTTTAACCCTCCACTGTCCCTCCATATGTCTGTCCATGTTCCCTCCCACTTGCCCCTCCAGGTGTTTTATTCCCCCAGCCCCTACATGTTTCTCATCCCCCCCAATCCCCTCCATGTGTCTCATTCTCCCCTCCATGTGTCTCATTCTCCCCCCAGCCCTTTCATTTATCTCATCTCATCCAGCCCCTCCATGTGTCTCATCCTCCCCATGTGTTTTATTCTCCGCTCAATATGTCTCATTCTCCCCCATACCCTCCATGTGTCTCATTCCCCCATAGTTCATCCATGTGTCCTACTCCCACATCCCCTCAATGTGTCTTATTCTGCCCTCCAGCTCATCCATGTGTCTTATTATGTCCCCTCCACATGTTTCTCATCCTCCGTCCTTCCCCCCCCCCCCTGCTCAGTCCACCCTTTTTAAAGGCAAGAGCATAAATCCAGGGAGGGAGCGCCCCCTTGCCTCCCATGCGCCCTTGTATACAGATTTGGTTACTTGAAAGTTAATAGATATTTAACAATATGTTTATACTAGTAGTTGAAAAAATGTCTTGCTTATCCATTAAAATATTTTCATATTTTGGTTTTAGATGCCACAAAGCCAGCCATTGATAATCGCATATTACAAGAAACCTTAAAATCTTATCCAGGCATTTTAAATGATAATGGAGAGTTAAAGTCAGCCTCTGATCCTATTTGGAGGGAAATATGTTCTCACTCCTCCTTCCAAAAATATACCTCTGAGGTTACCAGGAACGTCCCAGTGTATATTTAAACCAAAACTGGTTTGGTTTCAAAATATGTATGGTTTGCAGACTTTTTTGCGCATGGAATTTAGCAGCTTCTTACCTCAATGAAACGTTACGCGAAATTATGGATGAACTGTGGTCTGACAGAAGCACACCTGATGACTCTTCTGAAGGTGGCTTTGTGCACATGCAGGGAAATGAACCAACGCTTCTATGGCATATATCAATACCTTATGAACAATATTTAGAAATTGAGCCAAAAACAGTGATCTATAATGATGCTAACTGCAAGAAGAGGTGCAAGTTGCTTAAAGAAAACACATGGACTGCTACAATCGCAGATGTGCTTTATAAACAGCATGGAATTCCACGTGCTATCTCATTTAAGAGGAAAAAAGTTAGTATAGCTGAAGTCAAAACAAGAAAATTCATAACTGCAAATAGATATTGCACAGAGCATATCAGTAGTACAAATTTCTGCAGAACATGAACCTGATCTTGGGAACCCTTTAATTCTACATGTTTGAGCTCCTGACACAAGACCCATACCACATTTAAACAGAAAATCAGTTGAGAGGTGCCAAGAGAAGGAAACTTGGAGAAGAAATGTTAGAAACATTACCCTCCAACTGGAGATGCGAAAAACTTGATTCTGAAATTACATTTGGAGAAAAGGAGTCACCCAACATGCCATCATTAAGAATTTGTCAAGATGCCAGATGGGAAGCTGTGGATGTGATGTTTGGTACACCTAAGTTTAAAGATCCGGTTTTATCACTCTTTCAGATTAAAAGTACTCATAAGTATGCAAGAGATATCCATAATATATCATATGACACTTTTTTTTGTTCATTACTGGTCAAAGGAACAAATATATATTTATAAAAGGTATTGTTGAAAGGCTTCCTTCTCCAAAATTCAGGTAGCTGCCACAAGGAGTTTGGTATCACTACTAAAACGATAAAATAAATTGTCTGCTCAAATATTTTTAAATGAGTGTGTCTCAAATGTTGAGCGAAAGATACTCCAACTATAACATTTTGGATGGAAAAATGGATAAAAGATGTACAGAAATTGCCTGTGTCTGTGACTTTTCTTATGCATTACTTGGTGCAATATCACGAGTCCTGAAAGACTGCAGCCTTAACACCTACCTTAAGACCTGCATGTTAATCCTACTGGGGGAAAAAAAATGAAAAACACAAATGCTATGTACGAGGAGATGTTGCCCATCTCATTAAAACAGTATGTCAGTGGAAATGCTATACAAAAAAAAGTAAAACTACATACGCTGTGTTGGACTTATGGTCAAGTGTGACTCGTTTGACATTCTAAAACGCCTAGTTCTCAGTACTCTTATTCTTTCTATATGTAAGACAACAGATAAAGTCTATGTCTCTGAAACATCAATATATGAAACATCGAAGGCATACCTTTGTCGTTGCATCTAGACTGGGAATTTTGAAATTCTTGACAAATACATGTAGAATTCTGATGATATTGCATTACTCAGTGATTAAAAAAAACAAAAAACTATTCTGCACCACAGTCAGGTTGGCTAATTGACATAGTTCAGGAAGCAGAAAGAACAAGTCTACAACAGGGGGGCCAACTTAATCCTTATTTCTGTCCAAATGTTTCTCAGAATTTAGTCCATTTATTAAAATATTTTCCCATTTGGACATTTGAGAATGATGTCTAGATTTTTCCATCGGAAAGTCCCTGGATTGTCCCAGATTATTTTTGCTTTCTATGCCAGATCAGATTTAGTAAGTAAACCTGTTTGCTGCCCAGGATTTACAGGTAACGAACCCCTAAGCATATTAATAATGCACCTTCTTTAATTTTCCTTAAAATGCGCTTCCATCATTGCAGGAAAACACATCAGGGCTAAACAGGGCTCTGACGAGATAAGAACAGATTTGCAAAATAAAAGCAAAAGTAGCCAAACTGCTAAAATGTCAGGTTCCTTATATACAGAGATTTCACCGCTTATTGAATAGACCATATAATATCTTTGAAAGCCATATTACACATACTATCAGTTTATACTCAGCCTGCTTAACTGTGATCAGAGCCATGGTCTACATATTTAAACCCATAATTTCCCTTTAAGGACCAATTAAATTTTTTTGTTAACATCACAACCTGGCCAATGAAAATGTTAAGCAAACATGGATTGGATCTGATTTCTACTAAAACTTAAATAACAACACACTTTTAGATTTAGGGCATCAGGGGAGATGGTAATTTATAAAATAAACTTAAAATGCTATGGCCTCTGTTCAGGCCCAAGTTTTAACCTGTGTCCATGCATTCTTCTATTTAGAACAATTTTATCATATCCATTGGTTCCACTTCTTCTGTGTTGGTTTTTTTGACATTCATGTTTGCTTGCACTGCAATAGATCTGACACAAGAGTGTTCAGTTTGATGGCTGCTCGAATAAAGCAGTATTCATATTTGTACCTGAGTGGAAATTACCATTGGTTTCTCGGTTTGTATAAGTTGTGTAAAGACTTTTTTTCTTCTTTCTTTCTTCTTCTTTGAGCATGTTTCTTTTCATCTTTCCACCTTTTCCTCTTAAAATACTAAGAATGATCCCTGGCCAGAGAACGCCATAGGAACACAGAAAGAGTTCTCTGGGTATTGTGATTGTATAGGAAATAAAAATAAAAAGTCTCTTTATAAATTCCCCAAAAAGGTAAATAGAACTTAATAAAAACTAACACACACTAGAGAGAACTGAGATAATAAGGTAAAAGAGGAGAGATAAAGATAAAGTGATACTAAAAAGTGTCACAGCAAGAAAAAATCTTGGTATACAATCTCTCCCCTAAAGATATGTAGCAATCTGGGTAGAAACTATCCTGTATAACAGAGTATAACAGTTGCCAAATGTCCGCCTAGAATGCTAGGTATGGATACAAAGTATCCCCTAAATTAGCAGTAGCTGGTGAGCATAAAGGATCAAAGAGGTAAACTGAACTGTCTGCTAGCCAGGATTTCTGATTGAGGACACTAATATAGCCTATGCTGTAAGAGGGATTCCACTAAAAATCCACTACATTGTACGCTAAGGCTATCCTAGAATAGAGGAGTCCATCTGTAGAAACTACCCACCACTCTAAATAAATATCTCAGAAAATCTCAATCATTTCTCTCTAACCCCTAAAGTGCATAAATAAAGTGCTGTGGTTTAAAATAAGGCATAAGTCCTGACGCACGTTTCGGCGCTACCCAAGCGCCTTTGTCAAAGGTAACCGAGGTACTGGCTGGATGTTCGTTTATATATCTATTGGGGTATATGGCTTAAGCCAATCACTGTCCCCGTAGTTCCCGACGAAATTAGCTGATCACATGTGTCCGTCCTCATTGTGCTAATCACTCCCAATAGGCGTTTGTTCAAGGCGGGATCTTACTTGTATGAATGGGAAGCCACACCTCCATTGTGTTCGTTCAGAAGTATCGGAGGGTGGTCCCAACGTACAAGTGCCGGTAGCCGTGCATAGGGGAGAACAGAATTTCTAGAATGGTTTCTTCACACATTATAAGTGAAAATGTATTGTATGGCTTATCCAGGAATATAGGCAATGTTTAATAAACATTGTCTAAATTTTGTCATGTAATGTTTGGGGTCATATGTATATTACAGTGCTTCAACGATATGTATTTAATAAAGTCTAAATGATAACAATACAAAATATCAATAAATCAATAGAGCATATAGATTTTATTTGGGGACCAAGTATCACATGATCTACCCTGGTCCTACTATCCTTACATCTCAATATTATGGTGAGAAACCCCTATTTCCCAATGTATTAAAGGTATACATACATGTATGTTTGTACAGCCGTACCTAGCCTCCTATTTACACCTCTTACATAAAGAGCTTATATTCAATATCATATAAGAAACCACAAAAGTACCCACATATATACATATTTACATGAATTATATTAAAAAGATATAATTACAGAGTATACAGTCCTATGAAGGGTCGATAAATGGAGTAAACGTAAACCCCTCATTAAGTCCCTTAGGGGATAAGGTGTCAAACTTATGGATCCAAAAACATTCCCTTCTTAACAGCATCTGGTCCAAGTCACCTCCTCTTCTTCCCACATTGACCTGCAAATTTAATGCATTTAGGTGTATCCATATGGTTGAGTCTCACATGCCTAGCGACAGGGGTATCTCTCTTGGAGGTCACCGAATGTATGTGCTCCATTATACGTCTCTTAAAAGGGCGTATAGTTTTGCCCACATATTTCATGCCACACTTACATGTTAGTAAGTAAATCATGCCTGAGGTGTTGCAATTAAAAAAGTATTTAATGGGCATTGTTATGGTGTTCGTGGAGTCAGTAAGGGTTTTAGAGCCTTTAGCGATATAAGTGCATGCCACACATTTGCCACACTGATATGTGCCATGCACTGTAATCCAACTATTTTTTATTTTTTCCTGGTGTTGACAAATGACTGGGCACTAATATCTCCCTGATGTTTTTGCCCCTCCTGGCTGTAATGGACACTTTAGATGAAACCGTGTCACAAAGGTGTGGGTCTTGAGTTAAAAGTGGCCAGAAGCGCCCTATGATCTTTTTTGCATCTTCCCAACCTGCATCAAAATTAGCTATGCATCTAATTTGTCTAGACTGTTGTTTCAAAGTATTCTGTAGCAAGGTCTCACGATCACATTTCAGAGCTCTTTGGTACGCTTGCTTAAGGCATCTCCCAGGATAGCCTCTTTCTTTAAATCTCTGCCTCAATTCTAAGGCCTTACAGTGAAAATCCTCAAGGGAAGAACAGTTTCTTCTCAGTCTTAGATACTGGCCTACTGGAATGCCTCTTTTCAAGGAGGTGGGATGATGGCTCTCCCACCTAAGCATGTTATTTGTTGATGTGGGTTTGCGATACAGAGTAGTTTTCACCTCTAAACTCTCAGTTAGTGTCAGTGTACAATCCAAGAAGTTGAGTGTTTGATCACCCAGCTCCATGGTAAACTTGAGGTTGAGGTTGTTCATATTCAGTCTCTCAACAAACTCCACAAAAGAGTCCTTGGTTCCAGTCCAGATCACTAAAATATCGTCTATATACCTTTTCCATAAATAAATATGGTCGGTATACTCTTTGTGTACATCTGAGAAGACAATCATATTTTCCCACCACCCCAGATGCAGGTTAGCATATGCTGGGGCACAAGATGTTCCCATAGCAATTCCCTGCACCTGGTGGTAGTACTTATCTTGAAAAAGAAAGAAATTGTGGGTCAATATGAATCGTAGAAGATCTAGTACGAATTTGGTATGAACCATATGTTCCAAACCCCTTTTCATTAGGAAATATTCAACGTGGTCAATACCGCTTGAGTGTGGTATGGAGGAATATAATGCCTCCACATCTAGACTACAAAGTACTGCATTCCAGTAGGCCAGTATCTAAGACTGAGAAGAAACTGTTCTTCCCTTGAGGATTTTCACTGTAAGGCATTAGAATTGAGGCAGAGATTTAAAGAAAGAGGCTATCCTGGGAGATGCCTTAAGCAAGCGTACCAAAGAGCTCTGAAATGTGATCGTGAGACCTTGCTACAGAATACTTTGAAACAACAGTCTAAACAAATTAGATGCATAGCTAATTTTGATGCAGGTTGGGAAGATGCAAAAAAGATCATAGAGCGCTTCTGGCCACTTTTAACTCAAGACCCACACCTTTGTGACACGGTTTCATCTAAAGTGTCCATAATGTTTTGCCCCTCCACGGCCAGGAGGGGCAAAAACATCAGGGAGATATTAGTGCCCAGTCATTTGTCAACACCAGGGACCACCCTCCGATACTTCTGAACGAACACAATGGAGGTGTGGCTTCCCATTCATACAAGTAAGATCCCGCCTTGAACAAACGCCTATTGGGCGTGATTAGCACAATGAGGACGGACACATGTGATCAGCTAATTTCGGCAGGAACTACGGGGACAGTGATTGGCTTAAGCCATATACCCCAATAGATATATAAACGAACATCCAGCCAGTACCTCGGTTACCTTTGACAAAGGCGCTCGGGTAGCGCCGAAACGTGCGTCAGGACTTATGCCTTATTTTAAACCACAGCACTTTATTTATGCACTTTAGGGGTTAGAGAGAAATGATTGAGATTTTATGAGATATTTATTTAGAGTGGTGGGTAGTTTCTACAGATGGACTCCTCTATTCTAGGATAGCCTTAGCGTACAATGTAGTGGATTTTTAGTGGAATCCCTCTTACAGCATAGGCTATATTAGTGTCCTCAATCAGAAATCCTGGTTAGCAGACAGTTCAGTTTACCTCTTTGATCCTTTATGCTCACCAGCTACTGCTAATTTAGGGGATACTTTGTATCCATACTTAGCATTCTAGGCGGACATTTGGCAACTGTTATACTCTGTTATACAGGATAGTTTCTACCCAGATCGCTACATATCTTTAGGGGAGAGATTGTATACCAAGATTTTTTCTTGCTGTGACACTTTTTAGTATCACTTTATCTTTATCTCTCCTCCTTTACCTTATTATCTCAGTTCTCTCTAGTGTGTGTTAGTTTTTATTAAGTTTTATTTACCTTTTTGGGGAATTTATACCCTATAATAAAGAGTCTTTTTATTTTTATTTCCTATACAATCCCAATACCCAGAGAACTCTTTCTGTGTTCCTATGGCGTTCTCTAGCCAGGGATCATTCTTAGTATTTTATACTTATCTCTATGGGTTACCCCCTATAGGGTTCTCTTGACACACCGTGGACTCCATTTTTTTGGATTATCCACGTTCTTTGTTCTGTTTAGTCACCTTTTCCTCTTACTTAGTCTTTTCTTCCGATACATATAAAGCATCATACCACCTATACACAAACTTTATATTTTTATATGTATTAGCTTGAGTAAAACTGGAAGATACAAATATACTATACAAAACAGGGCTATGCGTAGATATTTTGAATAAAAAAAACCCCCAAAACTTTATTTTTAAGTGCTTTACCAGAAAATAAATTGCGATTAATTCAATAATTAAAAAAAATAAATGCTTGTTATAAATGAATGTATTGATCTATCTATAACGCTTTGATGTCGGAAACCCGACGCAGAGAGACCAAGCAAAGTAGAAGGGCTACTTTGTGATCAATTTAGAAAAATCCTCTCTAATACCATCACAGTCCATCCTTTTCCTGGGCTTCCAGATCGACTCCGTTCGATCAATCCTCCAACTACCAATGGCAAAGAGGGGGAAAGGGAGGGTTCGATTGTGCCTTTGTCTCTGAGCTTGCAGAGTTCTGCATGTAGTGTAGCGGTGTCCGGCTGGAACATCCGTAGAGGGAGGGGATTCTTGTATAGGGTCGATGGTGAAATCCATGAGAAACCCTGAAACAGTCTGAAGGATCCAAAGATCCTGAGTGAGAAAGGACCACTGTGGGAAAAAATAGGTTAAACGGCCTGCAATATATACTAGAGAAAAAGGTAGGTGAGCAGATCGACCCCGGAGAGAAGCAGAGCCACGTCCTCTGATTGACCCTCTATGGTAAACAGTTGTCTGTGATAGGGACGGGCATAACCAGAGTTCCAAGGTTCACTTGGTCGAGGCCTGTAGCTGCTGAAGGCAGACCTGCCAGTTGCTCGGCCTCTATGGCGACCGGCTCTGCCAGAAAAAAGGTTGTATCGAAACACCTTTGCGAAGGGAGGTCTAAGCCTTGATCAACGAGGTGAACACAGATACGTGTCTGTTGAGGTCCCGCATGAACTGGTCCCCAAACAATAGGCCGTTGGCCTCTGAGCCGAGTTCTTTGGAACTCAAATCTGCCAAATTTTGCGTCTATTTTATATAGAGCAGCTTTCTGTCTTAACGTGGACATAGCCACATTAGCATTCCCCAGGAGCCATAGGGCTCTTTGGGCCTATTTGCATACCAAGTGTGGATCCAAGGTACCTTCGACGATGGCTTCGTCTGCTAGAATAAAAATTTAGATAATGGGGCCAGCAATATCCAATAATTTGTCCTGGACTGTTTTGAGGCCCTGTTCTAGGCCCTTGCAGGGGTCTTTCCCTGATTTCCTGAGGAAAGTAATTAGGAGAGGGTGAAACTCGGGTGT
Organism: Pelobates cultripes; assembly: GCA_933207985.1. Lineage (NCBI taxonomy): Eukaryota > Metazoa > Chordata > Amphibia > Anura > Pelobatidae > Pelobates > Pelobates cultripes. The sequence continues at coordinate 92,931,168 of OW240921.1, read as the reverse complement.
CAAAGCAACTTTGTCTGGTATTGTAGGGTGGGGACATTCTGCCCATAACTTGTTCCTAATTTCCTTCTCCAGAGGTTTTCGGATCCACATTCTACAAAATTGGGCTATATGGCCAGAAGGTGCCCATTCAGCGGATTGGGGATGTTTGATGATCCTAGGATCAAAAAGGGGTTGTCCGTTAGCATCCAGTAGCATGTCAGATAAGTGATCCTTGTTTTGGGAAGGATTAGTAGGAGTGGAACTTACCACCAAAGGTTTGGTAATGAAGGATTCCCTGACATAAGAGATATTACCCTGATCTTCCTCGTCAGAGTACCCTGCGCAGTACTCGTCCACGACCTGTAGATCGTGTGATGTGGAACCCTCCAAGGGGTCCAACATGGGAAGGCTTGAGGAGGGAAGATACAGTCTAGGGTTTTTGGCAGGTGCCTTGCCTTTACCGGCTGAGGCACTGTTGCCCTTCCAGGGACGCTTGCGCAGAGCCCCGTCATGGTCGGAATCATTGTGAGACTCTACTTAGTCAGAAACATTTAAGGCAGCAGTTGGTTTGGAGACAGTTTTAGCCTGTTCGTGATAAGCTGCAATAACTTTAGGCATAGATTCAGCTATTGCTGAATAAAATATTTGTATAAGGGCCTATGTAATTAGCATTGACTCACCTGGGAGGCAAGCAGCAAAGAAAGAGGAATTGGGAGGAGTCTCACAGCCACATATTACTGACTAGATGTGTTCTGATTGGTTGTTCCTTTTTTCAAACTGTTAACTGTTTCTTTGCTGCTGGGAGGAACAGTAAAGGAAGTAAAGCAAATATGAAGCCTCTTGTCTTGCCATAAAATGTAAAAAAAAAAATGCTTATTATAAATTAATGTATTTATCTATCTCAAAGAAAGTGACAGAATTATTCATTAAATTGTTAATTGTTTGGAATCCAAATGACTACAAGGTGAACTTGAAATTTTAGGCCAAAAAGCTGAACTGACATAGCGGACTTGGAGTATTTGTTTTTAATTAGACAATTTTGGCGTAAAGTTTTAAATTCCCTTTGAACCCATTTTTATGAATAACACTTTTGTTAGTTGACGAGCATTTTGCAATAACATAGTTCAAGAGACCTATTTGAAGATATATGAACATAATCTATTGTAGCCTAAAATATTACTAAATATTACTAAATATGAGTGATTAAATAGTGGTACAGATGTTACATAGTTGCATAGGCTCAAAAGAAACAAGGTCAGCCTTTCTTCCAGCTGTTTTTGCTGTTGATCCAAAAGTAGGCAAAAATCCCAGTTTTAATTAACTAGGGGGAAAAAAACCCTCTCGACCCCAGAATGGCAATCATATGTCTCTTTGAATAAAGAAACTGTAACCATACATAATAAAAATTAAATCTCAAAATAATGTTCTTGCAAGTATTAATTTTTTTGGTTGGAGAAGTATTTTATTGTTTATTTTTCACATGCCTCCCAACAGTCACGGATCCAGGAGGGCTATCTTGTTCCTCCTTCCTGGGTTCTATGAAACTTTTATACGGCAGCACAGAATCCCCTTCCTGCTCCTTGCAGACTCTTCCTGCTCTTTCTCCTACTTTACATTTGTGCTCCTTCTGCCCCTTCCAGCTCGTTGCTGATCCTTTCTGCTCTGAGCTGACTAATCAGCTCTCCAACCCGTAGAGCCCCAAAGAAGGAAAACGGGAATGCCACCTGGAACAACCGCACCTCGAAGTCCGAAAAGCAAACCCGAGGTATGATACCCAACAGTAATGCCCCGGAAACCGGCCTACGGGAGTCAGGCAACACAGGCCCCCTCCACCAACCCCTCATCGCCAAGGCGACCATGTAGACCTTGGTGACGTCGGGCACCCTGGTTAACTTAAACCAAAAACTGACACCCGATAATTTCACGGAGACCGCCGCTGGTGATCACCCCAAAGCTTCCCAAAACCACAGAAGGCGCAAGAGACCCTGAATCCAGTCATCAACTGAGCACAAACCACCATTTTCCCGTTCAAAGGCTAACCATTCCCTCCATGCCTTACCATAGCGAACCCAAGTGGCATTGGACACCGATGACCGGATCCAAGCCCTTACTCGTTTAGGCCAAGGTACCACAGTTCTGCCGGGTAGGGGGAACCCTCCGCGTCCGCTTCTGGCACGGCTGCCTAAACGCCTGCCACTGTGAACAAGAAAGGGAATCCGCTGTTATGTTCTTAACGCCTGGAAGATGCACAGCTCTACAAGTAACATTTAAGGACAAGCAGCGCAGCACCAAATGCCTCAAAAGCCAAACCACCGGGGGGTGGAGAGGAGGAGGAAGCCAACAAGTTGTTGTCTCTCTTCCCAGTGGCAGCCAGAGCTACAGAGAGAGGAGACAGCTGGTCCCTCTCTACAACCACAGTGGGAGTGCTTGGGAGTGGGGACAACCGGTCCCATTCCCCAACAGCGGTGTCTGTCACCAGGAGGCAGGACACCGGGAGCGAGTAGTGCAAATGGGTCCGATGTCTCTGCACCATCCCTACAGGGATGCTGGGCAGCCTGCACAGATCCACAACTGCAGAATTCAGCCCAAGACGAGGATGCCAGCAGCAGTGTGAAGGGCAGGATGAGAGCCTGGGAGAAGAGGGTGTCGTCCCTCTCCAGCCACAGCAGAAATACCAGGGAGAGGGGGTAGTTGATTCCTATACCCAGTGACAAATTCCCAACCATGTCCCGGTTGCAGTGGAATACGGCCTCCACTGACACCCTCCCAGCAGAAGAGCTGGCATCAGGGCAGAGCGCAGCTGACCTCTGCCCTACCTGTCTTTGTTCTGGGGCCTGAAGTTAAACAGGCAACCCCAGCTAAAATGCTGGCTATGGGGCAGAGCGCCACTGGCCTCTCCCACCCAGCACCAACAGCTTGCACGAATGGGAGTGAGGGAGAGAGCAGGGGTGGCGGACAACACCCACACAGAAACCGGGAACTGAAAGGACAGATCATGGAGCAGGAGGCTACCAGGTCAGACAATTGTTTGTGGGTGGGCTTCCAGACTACCTCAGGCACTGACCGACAGGAGGTCAGGTACCTGGTTAATCTACCCTTGTGGGGGAGATATGTGACAAACACCCTGTGGTCTGCTCATTTGCCATGAGCTCCTGGAGGAGCCTGCTAGCCAGCCTCCTGCCCCAGGATTATGGGCCATACAAATACCCTGCAAACTATTCTGTTCGTGTGATTTGGGACTATGTTGTTCAGGAACCGAACAACCGCATGAACCAAAGACCACCAGGGAGCTTGTTAAGCCCAATTGACACTATGTTCAAGGGTAGAAATATGGATTCAGTTCGGTAGTTTGTTCGGTTTTAAACTATCGAACTTGACCGACTGTTAGCGCTGATTTCATGGAACTGTTTTAGGCATAGGACCATGTGCATGTTCGGTCAAAATTATGACTTCCATGGAAATCCCGAACCCCTAAACCGATCTGTGTGGTTTTTGGATATGTTGGTCACACAGATCGTGGCTATCAGGGGGATGTGACTTTTGTGGGGTTTTCATATGTTTTGGGGTTGTTATGGGCATGTTTGACTTGGTCTAAACTGTATAAAAGCAGGCCAACTGGCCAGATTAAAGCATTCCAGCTTGTACTCCCAGAACTATGTGTCATCTGGTTACTGGGAGGGGAAAGTGCTAATCACTGCTTCAGCTTGTTCCAGTGTGAAGGATTCAATGGGGAAAGTCCTTGTAAGTACTAGAGCTGAGTGTCGTCCAGTGCCTGGGAGTGGACAGAACGAGTTCCTCCTTCGGCTCGCGGAGGGAGCGATTCCAGGACTCCAGTCAAGCCACGGCGACTGGGGGCATGTAGCGTTACTTACCTTTACCTGGGGGCCGGTCGCAGTCCTCTCTTCAAGCCGCGCGCGGTCCTGCGGCTGCACGAGCCGCGCGCGGCTCATCCGACTGCTTTGGATGGAAAGCGGGCAGTGACCGCGTGAAGCGGTCACGTGTCCCGCCTGAAACTAAGAGCGCGCCGCGAGTCTCGGGCGCGCTCTTAAAGAGACAGTGGGAGCCTAATTGCCAAAAGGCTCCCATTGGCTCCTGTCATACCACACTCCCTGTACAATTACCTATAGGGGGTGTGGAAGTGACAGGAGCCAATCACTTTCGTTTAAAAGCTATTTAAACTTACCTTTTTCCCTTAGCTCGTTGCCCTATCGTGGTTTCTGTTTCAGTTCCCTTTAGCGCTTGTGGTGTTCAGTTGTGTTTTCTCGTATTGACTTTGGCTTCGTATTCTGACTTCGTTTTCGCTTTATCCTTATCTGTACTGTTTGCCGGCTTGCTGTTTTCCGTGTACCAGACCCCGGCTTGTCCTAGTTTACGCTGTCTCTCTGTGCCCTTGACCTCGGTTTGTTCCTGGCTCTGTCTCCTCTCATATACGTCGAGTCCGGCCATTCTAAGGTCCGGTAGACGTATCTCTCCTCTGTATTTGCCTCTGTTTAGCTGGATCCTGCGTGTAGGGGTATATTCTCGTTACATTACGATAGGGCCATGGACCCCGCAGATTTAGCTCAACAGATGGCGTCCCATGAGGCAAGATTTGTAGAGCAGGATCACCGTATGGATCAGATAGCTCAGGCTCTCCAGACGCTCCTAGCTAGAACCATTCCAGCAACCACACCTAACCCTCCTACGCCCCTTCTCCCTGAAGTATCTACTTTGCCTAATACTTCGGCCCATTTAACACCTCCTCCTAGGTATGGAGGGGACTCTAAGACTTGCAGAGGGTTTATTAATCAAATTGAATTCCACTTCGAAATGTATCCACGTTCATTTCCCACAGAGAGGTCTAAGGTTGGGTTCTTTATGCACCAACTTACCGATAAGGCACTTGAGTGGGCAAATCCTATTTGGGAAGCTAATGGACCTATGGTACATGATTTCAACAGTTTTCTTACGGCTTTTCGTAGAACTTTTGACACAATGAAAAGGTCAAAGAATGCCGCGAGAGCATTAATGAGAATTAAACAGGGTTCTAGGTCTGTGGCTGATTATGCTATTCAGTTTCGCACTCTTGCTTCGCAGGTAGATTGGACCAACAATGGGTTAACTACTGCCTTTATGGAAGGTTTGTCAGATACGATATTGGATGAGGTAGCAGCTAAGGAGCTTCCTATTGCCTTAGAGGACCTTATCGATTACCTCATTGATATAGATAATAGAATTCGTGACAGGCTCTATACCAAGAACAGGAATAGACGTTTTGTTACACCCATTAACCCCAGAGTTAATATACCAGAGAGTGTTAAAGTGTCTGAGGAGGAACCTATGCAATTAGGGGTTGCCAAACTCTCTGATACTGAGAAATTACATAGGAGAAGGGAGGGACTCTGCCTATACTGTGGTAGGAGACCATATGGTAAAGGAATGTCCTTTACTCCCGGAAAACTCTCGCACCTAAGACCTTATAGGGGACTGGCCTTGGGTGTGATATCTAAGTCTCCTAAATTGCCTCCTAACCGCTTGCTTCTCCCGGTTTCTTTATATATGGGAGAGATTTGTATAGTTGACAACATATATGCTCTGGTTGACTCTGGGGCAGCTGAAAATTTTATAGACTCTGGCTTTATAAAGAGAAACAACATTCCCATCAGAGAGAAGGAGATACCCTTGGCCGTTGAGGCCATAGATGGTAGACCATTAAGTTCTCCAGTTGTTACTCATGAGACTGTACCATTACACATGTACACAGGGGTTTTACACTATGAAACCATTCGATTCCAGGTCATCACCTCTCCCTCTTCACAGTTAGTATTAGGGCATCCATGGTTACGTGCTCACAATCCCATTTTTGACTGGGAGACAGGGCAAATAAAATCATGGAGTAAGGCCTGCCACGAGTCTTGTACGTTGGAAGTCACACCTTTGAATTCTATTGAGGTACCTACCAGTCCTCCTTTGTCTACGGTTATACCCCCTCAGTATTTATCTCTAAAGACTGTTTTCGATAAAAGGGAGGCTGAGAAATTACCGCCTCACAGACCCTATGATTGCGCTATTGACTTGTTGCCTGGCACTATACCTCCAAAGGGCAGGGTGTACCCCTTATCGGTTCAAGAAAACCGTGTCATGGAGGAGTATATTAAGGAATCACTAGAAAAGGGGTTTATTAGGAGATCCTCTTCTCCAGCTGGAGCAGGGTTCTTCTTTGTATCGAAGAAAGAAGGTGATTTAAGACCGTGTATAGATTATAGAGGTCTAAACAAAATCACTATCAAAAATGCATACCCTATACCTTTAATTACAGAATTATTTGACAGGCTGAAACATGCCACTGTGTTCACTAAATTAGACCTTAGGAGTGCATACAATTTGATACATATAAAGGAAAATCACGAATGGAAGACTGCATTCAACACTAGATCCGGTCATTACGAATATACTGTTATGCCATTTGGGCTTTGCAATGCCCCAGCAGTATTCCAAGAATTTATTAATGATGTCTTAAGAGATTTTATTCACACATTTGTTATCGTATACTTGGACGACATTTTAATATATTCTACAGATATACACACTCATCACAGACATGTTACGACAGTTTTGAAGACCCTTCTTGCTAATGGTCTTTATTGCAAGCTAGAAAAATGTCTGTTTGACCAAACCGAAGTCCAGTTCTTGGGGTATTTGATTTCCGCTAAAGGTTTTCGTATGGATCCCCAGAAGCTTGCTGCTGTAATAGAATGGCCTCTACCGCAAGGTCTGAAAGCTATTCAGCGTTTTCTTGGGTTCTCCAATTATTATAGACGTTTTATCAAAGGTTTCTCGTCCATTGTAGCACCTATTACCCGTATGACTAAAAAGGATGGCAATACTCGTGTTTGGTCTACCGAGGCACTTCAGGCTTTTGAATTTCTTAAAACTACGTTCGCCTCTGCACCTATTTTACAGCATCCTGTCCCCTCACTGCCCTATATTCTTGAAGTTGATGCTTCGGATATTGGGGTAGGTGCTGTCTTATCCCAAAGAGAGTCGCCTGAAAAGCCATTGCATCCATGCGGCTTCTTTTCTAAACAAATGTCCAAAGCAGAGAAAAATTATGATGTGGGTAATCGCGAACTCCTTGCTATTATTTTAGCACTTAAAGAGTGGAGACATTTGTTAGAAGGAACTAAGGATCCTATCCTCATTTTTACGGATCACAAGAACCTATCCTACCTTAGCGAAGCCAAAAGATTGTCTTCCAGACAGGCTAGGTGGTCACTATTTTTGTCCCGTTTCAATTTTATTATCACCTATAGGCCAGGTGATCGCAACACTAAAGCAGACGCTCTGTCCAGACAGTTCGAAACTACTGACAAACAGGAGATTGATGTTACTCCTGTCATTCCCCCAGACAGGATAATAGCTACTACTATTTTGTCTATTTCCTCGTCCCTCTTGCAGGCCATACAAGCGAAACAAAGCATGGCACCTAGCGAGAGGCCTAATGATAAACTGTTCGTTGATGTTCCTGAGAGACGGGATATTATGTCATTATATCATGATACTAAGACTGCTGGACATCCTGGTATTTCCAAAACGGTGTCAGCTGTTTCTCGGTATTTTTGGTGGGATTCCTTACGAAAGGATGTCACTGACTATATAAGTGCTTGTACTACTTGTGCCTGTATGAAATCCTCCCGTAGAGTTCCTTGTGGGCTGTTGCATCCGTTACCCGTTCCCGAGAGACCTTGGTCTAACCTGTCCATGGATTTTATTGTTGAATTACCCCCTTCAAATGGTAACACAGTAATCCTGATGATAGTGGATCGGTTCTCCAAAATGGCTCACTTCGTGTCTCTTCACAAGTTGCCCACATCCAAGGAACTGGCTCATATCTTCGCTAGAGAAGTATTTCGATTACATGGGATTCCCGTATCTATTGTATCCGATAGGGGTAGCCAATTTATTTCCAGGTTCTGGAGGGCCTTTTGTTCAGAAATGGGTATTTCTCTCTCATTTTCTTCCGCTTATCATCCCCAGTCTAATGGGGCTGCTGAACGTGCCAACCAGTCTCTGGAGCAATACCTCCGTTGTTTTGTGTCTCACCATCAGGACAATTGGTCTGACCTGCTTCCTTGGGCTGAATTTGCTCGGAATAACGCCACTCATGATTCTTCCGGCAAGACCCCTTTTTACGTTGTCTATGGCCAGCATCCCGTTGTTCTTCCGGCTGCATTCTCCTCACAGGGCATGCCAGTTCTGGATGAGCATTTGGCTGGTTTGCGTAATACTTGGGAGCAGGTTCAGCGTTCTTTGGTGGACTCTGCTACTCGCCAGAAGGCTCAGGCTGACAAGCATCGCAGAGCAGCTCCGTCCTATGTTGTGGGGGACAGGGTTTTGCTTTCCACGCGGAATATTCGTCTCCGGGTGCCTTCTATGAAATTGGCTCCCCGCTTCATTGGACCTTATCGTATTATACATAAGGTTAATCCTGTTTCTTATGCCTTAGGCCTGCCTAAGAATCTACGTATTCCTAATGTTTTTCACACCTCATTGTTGAAACCTTTCGTACGCAACCGCTATACCCGGCATACTCCTCCTCCCCCTCCTATCTCGGTGGAGGGTCATGAGGAGTTTGAAGTGTCTGCTGTTCTTGACTCTCGTTTCCTTAGGGGTCGACTTCAGTACTTGGTACATTGGAAGGGTTATGGGCCTGAGGAGCACAGTTGGATTTCGGCTGATGCTGTCCATGCTCCCCGTCTTGTGCGCTCTTTCCATTCTCGTTTTCCTGCCAGGCCTGGTCCTACCCGCCCGGGGGGCGTGTCCTCAGGGGGGGGTACTGTAGCGTTACTTACCTTAACCGGGGGCCGGTCGCGGTCCTCTCTTCAAGCCGCGCGCGGTCCTGCGGCTGCACGAGCCGCGCGCGGCTCATCCGACTGCTTTAGATGGAAGGCGGGCAGTGACCGCGTGAAGCGGTCACGTGTCCCGCCTGAAACTAAGAGCGCGCCGCGAGTCTCGGGCGCGCTCTTAAAGAGACAGTGGGAGCCTAATTGCCAAAAGGCTCCCATTGGCTCCTGTCATACCACACTCCCTGTACAATTACCTATAGGGGGTGTGGAAGTGACAGGAGCCAATCACTTTCGTTTTAAAGCTATTTAAACTTACCTTTTTCCCTTAGCTCGTTGCCCTATCGTGGTTTCTGTTTCAGTTCCCTTTAGCGCTTGTGGTGTTCAGTTGTGTTTTCTCGTATTGACTTTGGCTTCGTATTCTGACTTCGTTTTCGCTTTATCCTTATCTGTACTGTTTGCCGGCTTGCTGTTTTCCGTGTACCAGACCCCGGCTTGTCCTAGTTTACGCTGTCTCTCTGTGCCCTTGACCTCGGTTTGTTCCTGGCTCTGTCTCCTCTCATATACGTCGAGTCCGGCCATTCTAAGGTCCGGTAGACGTATCTCTCCTCTGTATTTGCCTCTGTTTAGCTGGATCCTGCGTGTAGGGGTATATTCTCGTTACAGGGCAGAAGTGCGGCAGTTTGTCCCCTGTTCCAGCTACGAAGCAGTCCTTGGCGGAGGTACCCAGCCAGGGGAACAAGGAGATCCGTTACAGATGGTGCCTGTATGACAGAGGGGTGGCACTCCCATCAATTAGACAAATTAAAATAAAGGTTTTGGCTCACGAGGATTGTCCATGTGCAGATTTTCTTGAATTCAGAAAGGTCTGCTAAATCCCTTCACTACAAAACACTTTTTGACTGACAAAAATATCAAGCAGCTGAGAAGCCCATCACAAGAACCTGTTTGTGCAGGGGGTTTGGAATGTTTGAGATCAGCTATTCCGTTTCAATTTACTGGAGCTGAGGGCAGTATAGAAAGAGCTTATGGCCTTTGATAAAAGATTGGTAGACACGTATGTGAATCATCAGGGAAGAACACTGAACAAGAAACTACTTCTCCTGAAGAAACATATCATGGGCCATGCTCCACCTTCAAGGCCTCAGGTCAGGGTGGTATAACTTCCTTGGAAGAAGAATCTTCCTAGCAGATTTCTTAAGCAGATCTCATATAGACCCATGTGAGTGGAGCCTCTACAAGGAAGTCTTCAGCATGTTAAATAAGAATTGGGTGATCCCATAACTAGATCTCATGGTGACATTCAGAAACATACAGGTTCCCAGGTTTTTCTCGAGGTAGTTAGATCACCAAGCTGAAGCTCAAGACGGCCTATCCCTGAGATGGGAATTTGACCCAGCATTAATTTCCCCTCCTATTTCTCTGTTCCCCAGAGTTCTGTGAAAAATATGCAGGGAGAACATCCATCTGCTACCACAAAATATGGATAGTCGCGATCATAAAACCCTTTATCTTCTTTTTCTGTTTCTGTTTGTACTGGTTACCGTGGTAATGAGGGAGTTGCCAGAATTGGAACTTTCTAATTATAGCAATGTTAAGCTGCACACACCTGATGTATGCTTGAACAATTTTCTTGCTATTGGACCCAGTTTAGCACCTGTCAACTAGACGTGTGTGACGACACGATCCGAAACGCGGAGCACTTCAAACCAAAGACACCACAGTACCAGAATACCGGCTGAGGAAGCTGATTCACTACAGCAAAACGTGTTTATCAGATGGCATGCTTTATTTAGTGGTGTAATTTCCAAAATAAGTCACAATTCCCCTTTAAAGGAGCACTTCAGTCTCCAAAACAGCTTCATCTTATTGGAGTTGTTATGGTGCCAGGAGGCCCCTGTGCACATTCTTACCTTCATGGGTTAAAACAATTTTTGAATGGTTTAACGCCATAGTTGCCTCCCCCCGGCGGCATCCAGCATCTAAAATTTCAGATTTAGGAAACGCGGAGCACCGCTGGACAGGGGCACCGCTGATTGACTGAGAGAGGTCAGTGACTCCCCATTCACAAAGCTGGCTTGGAAAGAAATGTACCATTTCCAAGCCAGTTTTGTAAATTGGGCATCTCTGATTGGTTAAAAGCGTCACCTGACCGCTCTCAACCAATCACTGTGCCCCTGCATGGCGGCACTCCGTACTTCTTGAATCTGACATTTCGGAAGCCAGATGCCGCCTGTGGGAGTGTGGAGATCGGCACCGGAGACACCTTTGGGGTTAAACCATTTGAAGTAAGAGTGCACTGGAGGCCTCCTGGCACGATAACAACTTCATTTAGATGAAGTTGCTATGGTGCCTTATGATGTCTAAAATGTTCCTTAAGGTGATAAAAGCCTTTAGTGGTAATTTTTGCAATGTTTTATTTGTCTATAGTAAATAGCTTATGTTTTATTATTTTAAGTACTTTCCAATTCTCATTTGTTTATGCCCTGATTAGTAACTACCCCCCACCCATAATTAAATCACAAATTACATAGTGAAACATGTATAATTAGAGCATACGTAAGAATTCTTGATGAAAAGTCTTGATGAGTTAATTCACTGGAAGTAAAGCAACACTTTGGTTGACTTTATGCCAATCATAACCCTTGTGAGGTTAGGCATTACGCAGAAATGCTATCTTATTTTAGATTGCAACTGTGATATTTTATTTCACAATTTAAACTGTCAACTGTTGTTTTTCGGATCTCTGCATCTTTTACAAAGGTCTTCTTACATGGTGGCACCTCCGGGGGAGAAGAAGAAGAAGGTGGACAATCTCATATGAAAAGAAATTGCAGTTATAAGCCAAAGGAAGTGAGAAGAAAATAGAGCAAACGTGTGGTTATACTGTCTTGGATGTAGGACATGTGTGTCAATCAGACTGAAGGCAGAGAGCCAGGAGCTCCCCAGTATCATGGCTCCAGATAGACTTAGCCAGAAAATTTTTTGGGAATATTCCGCTGGCTCTGCTTTTTTTTCTGTGGTTTGTAGGCCTGCTAAACACTCGTTACTACAGCAACAGGAAGAAAAAAAAATCCATTAAATTAAAATCATAGGCTTAGGTTTCCTAACAACATAGGGCTACTGCCAGATTCTAATGAAAATTGAAAGATTAAAACATTTCTGATGCTGACCATGATTAATAAATGGTTTGATAATTTCAAGAATAAGCAAAAGTTTTTGGGAGAGCTACATCTAGATTCTAAATATAGCTTATAAATGTTCCAATGGATTCACTAAGGAATAATCAATCTATCATGATTATTTTTATTTTGAATGATACATTGGGGGGTTAAGAAATGAACTTACTAAAAGATTATACAACGCAGTAGATCGGGGCAGGGCTGGACTGGGAAAAAAATACGGCCCGGGCATTTTTTTATCACAGCGGCCGACTAAGAAGGGGGCGGGGCAGAGAGGGTGTGTTTTGTCATCACTCATGACAAACACGCCCCCTCTCAAAGTGAGCATGACCATGCGCAGAGCTCTGATGAAGAGCTCTAGCATGAGAAAAAAGCCCTGTATTTGTTCTGCACAGTGCAAGCAAATTTAATAACATGCTTGCACTGTGTTTCCTTGCAACTTGTCTCTGGTGCCTCTATAAATGGATACCAGGAGACAAAAGGGCCAGGAAAGAGTATTGTGCATGTGTTTGGAGCCTGCTTGTGGTATTGTGTGTGTGCAGAGTGAGCTGGTCGTGGTGTGGTATTGTGTAATAAGGTCGGTTTTAGTCGTGTTGTGTTTGTGGTGTAATGTAATGCATATGTGGCTAGGGGCTGTAGAGAATGTGTGTATAGGGGATGTAGCAAGTGTGTGCATACAGGCTATAGTGTGTGTGTATGTGTGTGTATAGGTGATGTAGTGTTTGTAGAGAGTGTGTGTTCAGGGAATGTAGTATGTGTTTGCTTACAAGGAATCTAGTGTGCATATAGGGGATCCAGAGTGTCATAGGCGTGCACAGCCTATTGCATTAGGGTGTGCACCCTAAAGCACAAACACACGCCACGCGCGTGTGTGTGTGTATGTATCTATCTATATATACACACACACACACACTGCTGTGTGTGCTGTTAGTGTGAGGGTGTTTGTGTGTGTATGTTTGTCCTGTGAGGGTGCTGTTTGTGAGGGTGCTGTTAGTGTGCTGTGTGTGAGGGTGTTGTGTTTTTTTTAAAGGTGCTGTGTGTGTTTGTGAGGGTGCGGTTAGTGTACTGTGTGTGTGTGAGCTGTATGTGTGTAGGTGCTGTATGTGTGTGTGCTGTATGTTTGGAGGGATTTGGCAGATTAGTAAATCCTTGCTGCCATGTGCCATCCCTGGTGGTCCAGTGGAGAGTGAACTCTAGCCTGCGGGGCTAGAGTTAACTCTCGCGAGATCTGAGCGTTGCCGCAGCAACGCTCAGATATGGCGAGAGGAACCTGGCGGAGCTTCTGTCTAGAGCAGCCTGGGTCCTCTACTGCCTCCCTCCATGCTGCTGTGGGCCGGTGAGGTAGATCTTTGGTCTCCCCGCCGGCCCATGAAGGCTTAGAGCAGAGCCGGCACTCAGATAGCGCTGGCTCTGCGTGTGTGTGTGTGTATATATATATATATATATATATATATATATATACATACACGTACACACACTCACAGACACACACACATACATACTCACAGACACACACACACACACACTGACACACACACATACTCACATACACTGACACACACACATACTCACAGACACACACTCACAGACACACACTCACAGACACACACTCACACACACACACACACACACTGACACACACACATACTCACAGACACTCACACACACTGACACACACACACACACACACAAATTATTATATTTTAATTTAAAAAAAAAATGTCCACCCAGCCTCCTACCTGGAGTGCTGGTGGACTTGTCCCTGGGGTCCAGTGGGGGCAGGCGCCTTTCTCCAGCTGAGCCGCGGCGAGGGAGCTCTCTGCTGTCTGCTCTCTGCTCCCTCTCGCCGCGCGGGCTGTCTGCTGGAGCTGGGAGCCGGAATATGACGTCATATTCCGGCTCCCGGCATCAGCGCGCGGCGAGAGGAAGCAGAGAGCCGACAGCAGAGAGCTCCCTTGCCGCGCGCTGAACGGGTGGGGAATCCATCACCTCTTGCCCCCCCCTCTATGACAGGGGCAAGAGGTGAAACAGGGGGCACTGAGTGCCTGCATGAAAAGCATTCCTGCTCAAAAAAAGTGCAGGAACGCTGTTCCTGCAGGACTCAAACCATAGGCGTGCCACGGGGATTAGGGTGTGCCCAGGCACACCCGGCACACCCCGTGCGCACGCCTATGCAGAGTGTGTGTGTGTATATATATATGAGTCTTGTGTGTGTTTGAAGGACCCAGAATATGTATAAGAGATCTAGTGAGCATGCGTATATAACGGATTCAGAGTGTATATAGGGATCTAGTGTGTGGGTATGTGTGTAGATGATTCAGAGTTGGGTAAAGGATCTAGTGTGTGTCTAGAATGTAATGTGTTTAGGAGTGCAGTGTGTGTGTGAGGGGTGCTGTGTGTGTGTGAGGGGTGCTGTATATATATATATACAGGGCCGGACTGGGGAAAAAATTAGGCCCGGGCATTTTTCAATCAGAGCGGCCCCCTAAGAAGGGGGCGGGGCCAGAGAGGGTGTGTTTTGTCATCACTAATGACAAGCACGCCTCCTCTCAAAGTGAGCATGTTGGTTCAATGCGCAGAGCTGCGCTGAAGAGCTCTGGCATTAGAAAAAGGCCTTGTATTTGTTCTGCGCAGCGCAAGCAAATCTAATAACATGCTTGCGCTGTGTTTGCTTTTAAATTGTCTCTGGTGTCTCAACAAGTGGGATACCAGAGGAC
>OW240921.1:92853141-92916368 GCA_933207985.1 Pelobates cultripes | reverse complement strand
TGTATAAATGTTGTGTGTGATGTGTGTGTGAGTGCTGCTGAGGAAGTGCTGACTGCAATGTGTGTGAGTGCTGTATGTGAGAGTGAGTGCTGTGGCGCTAGAGTGCTGAATCTTTGAGGGGTGCTGTGGCCCATGATGTGTGTGAGAGTGCTGTGTACAGAAATGCTGTGTGTTGGGGGTAAATAAACAAATAAAAATCTAAGTAAGAAGGGTAAACTTGTATACAGAAAATAAAAACTAAGAGTAAATAAACAATAAAAAGCTAAGGGGGTAAATAAACAATAAAAAACTAAGGGGTAAATAAACAATAAAAAAACTAAGGGGGGGTAAATAAACAATAAAAAAAACTAAGGGGGTAAATAAACAATAAAAAAAACTAAGGGGGTAAATAAACAATAAAAAAAACTAAGCAGGCATTAAATCCCCACTCCCTTCTTACCTTCTTACATTTAGCCTGGGAGGGGGGGACAGGCACGTGGTGTCTGGGAGGGGAGGGACCGGCACTCGCACACCATCCCAGGTGGTCTAGTGAGCCCTGAGGGCTAGAGTTCACTCTCGCGAGATCGGGGCGTTGCCATGGCAACGCTCCCGATCTCGCGAGAGGAACCCGGCGGAGCTGCAAGATAGAGCTCCGCCGGGTCCTCTCCCTCCCCAGCCGCAGGTCTATTTAAATGGGCCGGTGAGGGAGAGCTTTGATCTCCCCACCGGCCCTCCATGAAATACAGCGGGGCCGGCGCTCGGATAGTGCCGGCCCTGCATAGACCGGCAGGGGATGTCCTGTGACCTCCCCTGCCGGCCTCGGCCCATGGCCACCGCGGCCCACCGGGCATTTGCCTGGTGTGCCCGATGGCCAGTCCGGGCCTGGTTCGGGAAGAATGGAGCTTTAAGATGGCCTGCTTTATTTATCCGGATTTCAACTGAAAAACATAAAGTATATTTGAAAAAAATAAATAAATGAGAGGGTGGTAATATAACCTACCGCAGTAGGGGTGCAAGAGATATACTGAATCGTTGGCAAATTATGGACTTTCTAATATAAAACGAAGAGCTTGTTCAAATATGCTGCAGGAAGAAACACACATTGGCTCAGGTAGTAATGTAGTTACAGAAACAGTATAGTGTGCTGTTGTGATTAAGGTGCCGTGGGTTCCCTCCCGTTGTAGGGAGTCAAACTATTTTAGAATGGTTTAGAACTTCTTGCCTGTGGTCTGTCAGGCTCTGCTCCCTGCCTCAACTACAGCCTAGAGAGCAGAAAGCACCCATCACTAAGCTACGTTAGGCTGAGGGAATGGGTTTAGATCGTTGGTTGATAGCGATCAGCTTACGCTCTCAGCCAATGTGCTTGTCCGTCACTGCACGGTTTAGCTCAGGAGAGCAAATGGAAACTCCTAAGCAACAGTTACCGATTCTCACCGAGGTGTAGTGGAGGCAGGGAGTGGCGACCGGGTGACAGCAGGTTCTAACACAGTTTGAGTCCTTAAAGTGGGGATAGGGGCGTGGGGCACCAGGGCATTCCTAAAACCATAAGCACTACAACATTCTGTTGTGGTTATGATTCTTGGAGTATTCATTTAAAAGAGACATGTCGTTAAATCTATTCTGTAGGGCATGAAGCAAGTCTCTGAATTTGATTGCAAAAATATTCTGTTTCCTTTTGTATATCTCTATGATTTATATTTTATGAACTAAGTATGCACAGACACAAATACAATTTGTGCTGGCACTCAATCACGTCTAAGGTGCAGGTATTCGAGGTTAACCCTGATAAAGCCTCATAATCAATCCACAAATAAATATGAATACCGCACTCTAGTCATATGTATGACAAAAATTGAATAAAAAGTGTTAATAATAATGCAATTACTTTATTGTTACCTTAACCTACTTTTAAATATATGAGTGATTACGGAAATATTATTTACATCGTATATAAGGTTACATTCATTTCATCGTATGTAGAATAGCTATTTACAAAAAATAATAACAAAAACCCTCCATAAGTTCTATTTAAATTAATTAAATGGATATATATATATATATACACAGCTGGCAATGATCCCACCGGTGATGTCCAAGCGAAGTATCTAGCATGAGAAAAAATGCTGCTGCTGACTGTGCAGCAGTTATTTTTTTGTAAATAGCTATTGTACATACGATGAAATGAATGTAACCGTATATACGATGTAAATAATATTTCCGTAATCACTCATATATTTAAAAGTAGGTTAAGGTAACAATAAAGTAATTGCATTATTATTAACACTTTTTATTCATCTTTTGTCATATATATGACTAGAGTGCGGTATTCATATTTATTTTTAAATATGCACAGAGACATTGCTAGTTTTACTAGTAGTAAGCCTATCTCTCTCTAGGCGTGCCTCTTTCTAATTTGAATCTTGCAAGCTCGCTGTCTTGGTTTTATCTTTGATTCGAACATCACCTTTGCACCTCCGAGTCTGTTGCTAAAACCTGCAAATTCCACCTAAAAAACATTGCTCGCATTCTCCCCTTCCTCATGCAAGATTCTACAAAACAGCTTGTTCATGCTCTAGTAATTTATCTCATTGATTACTGTAATTCCTTCCAAATTGGTCTCCCCAGAATCCGTACTGCCTTGCTACAGTCCGTAATGAATGCTGCTGCCAGGTTGATCTTTCTCTCCCGTCAGCCCCACTGTCAATCCTTACAATGGCTCCCTGTAACCTGTAGGATTCAATTCCATGCAATACTAGCCCTTAACTTTAAAGCATTAGACAATACTACCCCTTTTATATTTCTTCACTAATTTGTAGGTAGGCCCTTCCCGGGTCTCTCCGCTCTGCCGGTGACCTTCTCCTGTCTGCTGCTCGCACCGTTACTTCTCGCATTCGGGTTTGCTTCCTTTTGGAACAACGTGCCTACCCCCATCAGACTATCTTGAATCATTTAATAAGTCCCTCAAAACTCACCTCTTCATGATAGCCTATGGTCTCCCGTAGTAACTTGTATTTCACAAACCTGTCCCTCGCTCTCACCTAAAAGGGCTCCACCACCATCTCAACTTATGATTCAGCTACTTCTTACCCTATCATTTGGATGCTGCCCCACACTGCCCTTTCTTTTGTGGATTTATACCCCACCTCTTCTAGATTGTAAGCTCTTCCTATTTTGTTTTTATACCCATCTCTTCTAGATTGTAAGCTCTTCCTATTGTGTTTTTATACCCTCCTCTTCTAGATTGTAAGCTCTTCCTATTGTGTTTTTATACCCTCCTCTTCTAGATTGTAAGCTCTTCCTATTGTGTTTTTATACCCTCCTCTTCTAGATTGTAAACTCTTCCTATTGTGTTTCTATACTCACCTCTTCTAGATTGTAAGCTCTTCGTATTGTGATTTATAACCCATCTCTTCTAGATTGTAAACTCTTCCTATTGTGTTTTTATATTCCAGCTATTCTAGATTGTAAGCTCTTCCTATTGTGTTTTTATACCCTCCTCTTCTAGATTGTAAGCTCTAGCTATTGTGTTTGTATACCCTCCTCTTCTAGATTGTAAACTCTTCCTATTGTGTTTCTATACTCACCTCTTCTAGATTGTAAGCTCTTCGTATTGTGTTTTTATAACCCATCTCTTCTAGATTGTAAGCTCTTCCTATTGTGTTTTTATATTCCAGCTGTTCTAGATTGTAAGCTCTTCCTTTTGTGTTTTTATACCCTCCTCTTCTAGATTGTAAACTCTTCCTATTGTGTTTTTATACCCACCTCTTCTAGATTGTAAGCTCTTACTGTGGTGTTTTTATATCCCACCTCTTCTAGATTGTAAGCTCTTCCTATTGTGTTTTTATACCCACCTCTTCTATATTGTAAGCTCTTCCTATTGTGTTTTTATTTCCTCCTCTTCTAGATTGTAAACTCTTCCTATTGTGGTTTTTATACCTACCACTTCTAGATTGTAAGATCTTCCTATTGTGTTTCTAAACCCACTTATTCTAGATTGTAAACTCTCCCTATTGTGTTTTTATATCCAACCTCTTCTAAATTGTAAGCTCTTCCTATTGTGTTTCTATACCCACCTCTTCTAGATTGTAAGCTCTTCCTATTGTGTTTCTATACGCACCTCTTCTAGATTGTAAGCTCTTCCTGTGGTGTTTCTATACCCACCTCTTTTAGATTGTAAGCTCCTCCTATTGTGTTTCTATATCCACCTCTTCTAGATTGTAAACTCTTCCTATTGTGGTTTTTATACCCACCACTTCTAGATTGTAAGCTCTTCCTATTGTGCTTCTATACCCACCTCTTCTAGATCGTAAGCTCTTCCTATTGTGTTTTTATACCCCACCTCTTCTAGATTGTAAGCTCTTCCTATTGTGTTTTTATACCCTCGTCTTCTAGATTGTAAGCTCTTACTGTGGTGTTTTTATACCCCACCTCTTCTAGATTGTGAGCTCTTCCTATTGTGTTTCTATACCCACCTCTTCTAGATTGTAAGCCCTTCCTATTGTGTTTCTATATCCACCTCTTCTAGATTGTAAGCTCTTCCTATTGTGTTTCTATACCCACCTCTTCTAGATTGTAAGCTCTTCCTATTGTGTTTCTATACCCACCTCTTCTAGATTGTAAGCTCTTCCTATGGTGTTTTTAATACCCCACCTCTTCTAGATTGTAAGCTCTTCCTATTGTGTTTCTATACCCACCTCTTCTAGATTGTAAGCTCTTACTGTGGTGTTTTTATACCCACCTCTTCTAGATTGTGAGCTCTTCCTATTGTGTTTCTATACCCACCTCTTCTAGTAGATTGTAAGCCCTTCCTATTGTGTTGCTATACCCACCTCTTCTAGATTGTAAGCTCTTCCTATTGTGTTTCTATACCCACCTCTTCTAGATTGTAAGCTCTTCCTATTGTGTTTCTATACGCACCTCTTCTAGATTGTAAGCTCTTCCTGTGGTGTTTCTATACCCACCTCTTTTAGATTGTAAGCTCCTCCTATTGTGTTTCTATATCCACCTCTTCTAGATTGTAAGCCCTTCCTATGGTGTTTCTATACCCACCTCTTCTAGATTGTAAGCTAGAAGAGCTATTGTGTTTCTATACCCACCTCTTCTAGATTGTAAGCTCTTCCTATTGTGTTTTTATACCCCACCTCTTCTAGATTGTAAACTCTTCCTATTGTGTTTCTATACCCACCTCTTCTAGATTGTAAGCTCTTACTGTGGTGTTTTTATACCCCACCTCTTCTAGATTGTGAGCTCTTCCTATTGTGTTTCTATACCCACCTCTTCTAGTTGATTGTAAGCCCTTCCTATTGTGTTGCTATACCCACCTCTTCTAGATTGTAAGCTCTTCCTATTGTGTTTTTATACCCCACCTCTTCTAGATTGTAAGCTCTTCCTATTGTGTTTCTATATCCCAGCTATTCTAGATTGTAAGCTCTTCCTATTGTGTTTTTATACCCTCCTCTTCTAGATTGTAAATTCTTCCTATTGTGTGTCTATTCCCACCTCTTATAGATTGTAATCTCTTCCTATTGTGTTTTTATACCCTCCTCTTCTAGATTGTAAGCTCTTCCTATTGTGTTTTTATATCCTCCTCTTCTAGATTGTAAACTCTTCCTATTGTGTTTCTATACCCACCTCTTCTAGATTGTAAGCTCTTACTGTGATGTTTTTATACCCCACCTCTTCTAAATTGTAAGCTCTTCCTATTGTGTTTTTATACCCACCTCTTCTAGATTGTAAGCTCTTCCTTTTGTGTTTCTATACCCACCTCTTCTAAATTGTAAGCTCTTACTGTGGTGTTTTTATACCCCTCCTCTTCTAGATTTTGAGCTCTTTTGAACATGATCCTCATCAACCTATTGTTCCTGTAACATTTGTATTGTTTTATTTCTTTCTTGTTGCCATTTGGAAGATGACCTTTAGAGGGCAGTCTTACATCAGGTTCATATCCTGGAAAATACGAATCTCTTAAAATCGGAATCACGTTAGTTCAGCACCCTTTATAAATATGTTGTTCGTGATGAAATTATAATCTTGTTAGCTGACTACTAAGCATTTTATTTCTCTCTCTATGAATGGCAATTTATTTTATGTCGCTGGATATGATAGTTCTATAATAAAATGCAGAATTAAAACATCATCCATTCTACCTTTATATATATTTGAACACTGTTCAGAAACAAGCACCATTAAACTTTAGTATTCTTACCCTTACTGCTTTAGGAGAACCAAAGGTTATTGAAACAAGAATGTCTCAACAGGAAAAAAAATCATCTTGGAACACGTATCTATCTATCTATCTATCTATCTATCTATCTATCTATCTATCTATTTCTATCTATCTATCTATCTATCTATCTATTTATATCTATCTATCTATCTGTCTGTTTGTCTGTCATAATGTTCGTCACATTGTCGGGCAATCCCTTCATTCAACCATCTACTTAAAGTAGTTGGTCTGTTTTACTTTAATGAGCAAACATGTTTTAAAGCCCTTTGCCACACAGTGGATGATATGATCCACATATTATTTTCCGTAATAAACAGTTTGACTGACACTCTGCAGTATGGGGTCCCTAATTTTAGGACATGGATGCCCTGATCTACCTGCATTTAGTGTGAGTTACACTCACAGGCAACTGTTGCTATTTTAGCTGCATTGTTTTTTAATTCTATTCTCTTCTATTGAACATTCTAGAGAGAATCTCAGGACACAGAAACAGTGCAATTTTGTCATACCAGCTCCTCTGCCAGTCTATTACTATTGAGATAGGATCTGTATGAATGATGGCAGCTGCAAATAAGAGCTGCTGCCCTGGGAGCGTAAATACTGAAGCAATCCTAAGATTCAAGTAACTCTAACCCTAGCCATAACTATAACCTCAACTTTAACCAGAACCCTAGCCTGAACCCTAAAAAATCATGTAATATTAAGGGCAAATAATGGTGAAGAATGCATTATTTTAGTAAATAACCCTGCATGTGTTCTTAGGTCTTATGGTTTATTATGATTTACTCAAAACTCCTCAATGACACTATTTTACTCTAATCCTTCCCCACCCCCCCGTCCCTCCATTTTTCCAATTCCCTCTCCCCCAGTCCTTCCATGTGTCTCATTCCCTTCCCCCAGTCCCTCAGTCCCTCCATGTTTCTCATTCCATTCTGCCAGTTCTTCCATGTGTCCCATTCCCTCCCCCTTCAGCCTCTCCATGCGTCTCCATTCCCTTGTACCCCCAGCCCCAGGTATCCCAAGCGTTTCAAACTCAAAGGCTAACACGGGCCAAATAAACAAGGTTTATGTCGGCCGAAAACCCCCCAAAATATCGGTTTTCATAGAAACATAGGTTTATTTAAAAAAGTACAGTATAAAAAACGTTGCCTTACTGACACTGGATGTCCTCGTAAGGCTTCAAAGTAAATAAAAGAGCAAATTTATTTTAAGGAGATATGTATTTGCATATAACCAATATTTCAGTCCAACTACCTTGACATATTAAGAAAAGCTTGGTAATGGGACTGAAATGGTGAATGTATGCTGTTGCACAGCTGTAAAAAACAAATTACGTTATCTTGTTTATTTTGAAGTCTTATAAGTGTGTTCTTCACTTTGGCTGAGATCCTCAAACATGGTGATCTCAGCCAATGCAATACTTTTCCACAGGAAAGCATTGGGAGGCTATTGTGCATGTGTGGTAAAAACCTGTGTGGCCAATTTTATGTCAAGACATGGAGGCTCATATTGCTTAACCCTTTCTTTACTGTCCACCAATAGCGGCAAAGAATACAACAGTAAGAAAAAATGGTAACCATAGTGATAGGCCACACCCATACCAAGTCCCAGTATAATAGTCAGCACATCCCCACACATTTCCTCTTTCTTTGCTGCTCCGACCAAAGATAAGTACATGACAAACTTTCTCTCATACTATACTACTATTCTCTTATTGATTTCTGGTTATTTATATGATTTATTTATTGTTATTTGAACTTCTATTACTCCTTTTGTTGATAATTCCTTTTTGCTTTCATTTATCCAGTTATTAAGGAATTTTTCTGTGTTTTATTACATGCTGGTTTTTATACTATATATTATGTTGGTTACCTTTGAGCCCAGGGTTCCAGACCTTCCCTATGTTTTATTCTGTGTGTTATCCATGCTCACTTGCTTTTTCTGATTACTAACTTATCTCATTATACCTTTCCTCACTACCAATTGGCTCCATTTTCTCCTTCTCTCCGTTTATTTGGCGCCATTTTGCGCCTGTTTTCCGTCCTGTTCGACTGTTTTTGTGAAAGAATTCTAACCAGATCGGTAAATTCTTCATGAACACATGCCGTTCGTTTGTTTTTTCTAACATTTAGCTTCATTCGGCTACTTTTCACTCGAACGTTCAGTGCATTTGCCTGTTTCCTATTCATTACTTTCATCTATTTATCCGATTGAATTCGTCTCTTTTTTTGCCGAACGTTCGTCTCTTTAACTTGATGAATTGACTGTATTTTGACCGCGAATCTTGCGAGATTGCCGGTGGCCATTTCCTGACTTCCTGTCTCTCTGACTTTGTGCGTGTTCTCTTCCTATTTGCCGGTCTGGACCCTGGTGAGCTCCCTATCTATACCCTCTTAGGTTAAACTAGTTTTGGGGGATTAACTCCTGCTAGTCTCCTCTGCTCTGATTTAGCTTTATCCCATACTGATTATATTGTTGTTAAATTTTTGTTGGGGAATATCTCACAGCACTACCATGCCCAGATCTAAAGTGCCTGCCAGACCCTCCTCCCATAGGGAGATGGACATGCCCCAGGTTTTGGATAACCCATCTTCCAATTCTGCTTCTCCTTCTTCTGTTGGGGACCCTATACCCCTGTCTGATGAGACCCAGTCTCTGGCGCTACAGCGCTCAGTCTCTGACGCCATTATGGCTGCTATGGGCTCCATGTCCTCTGTCCTCTCCCAGACCATATCACAGGCCTTACTTGCAAGCCCTTTGGCCGCAGAAGGTTCGGCCACGCCGACACGCTTAGCACGCCCAGCTACTGACCCTATAGGGGAGGCACCAAAAAAGGCTACTGCCAAATCCAGACACTCAAATCTCCCTGCCTCCATAACCAACACGACTGGTGTGACTATAGCCACCCATGACAGCGTGCCTATGTCACGCAAGAGAGCCTTTCTGCGCCAGGCAGAACGGGCGCGGCAGTGGAAATGTGCTAGAGCACAAAAAGAGAGCGACTCCGACTAAGAAATCGGGTCAAGTGAGGAGGATGACGCTGAGTCTGTGGATGACTCTGATGACGAATTTTGTTGGCAGAAGTCTGACCCTTTTGGCCCTGCTCACTTCGCGGTTGTTGCGAGTGGCCCTAGGAGCGACTTCCCCGCTACTGCGGGCTACACCCTCATGGATCCATCCGGGGAACCCATGTTTAACCCTGATGCTCTCCATCATCTGAGGTCGGCGGAATGACTCTCGGCGGACCATGTGGCATGGTACCTTGAAAACTGGGTACGACGCCCCCTCAGTTAGGTGGCTCGTAATAAACTTAGGGCGGAATTCCCAAGAACATTGGTACCTAGTAAAGTCTGTGAGACCCCTGTAGTGGACCCTAAGATTACCCAATTCCTCTCCAAACTGGGTTGGAATCCCCGCAAGGGTCAAGATTCAGCACTTAAATTGTGCCAAGATAAACATCTCAACATATTTGGCCCTTTGGCCAAACTGTTTGATCAGGCTGAAATCGCCAGAGCCGAGAACCGTCAGGTTGACCCGGAGGAACTCCGTGGTTGGGTGCAGAGGGCTATCTGCATTGCGGGCAGTGTAAATGCCTCCCTGTCCATTGAAAGGCGTAAAGCCATTCTGTTCAAGATTGAACCCAAACTGGCCAACCTCGCCTTCACAGAGGCAGGCAAGGACGCCCAGGGCCTCTTATCTGGGGACTCCTTTATTAAGGACCTGGGGCACTTTGTTGGTGCATTCACAGCCCTAGATAAGCCCAATCCTCCATGAAGGCGGGTCTCTACCAGGGCCGGCAGATTCAGGGGTCGTCTGTCTGGGCGTTCCAATTACCATGCCTGTGGATCGGGACGAGGCTCCTACACTACCAGGAGAACACCCTACCAGGAGACGAGACAGCAGTCTCCTTTCTTCCCCTCTTGTGGAAGACCATGGCGTTCCAGAGGATTCAGAGGGAACCCTGATTCCAGACGCCCTTACGGTAAGCTTACATCTACCTCATGTTTCTTCCAATATGTGTGTAGGGGGCATACTCCGTAATTTTTTCCACACCTGGTCAACCATCTCCTCAGATGTCTGGGTTCTGACCACAGTTCGGGGGTTTCACATCGAACTGGTCGACACTCCATGTCACGTTCCCTCGCCTCGCTCTATTTTGCTTTCTACAACCGACTGCGCCTTGATAGTCGCAGAACTAGCGGCCCTCCACGCAAAAGGTGCGATATTGCTGGCCCCGGTGTCCTCCACAGCGGTAATCAGCAATATTTTCTTAGTGGAAAAGAAAGGCAGACAAATGCGCCCAGTTATCAACCTCCGTGCCCTAAACACCCTGGTGCGTTATCGTCACTTCAAAATGGAGGGCATCCACCTCCTGCGAGACTTGCACTTGAAGGATGCCTACCTGACGGTCCCAGTGGCCGAGTCTTCCAGGGACCTGTTATGTTTCCTCTGGAAAGGAGATACCTGGCGCTTCACGTGCCTCCCCTTCGGACTGTCCCATGGATGTGCCCTCGCAGTCAGGGAGTCCGGCTAATTGTCTATTTGGACAACATCCTCATCATGGCACAGGATCGTTCAATCCTTCTGAAACATCTTCAATGGACGATGGACCTCCTCTCCCACCTGGGTTTTCTCCTCAACTGGGAAAAATCCTGCCTGTCTCCTTCACATCGCATGGAGTTCCTAGGCTTCACGGTAGATTCTGAAGCGGAGTCAATGTGCCTCCCTGCCTCCAAGATACGGACAATCCGCAAGAAGCTGCGCCGCGCTCTAACGCGCACTCAGCTATCTCTACGCCACCTGGCACGGATTATTGGCCTTCTGGCAGCATCAATCCAAGTGGTGTTCCCAGCCCCACTCCATTACTGTGCCCTCCAGCGCCTGAAGATCGCACACCTTCGCGGGGGGCGTCCTATGTGGACATGATCTCCCTGGACTCGGGGACTCGAGACGAATTGACCTGGTGGATCCACAACCTCTCGGCTTGGAATGGCAAGGCCATCTTCGGCTCCCAACCAGAGTTCACGGTGGACTCAGACGCCAGTCTCCACGGCTGGGGTGCCCATTTCAACGGGGTGACTACCGGGGGTCGCTGGTCGGCAGACGAATCCCACCTCCAAATCAATGCTCTGGAATGCTCTAGCAGGTTAATTCGCGATCCGGAGTTTTGCTATGTCAACCACATGGGTGGCACTCAATCTGCAATCCTGGCCCGTTTGGCGAAGGACTTCTGGGCCTATTGTTTGGACAAGAACCTGGTGGTCCAGGCAGAATACCTTCCTGGGCTCCACAACACTCACGCTATCTGTCGGACAACAGCGATTGGACAATGGATGTGGGAGTATTCTCCGCTATATCATCCATATGGGGTCCTTTTGCCATCGACCTCTTCGCGTCCAGGCTCAATACCCCGTTACCCCGGTTCTACAGCTGGTGCCCGGATCCAACCGCGGAGGCAGTGGACGCCTTCCTACAAGACTGGACTGGCTCACTCCTCTACGTCTTCCCCCCGTTTGCCATGATACCTTGGGTCCTGCTCCAAGTTCACCGCCAAATGGCCGACCTGATTCTACTAACCCCATTCTGGGGGGCCCAATCCTGGTTACCACAACTCCTGGAACTGGCGGTAGACGTGCCCAGACTGCTGCCGTCTATACCGAACCTCCTCCTGGACCCATCGGGCCTCCAGTATACCCTCCTGGCGGACGGGTCATTACTACTGCTCGCGTGGAGGATTTCGGGAGTCCCTGGGAAATCCAAGGGGTTTCGGACACAACTCGATGCCTCCTGGCTGACGCATGGGCTCCTAAGACTAGACGAGCATATGGGAGAGCTTGGACTGGCTGGTGCCTGGTTCAGAACTTCCATCCCGTTTCAGCACCTGTGACTGCGATCCTCCTATTCCTGACTTCGTTGTTTGAAGCTGGTCGGCATATCGCACGATTAATTAGTACAGGTCGACCATCTCCTCGGCTCACCAAGGATTTGACGGCTGCCCAACAGGCCAACATCCGTTAGTGTGCCGCTTACTAGACCTCGTTACTCATCTACATGGGACGTTTCCTGCGTTTTGTCGCTGTTCTCCTCCTGGCCGCCTAATGCAGAGCTCTCCCAGCGACAGCTGTCGGCCAAGTTGGTCTCCCTGTTCTGTCTCATTTCATGCAAACGGGTATCGAATGTTCATGCCCTGGACTATGATGCTAGGTCTTTCACTCCGGACGGGGTGACGTTTAACATCTCCAGACGCACCAAGACCGCTATTCGATCGGTTTCATATCCATGCTTCCCTGGTACTCCGGCCCTATGTCCGGTGGCCTGCCTACGGGAATATGAACTTTGAACGAGCGCACATCGAGCAACGTTGTCTCCCCAGCTGTTTCTCTCGTTTCGTCGCCCCTTCTCCCCTGTGTCCAGTACTACATTGGCTCGCTGGGTGAAATGGGTGATGTCTCTGGCCGGTGTGGATACATCCATCTTTGGTGCCCACTCAGCCCGAGGGGCATCGGCCATGTCCATGGTGAATTCAGGTGCATGTCTGGAAGACCTGATGAGAATGGCCGACTGGTCCCGCGAATCCACTTTTCGTTAGTTTTACTTTCGACCTTTGCCTCACATTTTTTCTCCAGTTATTGATCCGCTTTAAACTTGCAATATGAGCCTCTTTAACTTGATGAATTGACTGTATTTTGACCGCGAATCTTGCGAGATTGCCGGTGGCCATTTCCTGACTTCCTGTCTCTCTGACTTTGTGCGTGTTCTCTTCCTATTTGCCGGTCTGGACCCTGGTGAGCTCCCTATCTATACCCTCTTAGGTTAAACTAGTTTTGGGGGATTAACTCCTGCTAGTCTCCTCTGCTCTGATTTAGCTTTATCCCATACTGATTATATTGTTGTTAAATTTTTGTTGGGGAATATCTCACAGCACTACTATGCCCAGATCTAAAGTGCCTGCCAGACCCTCCTCCCATAGGGAGATGGACATGCCCCAGGTTTTGGATAACCCATCTTCCAATTCTGCTTCTCCTTCTTCTGTTGGGGACCCTATACCAATGTCTGATGAGACCCAGTCTCTGGCGCTACAGCGCTCAGTCTCTGACGCCATTATGGCTGCTATGGGCTCCATGTCCTCTGTCCTCTCCCAGACCATATCACAGGCCTTACTTGCAAGCCCTTTGGCAGCAGAAGGTTCGGCCACGCCGACACGCTTAGCACGCCCAGCTACTGACCCTATAGGGGAGGCACCAAAAAAGGCTACTGCCAAATCCAGACACTCAAATCTCCCTGCCTCCAGAACCAACACGACTGGTGTGACTATAGCCACCCATGACAGCCTCCGTGTCTTGACATAAAATGACATGATTTTGCTATTTCATGACAAAAAGTCATGATTTTATGAAAGACACGGAGGCGAGTATTGTCCCACCCTTCATAGTTATTTTACTAATTTACCCCACCCGGTTGTTTATTCTCTCCTGCAGGTTTTCCAGGGTTGGTAGGTATTCATTATGCGCTCTGGATTATGTATAGTTTCAACCGTTTATTAGCCTGTTCATGTTATGTGATTATTTGAAATGCCTATGATGAATTATGCACACTGTGTTGCTTCTGTCTAGTTATAAAATTATGTCTTGGCATGCGCACTTTGGTTCAAGTACCGATTTAACCGTTCGGCTCCTGTCTTTTGTGTTTTCACAGGTTGATTCCTTGTTGATCAAGGGTCTTTAGCACTTCTCTCTCGGCTTCACCAAGTGGCCAGGAAGTTTATGGACAATGCTGTGATGGGCCCCTCACTGTTGGAATCTTGTTTACTGATGGATCGGTCCCAGTTTCGTTATGGTTCCTGCTCGGAGTCTAGATGGATTTTGGATCGCCTGTTCTATTTGGTTTGCACTGTTTCATCGTTCCTGTTTTGTTGTTATTGTGTCACATCTCCAAAGAAAGAGGAAATGTGTGGGGATGTGCTGACTATTCTACTGGGACTTGGTATGGGTGTGGCCTATCACTATGGTTACCATTTTTTCTTACTGTTGTATTCTTTGCTGCTATTGGTGGACAGTAAAGAAAGGGTTAAGCAATACTCGCCTCCGTGACTTTCATAAAATCATGAATTTTCGTCAGGAAAAAGCAAAATCATGTAATTAGCATCTCCATTGGGAGCGTTCAGTGTCTCCATGCAGACCCAACCTAATACACTGCCCTTCCCCCTATTCTAATACACTGCCCACAAATCCAATACATGGCCCCCAAATTCAATGCACTGCCCCCTCCCCCCATTCTATTACACTGCCCACAAATCCAATGCATTGCCCCCAAATCCAATACACTGCCCTCCCTCCCCCAAATTAATACTGTGCCCCCCTCCCTCCCTCAAGTTAATACACTGCCCTCCCCCAATTTAAAACACTGCCTCCCACAATGCTAATACACTGCCCCCTTCCTCCCCCAAATTAATACACTGCCCTCCCCCAAATTTAACACAGTGCCCCCTCCCACCACTCTAATACACTGCCCCTCCAACCAATCGATTACACTACCCCTTAATCTAATTCCCTGCCCCTCCTCCCTCCACTCTAATTGAATACACTACCCCTCCTCCCAGCACTCTAATTTAATCCACTGCCCCCCTTCCTCCCCCAATTTAATACACTGCCCTCCCCCCCAATTTAACATATTGCCCCTTCCACCACTCTAATACACTGACCTCCTCCCTTCCCCAAATTAATACACTGCCCCCCTCCCACCACTCTTATACACTGCCCTCCTCCAAATTAATACACTGCCCTTTCCCCAATTTAATGCACTGCCCCACTCTAATACACTGCCTCCCCCAACCACTACTCTAATACACTGCCCACTCCCTCCTCAATTTAATACACTGCCCCCTCCCTCCCTCAAATTAATACACTGCCCCCCTCCCCAATTTAGTACACAGTACCCTCCCTCCCTCAAATTAATACAATTCCCTCCCTCCCCAATTTGACACACTACACAGGAAGGTCCCTCCTCCAGCCCTGCTCTTCTCTGCTCAAGCAGGCCAGACGATCAGGAGGGAAGGGTGAGTGGTTGGCCTGCAAGAGCAACCAATCGGTTGTGGGAGGGAAGACAAGAATCAGACAGGAAATATCTTTGGTGGTTGCAGCCACAACACAAAGTGGCCCCAGGGCAGGTGGGCCGCAAATATATGCATTGTGGGCCGCATGTTTGACATGCTTGATGTATCCCATTCCCTACCCTAACCGCTCCATGTGACTCATACCCTCTTCCCCAGTCCTTCTCTGTGTCTAATTCCCTCTCTCCCCCAGTCCCTCCATGTGTCCCATTCCCATCCCCCACCCCAACATGTGTCTCTATTCCCTCTCCCCCCAGCCCTCCATATATCCCATTCTCTCCCCCACCCCTTCATGTGACTCATTCCCTCTCCCCCCAGTCCCTCCATGTGTCCCATTTCCACCCCCAGCCCCAACATGTTTCTCCATTCCCTCTTTCCCCCTGCCCCAACATGTGTCTCTATTTTCTCCCACTCCAGCCCCTCCATATATCCCATTTCCTCCCCCTTCCCCCCATGTGACCCATTCCCTCTCTCCCAGTCCTTTCATGTGTCTCATTCCCTCTCCTCCCCAGTCCCTCCATGTGTCCCATTTCCACCCCTAGCCCCAACATGTGTCTCCATTCCCTCTCTCCCTCCGCCTCAACATGTGTCTTCATTCCCTCTGCCCCCCAACCCCAATGTGCGTCTCCATTTCCTCTTCCCCTCCCCTTCTGTACCTTTCACAGGGAGGGCGGTATCAGGATTGACAGGAAGTGCTCTCTCAGTGAACACTTCCTGTCAGATGCGTTCCACTCGGTTCACACAGCGGTAGGAGAGAAGCAGCACAGCACAGTGTTCCACTCCTGCCATTAACCCGGCAACCTGCGGGCCCTGGCCGGTGCTGCAGTGCACTAACCGTGAAGGTATGCTGTCAGTCACGGTCGCACGAGTTGCCAGGGTTGCAGCTGTGGCCAGGCCCCCTGGAGTGATGAACTGGGTCCCAGCTGCAACCCCTATGACCGTTGTAGGTATGCCAATTTATCTATCTACCTATCTATCATATACCTATCTATCATCTACCTATCTGTCCAATTATCCATTTATCTATCTATATCTCTCTCTAACATATTAAGATAGATATACAGACAGACAGATAGACCAATACTCATTTATAGATTTAAAAAAAAAGAAATACGTATTACTTTAAAGGGCTCACAGCCAGTACTGAGTAACGTAGAATACTACAGAATGTCCCACTGACACGTAGGAATTTCATGGAAAGGTTTTCTTTTCCACAGTGTTCCATGCAACAGCTTTAATTAAATCTGTTACATTGTATGTATAAACAATGCATCAATTTACTATAGACATTCGTGTGTACCTTGCATTGTATGCAAGAATTAAAAGAAGTCTAAAATAAGAAAATAAAAAAATTGGCACAATCAGTTCTTGTTTCTTGTTTTGTGATCGTAAAATGAAAATACATAAACAATCTCTATATCCTTTGTTACTAACATGAGAAATCTTCCTATTGGCATTAATCTAAAGAGAATCGAGCCGCTCCGAGGCGACAATGAGTCTTGCGTACTCTGCCTGCAGGGTAGACACTGGGCGGAAGCACTTGTTGGTGGTTAGAGCAAAATGTTCCCTACCCTCAGGTCAACCCTCATGTCTCTGTTGTGCTCTTGCTGACTGCTTGTGGAAGGAAATAGGTTAAACGGCTCCTCTTACGAAAAGTGTGAGAAAATAGGGAGTCACATGAAGTCTAATATTATTTTGTATATTTTTCCATTTTCTTGTTCCGGTATATTCCGATAAATGTCTTGTGCCATATGTTCATTATTCCTATAATTAAGGGCTTCAGGCATGAAAACCATCAGTTGTGTAAATAATGTATCTCTGTACAACACCTTCCCTCATGGGGCTAACATTCCGTCCCTGTGAGGTTAATTCCTTAACCCCTTAAGGACACATGACATGTGTGACATGTCATGATTCCCTTTTATTCCAGAAGTTTGGTCCTTAAGGGGTTAAACCAGGGATTGTGGAGAATTAGCAAGACAAATCCAAATTCTTGGTAAAAATTAGATGACACTCTGTTAATTCTGCTTGAAATGTGCTTTTAAAGGGACACTATAGGCACATATAATGTCAGTGAAATAATATTTTTATACAAATAAAAATGGTTATAATAATGAATTCATATTGTGGCTAAGGATGATCTTTAACTCGTCTTCAAGTGTTTTCCAGGTGGCAAAATGGGTATTTTCAATAGTTCAATTACAGCCAGGTATCCCACAAGACAGATCAGACAACTGCCCAGTCTGGCACTCTTTCTGATAATGCAAGAGCCCAAATGCCACCTTTTGATGTGCACAGGCAGTTTCCTGTAAAACTGCATCATTTAGCAATTCATCTTAACTATTTTAATGCATGACCAAACTACGTTATATACATGCACTCACCCATGTTACATCTATTTATTTATTTTACATCTTAAAGGGGCACTATAGGCACCCAGACTCCTTCATCTTAAATAAGTGATCTGGGTGCCATGTCCCTATAGTTTTTAAACCTTGCAACAGAAAATATTGCGGTACTGTAGAAAAGGCAATGTTTACATTACAGCCTTTATTGGCTGTCATACGAGTGAAAATCAGCTTTATCAGAAACTCAAGACCATCTGATTGGTGCAACGCAGTGTTTTGCCACGCATGCACACTGTGCTCCCAATACTTTCTTATGGGGAAGCACTGGATTTGTTGAGATCATCAGGATTGATGATCTCAGCCAAGGACTAAAAGCACTAAACATTTTAGAATGGTTGAAACAGGCAAGCATTGGTTATCACTGAATTGTCATTGGTTGTCACTGAATTGCCATTGGTTGTGACTGAATTGGTTACAATGTGTGAAGTCCCCTGGCATTGTCCTTCCACCCAGTTTTAAACCATGTTTGAGCAGTACTGGCTAAGGCAGTGGCTATACACTTTCTTATAGCCATACCAATTCATACCAACAATGAGCACTGTAATAGACTGAACAGGGTCAGTTGGTGCTCTCAGTTAATGCTTCCTCATTAGACCAAGCAGCACAGAGGTGATTGGCTGCTGGGGACTCTCATTTAGCATTAAAACTCTAAATGGAACTATAACTATTTACGTTTGCTGGAGTGGATAGTGTGTTGCAGAGTCAAGTCAAAAAAACACAATTTTCTCTGCTGTACTTCTGTGTTTTAGAATACCAAAGTAGAGGTGTAAGCACTCTCAATCTTGACAGAGTTTATTGGAACAGATCACACTGGCACTGTTTTGTCACCTATTGTGATCTATCTCAAGCCTTGAGGAAAAGTCACAGACTCACAGTAAGTGACTGACATTGCCAGTGGGATATGTTCCAATAAAGATTGTTGAGATTCAGACTGCTTGCCTAGACCTCTAACACTATGTATACAGGAAGTTGAGGCCGTGTTTATGGTCTGGGGCAAAATGCTTCCTTCTGTTATCTTGAACCCATTGCATTGGAAGTTAACCATGTCTTTGGAGCGCAGTCTCCTCTGCTGGATATTAAGACAAGTAGTTCTGCGTTCTGGGAAACAATGACTTACCTATGATGCTGCTGAGAAGTCACATCTGTGAAGTGCTGAGCCATTCCTTAAATGTATTTATTATTTATTTATTTATAAAATATTTTACCAGGAAAGATACAATGAGATTTCTCTCATTTTCAAGTATGTCCTGGTCCACAAATCATTGCATTGTTACATTAGGGTACAATAAAATACAAAAACAATATTAATACACAATAAATACAAAATTTAACATAGAACAGTTGGGAAATATATAATCAACCATGACAGGTGCATTCTGTTTTGAGGTATGTAGAGAGGGATCTCTTAAAGGACTTTAGGCTTAGGGAAGATTTTAAATTGTGCGTGAGGTCGTTCCACAATTGCGGTGCTCTGTAGGAGAAGGAGGATCGGGCCGCTTTCTTTTTGTATTGAGGTAGACTAAGTAAAGTGTTGGTACTGGATTGGAGGTTATAGGAAGTGGGAACAGCTGGGGAAAGCATTTTGTTCAGGTAGGATGGGAGTTTCCCAGAAAAGTTCTTAAACACAAGGCTGGAAAGATGAAGGGTGCGTCTAGATTCCAGCGATAGCCAGTTTAGTTCTTTTAGCATGTCACAATGGTGGGTCCTGTAATTACATTGTAGCACAAATCGGCAGGACGAGTTATACAATGTGTTGAGTTTATTAATGTGGGATTGCGATGCAGATGCATATACTGCATCCCCATAATCAATGATTGACATCAGCATTTGCTGTACAATCTTTTCCTTTACTGTAGGGCTTAGGCAGGATTTGTTTCTGTACAGGGCACCTAGTTTTGGATAGAGTTTTGGATGCAAGCTTTTCTATATGCAGGCCAAAAGATAGACTGGGGTCTAATATCATATCCAAGTATTTGAAAGAGTGGACTGCGGTCAGTGTGCCATTTGAATTTGTTTTGATGGATAGGTGGGAATTGTGTAATTTGTGTAATTTAGGTACT
The DNA here is from genome assembly GCA_933207985.1 of Pelobates cultripes. NCBI lineage: Eukaryota > Metazoa > Chordata > Amphibia > Anura > Pelobatidae > Pelobates > Pelobates cultripes. Next base: position 92,896,586 of record OW240921.1, on the reverse strand, counting down.
GTTCCAAAGATCATTGTGACAGTTTTGTCAGTGTTCAGGAAGAGTTTGTTTTTTGCGATCCACTTTTCTACCTCTGTAAACTGGTCTTGGAGCACAGCCTCAAGCTGCGGTAGATTGGATTTGCTCGCATAGATTACTGTGTCATCTGCGTACATGTGTACATTTGAGGATTGCCAGACTTTAAATGTGCGATACACCCCTTTGTGTCTGCACCCATGCATATTGCACATCGGGGGTTAATGGAATTTACAAGTTAAAACAACAACGAATTTTAGTCAAACTAAAAAAACGTCCCACAGCTAATTTAGCTATTGGGTTTTGCAAAAATCTCATAAGTGACAGTTCCAATACGGCATGTGCTGAATTAACAAAAATTGACTAGACTTCAGGTCTATATGTAACTCTCCATACAGTTTATGTGGATTTGCAAGCTAAGGCCTTGGAGATTTTTTTGCAAAAGAGGCATGTTGCATCTGCAGTGCAACCACGTGAGCAGAAACAAGATTGAATGAAAAACATCTGTGTGTACATATATACATACATGAGATCATTTAAGTACAGCAGAGGCGCCATTTAGGAAGCACATGCAAATACACTGATGTGGAAAAAGATAGAATCTTGTGTTTTGTTTTACTTGTTTGAACCAGTTTCAATGTTTTTGTTCATTAATACCATCACAGATATTTGGGTCTAGCCATTCATTGATGCAAAAGCTGCTCTGGACTGGAAGTACCATCAAGATTACAAAATATTTGGCTATGTTTTACTAATTTAAAAAGGAACGGTCAATTCTTAAATATTCAGTATTTATCAATTATAACGTAAAAAAAATACACTGAACACCATCTATAACTTGTATAATACAATTCTCCATTCTCTTTTAAATGTATCTTAACCTACCCCAAATGACATCGCAATCCAGTTCAGTCCTGCCTTGTTGCATTGTGCCTGCTCTTCCTCAACGTGCTTGTTCAATGACATAGAAGGACAGTGTTGGTAAAATGGCTGCCTCAAGATCAGTGGTTCCCCAGATGTTTTCAAACTACACCTTCCACGATGCTTTGTCATTCTGAAGACATGCATAGCATCATGGGAGTTGTAGTTCTACAGCTGGGGATCTGTCATTTGGGCAACCCTGCTCTAGGTGGCAAAAAGTTCAGGGGCATCAGCCCAAGAGTAAATTTTATGGCCTCCCCCTCATATATTGAATTAAGCCCCTCTTAAAAACAGCCTTATACCATGCCCTAAAAGTTGGTCAGGTTTATTTACTAAAGTGATAATTCAAACTGAATTCAAAGTGAATTTCAAATTTAAGGTAAAATACCTAAACTGGAAGCATTCTCTACGTCTGTTATACTTCCAGTTTGACTACTTTGATGGGAAATTTGAAATTCACTTTGAATTCTCACTTTAGCAAATAATCCGAAACGTATTACATGGACCAATATTTGTAAACTTCACACCAGCTGTAATAACTTCTAACCATGCTGAGTTTAAACCTTCACTGCTTCATTAAAGCCCTCCACCCACAGCAATACCCCCACACTAAGACGTATAATTAACACCAAGTATGGTACATTAAAGCAGCACTAACACAAATTACACAAATTGTTTCTTAGGTTTACATGTAACTCGGGGATAACAATGAAATAGTGCCAAAATTAGATCCGTGGCTCCTCAAGACCCCATTTTGGCCTCCATCCCCTGTCAGCTCCTACTTAGTAACGCTCCTGGTTTATAACAGTGATCGACAGGAAGCAAAGATGGAGGCGATCAGTTTCAGGGCAGAGCTAAACACAGTGCTGTGGATTTCAACATTAATTTTATATAATTTTAGAAGATGTAAACATATTTCTGTTAAAAAAAAAGTCAAACGTAATCACAATATTACAAATCCTGGGAAACGACACTTCTCCTTTAAAGATTGTCTCAATGTTATCCATTATTTTTGTAAAATTAATAGCTTTATTGTAGGTCAGATTTTGGCGACCTGAACATTCAGGAATAAGCAACCTTCGGTACTCCAGATGTTCTGGACTACATCCCCCATAATGCTCTTATACCATTAATGCTGGCAAAGCATCATGGGAGGTGCAGTTCAAAACATCTGGAGTGCCAAAGGTTGCCTATGCCTGAATGTTGAGTCGAAACCATCGATCCTTAGTCCATGTTGCCTGGTCAGTGTAGAAGATGGAGGTTTTTTACTACTGTAAACGTTATCGTACACTCATTGTAAAATAAATCTTATGCAGTCTGAGAATGCCATTCACAAAGGCCCCTTAGCTTCACCAATTCACCTTAGCAGAGGTCACAATTGTCACAAATATTTATAGCAAACGTGATTTATTCTCGCTTGGCAGGTTTAAATTGAGTTATAAACAGCCAGTATTATTTAAAAGGCACTCAGAAATTACAATAATTGCTATTTAAAAATGGAGCGAAATAAATAGACACAGTGTTTATACAGTGAAAACGTAAGACATTTTATTATTCTATGTTCATATACAGTATGAAAATATCCTGTATGAATTAGGGATCATTCATACACCAAAACTGCTTCATTAAGCTAAAGTTGGTTTGGTGACTATGGTGCCTTAAAGGGACCCAATAGACACCAGAACCAATACTGGTAGTTGTTCTGGGCTACATAGCATGATCTTGCAGCCTCAGCAGTGTACACGCTGCCTATTCTGAGAAAAGGCAGTGTTTACATCGCTGCCTAAAGCCTTCTCTAGTGACTGTCACTCTTCCTGGGTTGTTTTGCATGAAGATGTTGAATGCTGTCTATAGACATGCATTTACCTCAATAAATCTCTATAATGAAATGCTAATTGGAGATTTGTGTCAATTTGCTGAGTATGGACACTTCCCTCCCAATTATTCCATATGGAGAAGAATTGAATTGACTGAGATCATCAGGAATGAGGTGGGGAAGTGGCTGTCGGACAGTAGAGAAGGCTGGGAAAGAATTAGGGAGATTAAGTGGCAGTCTGGAGAGATATGGGGGAGACAATGTGGCAGTGTGGAGAGGTGTTAGAGAGATTAGTCTGGAGAAGGATTGGGGAGCTTAGATGGCAGTCTAGGAATAAATTAGGTGCCAAAAGAGATAAGGCGGCAGTCTGTGGAGGGAGATTACATGACAGTCTAGAGAGGGATTAGGGAATATATATCATGTATACTTTTGCATGGGTCTGGGAATATATAGTTTTATAATCTGTGTGTTATGCATTCCTATTGCTGTAGTCTCTTACTAACGCGTAGTGTCTGGCCCAACTGTGTCATATTTACTTATATTGTAGCCCTTTTCTAGGTCCTGTCTCCTTGGCTGAGATAATCAGTTTTAATAATCTCAGCCAATCCAATGCTTCCCCATGGGTAAACATCGAGAGGCTAGTGCGTAAAATGTTGCACTGCAAAAATCAAATGCTATTCTCACAGGGAAACAGCGATAGAGGCTGTCTGGAAGTTAGCCACTAGAGGTGTGTTTATCCATGCAATGGAAACACTACACTTTCTACAAAACTGCAATTTACGCAGGGTTCAAATAAAAGGACCTCTGCACCCAGATCACTTCATTGAGGTAAAGAGGTCTGGGTGCTTTTAGTGAAGCAGAGTGTCCCTTACACTTTGTGTTTAGAAATGACAGTTGTAAGAGTAGCTACATGTACAAAAAAATAATAATGTAAAGATTCTGTTTTTATTATTTGTAAAGTGAAACAATGTTTTGTTGGTCCAGACAATTGTAATTTAAAGATTAACAAAATAAGAAAACACCTATGCAAGTGTGGTCAAACTATTGTATGCATTCCACCCTATTTTCTATACGCGTGCTTTAGTGGTATATGCCGGGGCAGTTTTACATTATATTGTACATGTTCTCTGTAGATATTTGTCTATCTACTTCGGGTTTATTTGTACTCATTATTATATAGTTTTCAAATACTATATGGGGTATATACATAGGTTTTATTTTTTCCTCTGATGTTTGCGGTCTACGATGATTATGTAATGGGTAATATGGGTGAGTTATGCAGCTGTGTAACAATATTATTTCATAGACGTGTACAAAAAGACTTTCTTCATGTAAATTCCACCTTGTGTAAGAAACTGCTATTTCCCAGATAAAGGGGCACTATATTCAATGAATTTATACTTTAATATAGTTATTCTAGACATTCTGTAAATGTGTGATATATGAGTTAAACCTATCAAAGTAGCTGCTTACATCATCAACCAAAAATGTAATTATGTTATTTTAATTAGAGTTCATTAAATAAGGAGGGGGGTGGGGGACTGCACGTTAATTACTTTAATAAAGTGACTCGTAAACAAAACAGGTTCTTGTCTCTGTCTGGATCCTGAGACAGAAATAAGGAACATGCAATGTTATGAGTTTTGGAGACTATATGCAATCTGTCCCCTCCCAACCTGTCTCCCTCCCTTATTCGATTTGCTGCAGTTCTCTCCCACGGTAAGGGAGCAGGGAACAAGTGTGTCATGTCTACAATCACCATGTCACTGTCCCTTTTGTTAGCAATGTCATGGATTAACCATTGCACTTCCCAACAGACTTTATTTAAAAAATAAAAAATTCTTCTGTTTTGCTTTGGAAAAGTACTTATCTGAGAGTGTCTCAAATCTCGGGTGCGCCTTATAGTCATTAATAATTTATCCCACATGACCATAAATAGACCTCAGTGTTGTACCCTCCAGCATGTGTACAGCACTGATTTGGCTCCTGTCAGATGAAGTTCCATTAGCTGAAGATGGTCCCCTGAACGAAGATGGTGGATACCACGAAGCACAGCTTCAGATAAGTTTACCTACCTTCCAATTCACCCTGTGGCCACCAGAACCGAAGCAGAGAAACTTTGCAAAATAAAAACATTTATCTTTAATGAAACATTTGTTGTCCATTTTGACCTCTGTGTTTGCAGAAGCTCAGTGGCATAGCCACAAGGAGGCACATTGTGTGCAATATACTACAGGCCATAAATAAAGCAAAATAACTTGGAAAGAGGTGGAAAGTTTCAACCATTGGTATAATAACATTTTTCTATTAGAACAAATATAATGCAGAATATGATAATGACAATATCTGTTACAAAGGTTTATCTGTGGCATTCCAATCAATACAAATAAAATACTTCTATAACCTTACCAAATGTCCAGCTTCATTAAAAAAAAGGGTTAACACTGTGCATGAGTGGTGTAACAGTTACCTCATCAGACAATGAGCTTCCCCCCTGCCCCACCAGGGTAAGTAGTCAAACTGTCTACCAGTGGTTTGACAGCTTACCTGTGGCTGCCTTCTGTGGAGCTCCACTGAGCTAAGCCCTGTCGTGCAAGGCCGGATTATTACTGAGTGGGCTGTAGTGGTTATGGTGCATGGAGTGATCATTTAATGGCATGGATATCGTGGTCAAACAGCCTTTTCTATATACAAAATCATACACAGCGATATCCCATGAGCTAAAAAAAAATCAGACTTTCAGGGTTATTTATCAATTTGTTCTTTTCTAAAAACTGGTCCAAAGGCAATCACCATGGAAACTAGTGAACCCAGAACACATTCCATTGCTGACTTCACCAATTTTACATTTTTGTTGTACTACTTTCACAATAGAACACTCTGATAAATTTCCCCAATTTATTATAAAGACAGGAAGACTGATACAATGAATCACACAAAGTGTGTAATTACTTGCTGCATTAGAGGTTACATGATGAATACGTTAGACTGTCTTTTGAAGATATGTTCACTCAACTGAATTTAAAAAAAATAATCAACTGGACTTATAAGAGCCAGAAACCCAAAGTTGTTTGTCTGAGTCAATTCAATGTAAATTGGAGAGGCAGGAGGTAAGAGACCCGAAAAGCTCTCGAGTTGTGCATAAAACCTCACAAGTGACAACTCCAATTAACAATTAACCTATGTTTGCTGCATTTAAGAAATCACTATAAGATAATAAATGAATATACTGTCTTTACCCTCTCCCCAGGACATCAGCATCTTGTTACAAATAAAATAAAACTGAATTAATTTCACCAGTAAAACCAGAATCTTCTGGCCGTTCCTTTCAGGGGAGCCCTCCAAAGAAAACACAATGAAATTCATATAATGACATTCCAAAAACATAGACAGACGTCTTTTTAGAATGGTCCATTTTCTTTTCCCTATCAGTAGTGGTGAGGATGTGGTTTATTGGAGACCTTCTACCCAGTCTTTCTGGCTCTGTAATTTACAGTTTCCTTAAAAATTTAAGATACGGTTCCCATTGCAACACAAAATAGAGACGCTGACTTTTTACATGGAGTTCTAATGCATTTGGTATAAACTGGAGTGGGGACCTTTAGAAAGGTTTAACCCCTTAAGGGCCAATATTCTGGAATAAAAGGGAATCATGACATGTCACACATGTCATGTGTCCTTAAGGGGTTAAGTAAAAGAATTTAATTCTAGTTCAAACCTTCGAATTTCCACTTTGCCACATTCAGCAGCGTTTCGAGAAGAGAAAGTCCCCAAGTGTAAGGAAAATGTAAAAATACCTGGAGATACTTGTGTGGCAAAATTAATATATTGTATATCACTGTACAGCATTCTGGGAGTGTGGTGTAGAAATACCAGACTACTTATGGACATGCTGTGTTTGAAATATTACTTTTAAACTGTTTGTTGCATTTCAGCTTTTGAGTCACTCAGTGATCAAATACAAAATGTTGTCATTTATTTTCCCTCACAAACTAATAAGAAGGTGGCCGCTACTACTACTATAGGTAGAATGTGTAGCTAAATATAACTATATTAAAGGGGCACAGTAGGCACACAGACCACTTCAGCTCATGGAGGTGGTCTGGGTGCATTGTCCCATGTCCATTAACCCTACAGTAGTAATTATTGCACTTTCTGAGTTTCTACCAGACAGCCACTAGAGGGACTTCCGGAATCAAAATGGACCTTTGGACAGGTTTGTTTTCCTGGCACTATGGAATCTCTTTAAAGTATAAATTCACTAGCCACTGGCAAGTACAAATTTCTGCCCTAGGAAGTAGGGATGTGAACCGTAAATCGACACTCTGCCCAAATACAAAAAATACTGTTTAGTAGATATTCCTTCAATGAAAACATGCATGCATTTTATTGTGCATTTCTTTATTGGGAGTGTATATAAAAACAGCTTGCAAAATATGCAGATCTCTGGTATACTGCCTTTGCAATCCCTTAACTTCTAACCCCGCCTGTGGCTGTCCAATCACAGACTTCCCAATTCAGTTCAATGAGAAGTTTATGTAAAGCAGGATGCTGCCTCTTGCGTTTGACTTCACTGAGCTAACCAAACCAGGAAGCAAAAGGACCATTTTTTGATTGACAGCCAGGGGGTGTAACAAGCTCAATTTTTTAATTGAAATCTACAATTTTTGTAACATGAAAAATAAGAGGACACACACTTCACACATAAAGCACTTCAGCAAGCATTTTAGTAGCTCCACATTACAGCGGCTTCTGTCTCTAAATTTATTCACTTGCAAGACCTATAAGGGGACTATTCTCAAACTTTTATCTCCCTAAGAGGCTCCTACCTTCCTTGCACGACTCTGGTACTCTTGGTATTGGCGATGGAACCTACATACCTCCCTACTCCCCGAGTCTGGGACCAGACCAGACTAGTCCCCTTCGTTCCTTCATTCGAGGAGAAGAAGACGCTCAGTCAGGAACCCAACTGTCCCAGGAGGAGCACTGTTTGTTTATTTTCTTGTTCAAGTTATGTTTTATCAGCAACTATTCTTTTACGATCTGAAATGGGTTTATTTCCTTGCACTGTGGATCTGCTTTTATCTCCAGTTTTGGTGACATAGTCTCACTTGCCCCCCCCCCCCGCGTCACATCTGCCCCCTTGGTCTATTAATGGAAGACCCCTTGGTCTTACCTGTCGCTGTAGCCATTATTTTACCCACATAGCCTCCTATTTTCTTGTAATTATTCTTCTGTATCTAATAGTTTTACTACTCATGTTGCACTAAAATATAAAATTGGGGTATAAATCATGTCATACGTTATTGTTTTTTTGATAATTGTGTCTTACTCAATGTGCTATTACTGCAAGGTTTTTCTGTGTATTACCCTACATAATTTTTTTTAAAATGTTGAATTTAATGGTTTCAGATCTAAACATAAATTTTTATTTTATTAATTATGATGCTATAAAAAAAAAAGACTTGTCATTTAACTTGAAAGAACATTGCGGTGGTCTGCTTAAATTTCAGGATCATTGCCCCATGTTTTATTTTAAAAATCATTTAACTATCACTTCTTACCCCCCTTTGTGTTTCTTGCCCCTCTTTTCATTGTATTACACACTTTAGGGTATCTTATCCCTTATTTTTACCTATTGTTTGTTTTACACCCCCTTGTGTATCTCTTACAAGCCTCTTGTGTGTTTCTTACAACCTCTCCTTGTGTGTCTCTTATTCCCCTCCTTTGTGTATCACTTACTGTCTCCCAGCCCCTTTGTGTGTCTCTATCCCCCCAGTCCATTGGTGTGTCTCTTGTAACTCTTCCCCAGACCCTCTTTGTGTCTCTTCCCCCCCAGCCCCATGTCTTTTAGTTCCCTCAACCCCTCTGTGTGTCTCAGCCCCTATGTGTGTCTCTTTTACCCTCAGCCCTTCTGTGTATCTCTTTTTTCCGCCAGTTCCTTTTGTGTGTGTGTGTGTTCCACTCCCAACCTCCCTTTGTGGTGACCTCTTTCAGCTTATCACAGTGCCCATTTCAAGTATATTTTAATATGGGTAGAAAGACGTGTATAATTTCTGCCTTAGCCACCACCCAGTAGGAGACAAACTGTGGGCTGCCAGAAACCCTAATTCAGCATTAAATTGCTCAAAAATGATTTAACATTCAATGGAGGGACAGTGCAAGAGGAATCTAGGCATTATAACCAATGAAATTAAATGAAATGGTTATAGTGCCTACAGTGTCCCCAAAGTCGTATTCCCTGGCCCATCTGCACTGGCTCCTCTTCATGTCCACCGCACATTTCAGGAATGATTGACTTGAATTCTAGCCTGTCACTGGCATATCATTAACATTTTAACATTTTTTACTGTTACTCAAAATAAATGGCCATGATAAACTGTGATAAACTGAGAATTATAATCTTTAAAAATGTTCAATATTATGAACTTGTACCTTGCATTTAAAGCCTCAGTGTCCCCTAACAAAGTTTAAAGTAAGATCATTAAAACCCCTGTATAGAATACTATCAGACTTCTATTTTAGCTCACTGTCAATCATTGTTACAAGCTCTACCTTTTGTACCTGTCAATCAGAGCAGAGGAAGCATAGAGGAAAGAGCAGAAACATAAACAATGTTTCTTTTTTTCTCATCCTCCAATGCAATGTGTGCCTTGGCTGTGCCTGAACTGAACTGGATTGTTATGTGAATTATTAAATCTTTAATATACATTTAAAAGAAAAAAAGAGCATTGTAAAAAAAAAAATCTGAATCCATAGTATAGTAGGCCATAGCAATCAATGGGTCAAAATATATCCTTTTTCAGTTACAGTATTATTATTCTCTAATTGGTAAAAATGTATTATAATCCACTTAAAGTGAATGCGATTCCAAATTGATTTTTTGGCCACATTATTATTTTCTTTGTGGTCTAACTACACATGTTGGATCTTATTGGGTTAACTTAGAGCTGCCAAGCCAGATATATATATATATATACATTAATCAGCAAGCGATAGAACAAGGCTGTGAACACAAGAGTGTGACTCCTTCCCCCATTCCAAACACACACCAAGAGTCCTGAAGTCTGAAGGTAGATATTGTTTGATATTTCTACGCCTCCCTCATTAATCTCTGCCTCGTGTCTGAGACATGAGAAGGGAGCCGGGATTAACATAAAACTGTGTAAACAAGACTGAAATGAGAGAAAGCGAGAGCTGGAGTCGTAAAGGCGAGATGGGAGATTGAAAAAAGATATACTTGTAAAGACAGACAGATACATGAGAGTTAGAGAGAAGCGTGAGATGTTACTAGTAAAAGCTGAACAATGATTTTCAGGTGCCATTATAGGCCCTATTATTAGAATGGTAGATTGTTTGCAAGTGTTCTAGATCAGTGTTCTTCAGACCTTCAACAGACCTGGATTTCAAGATCTCTCCAAAGAGGGGCAACCCAGGGGCGAATGCTAGGGACATCCATGCCTCCAAACTGTCCCGATATTTGGGCCATGTCCTGCCGTTCTAAGTTTGTTTTACGGTTTCCTGCTTTTGGGGACATGAGGGAACTGTCCCCAATCAGCATAGTGCAAGCACATCATTAGATGTACTCATGCTAAGTTCAGGGCACTGGGACCATGCAGAGAGCACTGAAAGAGTGGTTCCTGGAGGGTGGCTGTCAGTTGGCTGGCTTGGAAGGCATCCTGGCGTGGTGGCCAATACTGCAATCACGTCACTGGCCCACTCACCTAATCACCCTCCTACCCGCATCATTGGACTGCAGGAGTTTGGACATATGTGGTAGACATGCTCGTCCACTGTCCAGTCCATTTGTTTGTGGTAGATCCATATGGCTCTTCGGGGTTATCATTTTCGGACGACCTGCCTGTCACCCAAAATTCAGATGACTCCCAGTTCGTTTGAAACTGACCCCTCAAGTTTACCACTTTTTATTGAAAACAGATAACATTATGACTGATCATACAATCTGACCTAGTGTAAGAGGTGTAATGAATTTAATTGAACCAAAAAATATTGTTACAATGTAATTCCCAAGGTTGTGAATTCAATAACTTTTCTGTCAGACATTTGGATAGGCCCTGCACCTCAGTTTTATTAGATTTCTTTTGTGCAATTAAAGTATTTATTAAAGGTTTTCAATACAACAATTGTGAACAATAAAGAAAAGAAACAAGAGTCATGTATATATGCCAAAACAACTGCAAATAAAGCTTATATCAACCCAGTTATTCATTTGTAATATTATTATTATTATTATTATTATTATTATTATTAGTTAAATAAAAGATGAACAGCTATTGGAAATTTACTTACAAAGGGTTATTAAACTTATATGTATTTTAGAAAAATGCAAATAAACTAATTACAAATGTTAAACTTAAGAAATGAGGCACAAAATAAGCACATTTTTTTTTTTTTTTGCATCAATTATCTGGTGTGACAGAAAAAAGCATACTAATAAGCATTAATAAATTGCTTTATTTGTAAATAAACAGCCATATTGTCCAGTCTGTAAAGATATAGTCCATTCTTCTGAACTGCATAGTCTTGCTCGAGTACACATTTGACTGTGTGCTATTTTATCTATGCAACACTTCACAAATTTGCCTGTAGTAATAAAACAATCCAAAATAAGAAAAACAGCAATATATTTTTGTTAATTTGTATACATTTGCTCTGGTAGAAACCCTGGTGCCAAAATATGTGTTACTATTAAGATGCAAACACTACCCCAACCTTTTAGCAAAGGATTCCAAGTACAGTACACAAGGAGTATGAAAGTTGATAATTGTCAAAGAAAGAAAAGTGTTAGCATAATCAGGTTTCTTTACTAAAATTTGAATTCAAAGGGAATTTCACATTTAAAGGGACACTATAGTCACCTGAACAACTTTAGCTTAATGAAGCAGTTTTGGTGTATAGATCATGCCCCTGCAGTCTCACTGCTCAATCCTCTGCCATTTAGGAGTTAAATCCCTTTGTTTATGGACCCTAGTCACACCTCCCTGCATGTGACTTGCACAGACTTCCTAAACACTTCCTGTAAAGACAAGAGAAAAGGAAAGGGCTGCGCCACAAGTAAAAAATCTAGTGATACAACAGTATCTAGCACACAAGCAAGGATAGGGCTAGTGCAAAGCAGTCTCACAGTGTAAGTTCTTATTATCCAAATATGAAAGTCAGTACTTTATAGGATGTATTGTGCTCAGTTCGACTTGAACACAGATAATATGGAAGACAAGAGACAGGGATAAGTGATAGTGAAGCCTGTTAAGTACAGTCTTTTATAAGTAAAAAACTAGCGATGGAACACTCACGTTTAAAAGAGCTATAGCCAGCTCTAGCAGTATAGGTGTACAGCAGTATAATTCCTGCTTTAAAGGATGGACGGCAATTGTCAACTATGTCCACACCAAGATTATGTAAAAGACAGGAGACAGTGGCACGTGATAGTGCAGATTGTTGGATACAATCAGATAAAAGTATAAAATAACGATAGAACACTTACATTTGAAAGAGCTATAGCCAGCTCTAGCAGTATGGGCGTACAGCGGTATAATCCCCACTTTAACCCCTTAAGGACACATGACATGTGTGACATGTCATTATTCCCTTTTATTCCAGAAGTTTGGTCCTTAAGGGGTTAAAGGATATGCAGCAACTGTCCACCACGTCCACACAATCAGGAAGGAATAAAAAAGGCAACCGATAGTGCTCTCAATAAAATGGAATAATCTCCAATAAAAGGAAGTAAAATTATACTTACAAGGATAGAGCAGGCTAACTGCTCTATGAACTCAGCGTTGGTGGTATTATCCCCACCTTGGGATTACTTGAAGTATAAAACTTTAAAATGCCAGGAAAAGTGCATATAACAAAGATGTTTGGCACAAAAAGGTAACCATAACATCTTTAATAAGTTAAAATACACAATATTAAAAGTCCATATCGTGTTTCACGTTTGCAGGCTTTTTCAGAAGGAATAAAAAACATTCAACCTGGCTATAGAGGTATATATAGGGATAACTGTGTTTAAAATTGGCGCCAAAATTATAATTTCCAATTAGAATTCAACATATTATAAACATATTAAAAGTACATAAGAGGTATTACATTACATTCTTTACATAGTATAAAGGTTAAATATCATAAATTATAATAAAAATGAGGGTTAAATAAAGTGGAAATCGCAGTGGAAAATTAGTCACGTGATGCAAAAGCATCATAGGTTGCAATGCTACATGGGATATGTAGTCAGTGCGAATGGTAACAGGAAGGGCGTGTATTTACTCACTTTATACCGGTGATCAGCAGGAAAAAGGATAGATTAGCCGCGAGTATTGTCGACCATATTGTGGAGGTCTAAAGTGTAATGTAACACTTAAGGGGAGGGTAAGGGTTAGCTGTGAGTATTAGTGGCCATATTGTGGAGGGCAAATGGCGGCGGCCATATTAGGAAGGTCATAAAGTGGCTGAAAATGGAGGCGGCCATGTTAAGGAAGTCAATAAGATTGATAGGAGGATAGAGTAGCCGCAAATGGCGGCGGCCATATATAGGAGGGCAGGGGGAGTTACATATATGGGATTGAATACTAGAGCCATTGCAGTCCAAGAGTATTGGGAGTTTGAGCACAAGATTGATGCATGTGACCATAGGGACCGTAGGGAGCGCAGGCCACATTCCATCTGTGTGCCACTATCCATCAAGTGCCAACTTCCAATAAGTGCCATGAATCCTAGAAGTTTACCAAGGGAAGTAACTCAGCATTCTTCCACACACCTGGACTAATGTAAACTAATCTGGCATCCCTCTACTCTCATCCACATGTAACCTCTGGCTCTGATCTCAATTAACCACTGCATCACTGACTGTCTCACCCCTGCACCCCACTTATTAGGTAATCGCTGGCTATGATCTCAAGTAAACCCTGCAACACTGACTCTCTCATCCCTGCACCCCACTTATTAGGTAATCTCTGGCTATGATCTCAAGTAAACCCTGCAACACTGACTGTCTCACCCCTGCACCCCACTTATTAGGTCGTCTCTGGCTCTGATCTCAAGTAACCCCTGCAACACTGACTGTCTCACCCCTGCACCCCACTTATTAGGTAATCTCTGGCTATGATCTCAAGTAAACCCTGCAACACTGACTGTCTCACCCCTGCACCCCACTTATTAGGTGGTCTCTGGCTCTGATCTCAAGTAACCCCTGCAACGCTGACTGTCTCACTCCTGCACCCCACTTATTAGGTCGTCTCTGGCTCTGATCTCAAGTAACCCCTGCAACACTGACTGTCTCACTCCTGCACCCCACTTTTTAGGTACCCTTACAATGCATTATTATTCATTATTATTATTTGAAGGAAAAGATTGTACAGCAAAAGCTGATGCCAATAATTGCTTATGGGGCTGTAGTATATGCACCTGCACCGCAAACCCATCTTAATAAACTTAATACATTGTATAACTTGTTCTGCCGTTTGTGCTACAATGTAATTACATGACCCACCATTGTGACATGCTAAAATAAGTAAACTGGCTGTCGTTGGAATCCAGACGCACCCTTCATTTTTCCAGCCTTGTGTTTAAGATCTTTTCTGGGAAGCTCCCACACTACCTGAGAGAATGTTTTCCCCGGCTGTTCCCACCTCCTATAACCTCCGATCCAGTACCAGCACTTTATTTAGTCTACCTCAATACAAAAAGAAAACGGCCCGATCCTCCTTCTCCTACAGAGCACCGCAATTATGGAACGACCTCCTGCACACTTTCAAATCTTCTCCAGGCCTAAAATCCTTTAAGAGATCCCTCTCTACATATCTCAAAACAGAATGCACCTGTCATGATTGATTATATATTTTCTACCTGTTCTATGTTAAATTTTGTATTTATTGTGTATTAATATTGTTTTTGTATTTTATTGTACCCTAATGTATCAATGCAATGTTTTGTGGACCCAGGACAGAAATGTCAATGTATCCTTCCTGGTAAAATATTTTATGCATAAATAATGTGTTGTTACAGAAAATTTACTTACATGAATTAAACATCGATGTAAATGTGTCAAGGCTTTTCTGGAGCAAATTAATGAACAAAAATATGACAGTTGCTCTTTAAGGAATTTATGTTACAGTCACAGTGTGTGCCAGTTAAACCTTACTGCGCTATATCTGTATGAACCATTGTAAATATTTATATAGAATGCTTCAATGACAACGAATTTATGTCACCTCTCTTAAGCCCTACGTAAAATGAACTTCTTTTAACAATGTTGGGGTATTTGTGCATTGAAAAGCATGCTATACATCAACACTCTGTCTATGCCTGTCCCTGGCTCATATCACATCTTTACAAAGTGTAACATGATGGTGCATAATGAACTGAAATGCGTTTCAAATTAGTGACATTAGAATCAGTACTTCTGTTTCTAATGCAATGCATGACATCACTCTGCCAGGGCTGAACTGGATTGTGATGGCAAAAAAATCAGGACGCCATTGGGAAGGGGAGTAAAGAGAACAAGCCGGTGGATTGCAATTTACTAAAATACGTTTCCATATGTCCAAACAGAGAATCAGGACACCGATGGTAGGGGGTAAAGGGGATAGGCCAGTTGGCAGAGGTAATTGGCCCTGTTCAAAGGGACGGACATGTAATTTAAGATACAATTGTATTTCTCTTGTTTTTCCTCTCAATTAATTTTTCCATGCACTCACTGAGTGAAAAGACCTTTCTCAATGTGGCTATCCTGTTGAAAAGAAAGACCTTGATGACACACTACATCTATTATTTAAACTGTGATCAGTGAAAACGTGTAGGTAAGAACTAATTAGGTCACCTACTACCATTTTTCTTTTGTAGACTTTGAAATTTGATAACCTGTATTTTTTTTCCATGTATATCCCATCTGTCCTTGTAATTTAATAACTATACTTGAGACGTGACTTTTAAGGGCAAGCAATTAATTTTGCGAATTCTCCTAGTAAATATCGTGTCTAGTCCTGGTAGATTGTATTAAATCAGCAGCCTTTGTTTTACACTCTGTGAGGAAGAATCTTCAAAGTGATATTACTGAATAGTGGGTTATGGACTGCACACCAACTTGGAAAATTTAGGCCGACCTTCCAGAGTTATAAAATATTCTCATCTCAGCCAAGATGGAGTTTATTTTTCCCTAAATGTTCTATTTTGGTCTAAATTGTCTGTCCAATCACCATAGCCCACTGTTTAGCAAACAGACCCCCCAGTGTTCTCTAGTGCTTAGCAATGGGTTAGGTAATGTAGCTGTAAACACTAATTCTAGCAAGACCCAAGGCCAGTGCAATAAGTGACATCTTTGTGAAAGGTAGAATTTTGTTTACAGCAACTCTTACAAACACAGTCACAAGCTAGGCAAGGCTGGGGGATTATGTGGAGAAATAAACCTCTGTTTGTAAGTGTGTTTGTGCTAGGAAATTTCAGCTATGTGCTCATTAAAATAATCAGTTGGGCTGGGGACATCTTTTTCTCATCTATGACATCATTCTAGTCTTCCTGAACAAATATAGGGCTTAGATGATGCCATTCAATAGGTAACCAGTCATTTTAACCCCCTAGGGCTCCTTAGGTTAATGACTTGGGAATCGGATTCATAACTAGTTAATACATGGGTTATTTCACCGAACAGTGCGTTCTGGTCATCTGACGACTGGATGGAAACTTTAAACCCAACACAGGTGCCAAGTTTTTTCTCATTTGGCATTTTTTCAATCATTTTTTTCAACTTGATTGTCATCTCACTGCAGATCACTGTTCAGAGAATAATCTTTTTTTAAAACAACTGTTCTGATGGTTCCACATAAAAAGAAAACACTTCAAAAAAGCATGTCTGTGTTCTTGTAGCAGAGTAAGTGTTTACTACACTTACTGAATAGCTTTTCCGCAATTGAAGACTATTGGAAATTGATATCCACTTAGCAGTGTAAACCCTTACTAAGTTGAAAGAAATCAGTCCTACATGTTTACTTGTGACACTATCAAGGGTCTTAGGATTACAACCCTTTGGTACATGACTGGTCCATCCCTATGCTTTCATCTCATGCATTTTGATCATTACTACATGGCTAGTTGACTACTAAGATATTTGTTGCAACAGTCAGTCTATCTGAACAATGCTACGACACAACGGCTTATCCTGAAGGTGTGCCGTTTTTACCCGCTCACTTAAACAACAACATCACCTTTGCATCACTTTTATAATTATAAGACGATAATACTTTTCAACCCTGCAAATAACCATGTTCTCCTTAATGGAATACTAACTTTACCAAATACTTCTTAGGTTACCTAAAGTAATTTTAGAAACTTTCCTTCTTTCTAATACTCTATAACATCAGTGTACGAGGTCTGTCCAGAAAGTATCCAGCCATTTAATATGAAAAATAGAGACATTTATTGAAGAAGATACAAGATACAAAAAACATTGTACATAGGACAATGACGCCTCCACCCTCTTCAAAGTAGGCACCTTGGGACCTCACACAGTTCTCCCTGTGTCTCTTCCACTGTTCAAAACACTCTGCAAACTCCTTTGTTGGAATCGCCATCAGCTGCCTCGTCGTATTTATCTAAATTTCATTGACAGTCTGAAATCTCTTCCCTTTCAAAGGTGATTTTAGTTTTTGGAAAACCCAGAAGTTGCAGGGTGCCAAATCTTTCAACAGATTCTTGACCATCTTTAAAGCATTAATGCCACACTTTTATTTGCGCTGTACTCATTGCATTGTTCCCGAAAGCCTTCTGAATCATCCGTGGAGGAGTGTTCAATCTTAAACAAAATGTTTGATGCATATTCGTTGCTCTACTCGCTCAGCCATTTTGAATGCAAAGGCCACACAGTAAAAATGCTCACTCAACAGCATCTAGCGCCCCCACTGTCTTGTACAGTGAAGTCGTCATTGTTCACGCATGCACATTCCAGTCCACTCTCCTTGGCTGCCAGGTTACATCGTTATCATGCAAACCGTTCAAACTCATTATATTAAAATTGGCTGGATTTTTTTCCTAACACACATCATATGTGTAATACTAAATATGGTGTTATGACATTTGTTCACTAACTTTTACTACTGCAAAATCCACCAATAAATATAAAAAAAAATCTCTACTTACAGGTACCACAATTAATGAGGACTTTGCTTTTAAGGACTGAAAAATAATGATGCCTTCACTTTATTTGTACAATTGTGTTTTTGTTCTGCTTCTAGGAGGAAGATGTGCGAAAAGACACGTAAGAATCTATTTTTTGCAGTGCTAGAGTACATGCAATTTAGTCACAATGTTTCGTTTTTCCAGAATATTGGATGTCAATCTGCTATGTGTGACTCTTACTTTAAATTCAGATATGTCAGTCTTGTGTATAAGAATTTCCAGTCTCTCATTAGGAGGTGGGGGACCTAGAATTCATAGCCATGCTTGGCTGTCTAGTTGTGAAGCCATCATTATTCATCATATTCTGCAAGGGTTTGGCCACGTTGACATGGCTTTGATTGATGGTAGTTATAAGAGAATAGACGTTTAACTCTTTCCCTATTGACACTAACACTGTATCTATAAACAGTTGTTGCATGTGTCCAAACAGCAAAACAAATATTGCCATGTCAGTTACTTTTGTCTATAATTGTCGACATTTGGTTACATCATTATATGACATCTTTTGACCCACATGTTTACCTTGATGTACTGAAAATTTTTGTTCCGAACACACACGGGGTCTGATTTGTTTACGTATATACTATTTACATACAGACCAGCTATGCCTCTACTTAGGCGAACATGTCTATTGTCTTAATTTGTGAGATGTTCGATATTACTTTGCAATCAAAATAAAAACCATTTAAGACAAACAGCAAAACAACTATTGGTCATGGGATTAAAACATAATTTTGCCTTTTGTAAATCAATGGTAAGAACCCACCTTGATAATGCTGTGCAATTTTGTTCTCCAGTTTTAAAGAGAGATGTTGCAGAACTAGAAAAAGTGGAGAGAAGAGCTACAAAATTAATAAGGGGAATGGAAAACGGTACATATGAAGAATAGAGATGTCGCGAACCGTTCGCGAACTTCTCGCGAACGGTTCGCCGCGGTTCGCCACGAGCTGTTCGCGGCGAACTTCGGTCAGCTGACACGTCCCAGCCAATCTCCAGCAGACCCTCCCTCCAAGACCCTCCTACTTCCTGGACAGCATCCATGTTGTCCAGGAAGTAGGAGGGTCTGGGAGGGAGGATCTGCTGGAGATTGGCCGGGACGTGTCAGCTGACCGGAGTTCGCCACGAACAGCTCGTGGCGAACCGTGGCGAACCGTTCGCGAGACGTTCGCGGACGGTTCGCGACATCTCTAATGAAGAACAGTTTGAAAAACTGTATTTATTTTCTTAAGTAAAAAGGCATCTCAGAGGGGGATAGAATGCTATGTAACTATGCAGCTTAGGTTAGCACCACAGAACATTCCGGAAAGCTCTAAGCACTTTACAATTTTGATTTTTAATTAATAAGGTAGTACTGCTTTTTTTCTTACCTGATGCCGGTGTCTGTCAGAATACCCAGGTTAGCTGTAGGATGGTAGAACAGTGGGATCCAGAGTAACTGCTGAGCTTCCCCTAAGATAAAAAATCTTTACAAAAGTAAGGATTAATATCAGGTGTCTTTTTTTACTATATTTTGCACTCACCCATTACTGCTTTCGCAATAAACCACATATTTCTAAATGCAAATATCAGTTTTTAATCTAAGATTATTATTTGTTCTATTATGCTTTGTTTTATACTTTCAGATTTTTTTTACATTGCAGCTCAAAGTCTGCCCACAATGGCTGTCTACCACTAGATGGCTACCTGAATCGAAACAGATCTTTGGTCCGGTATCTGACGCTGTACGTCTTCACACTCTGCATAAGGACATTCAGCGTTAGATTTTTCCCCATAGGAAAGCATTGATTCAATGCTTTTCTATGGGGAGGTCTAATGCGCGCGTGGCATTTGCCGCGCATGAGCATTATCACCCACTCATTGCGGGCCGTCGGATGGGGTGGAGCATTGGCCCAGTGCTGAGGGACATCTGCACTCGGAAAAGGTAAGTAAATAAAGGGTTTTTAACCCTTTATTTAACCCTTTATTTAACCCTTTATTTACTTGGGGTGAGGGGGGTGGTGCGAAGGAGGGGGGAGGCAGAGGGAGCTATAGCATTTACAGCATATACACCCTGTTCCAAATTATTATGCAAATGATATTTTTCTCATTTACCTAAATAATTCATGTAAATAACGGTCAGCATAATTCTCATGTTATCAACTATTAAGAGTACAATTCAAATTTTATTGAACAAACCTCCTAACAATAACAGTATTTTTTTTAAACATAAAAAACTTGCAATGCACTGTTCCAAATTATTACGCACAGTAAGTTTCAAAACACTTTATAGGTTGTAAAGAACTGAAAATTGTCATTTGTTGTGTTTGCAGCATATTTACTGAAATCAAACGCTATTTCAATCAAACTTATAACAACATTTTAACTTTTTAAACATTTTAACATGTCACATTACATTTTAACATAGGACCCCTTATTTAATAGCAGCTTTACAAGTCTTGCATCCATTGAACTGGTGAGTTTTTGGACAGTTTCTGCTTGAATTTGTTTGCAAGATGTCAGAATAGCCTCCGAGAGCTGCTGTTTGAATGTAAACTGCCTCCCACCCTCATAGATAGTTTGCTTGAGGATGCTTCAAAGGTTCTCAATAGGATTGAGGTCAGGGGAGGATGGAGGCCACACCATGACTTTCTCTCCTTTTATCCCCATAGCAGCCATTGATGCAGAGGTATTCTTTGCAGCATGAGATGGTGCATTTTCATGCATGAAGATGATTTTATTACGGAAAGCATAGTTCTTCCTTCTGTACCAGGGAAGGAAGTGGTCAGTCAGAAACTTCACATACTTTGCAGAGGTCATCTTTACACCTTCGGGGACCCTTAAGGGGCCGACCAGCTCTCTTCCCATGATTCCGGCCCAAAACATGACTCCACCACCGCCTTGCTGACACGCAGCCTTGTTGGAACAGGGTGGCTATCCACCAACCATCCACTACTCCATCCATCTGGACTA
This sequence comes from Pelobates cultripes, assembly GCA_933207985.1. Taxonomy (NCBI): domain Eukaryota; kingdom Metazoa; phylum Chordata; class Amphibia; order Anura; family Pelobatidae; genus Pelobates; species Pelobates cultripes. The sequence goes on along the minus strand of OW240921.1, from coordinate 92,875,696 downwards.
TCCAGGGTTGCATGGCACTCATCAGTGAACAGGACTGCTTGAAAATTAGTCTCCATGTATTTTTCTGCCCAATGCAGCCGTTTCTGCTTGTGAGCATTGGTTAGTGGTGGCCGAATAGAAGGTTTATGCACAGTTGCAAGACTCTGGAGGACTCTAGACCTTGATGTCCGTGGGACTCCAGAGGCACCAGCAGCTTCAAATATCTGTGTGCTGCTATGTAATGGTAGTTTAGCAGCGTCTCTCTTGATCCCATGCATGGATCTGGCAGAAATCTTTCTCAATGTGCCTTTATCTGCACGAACCCGTCTGTGCTCTGAATCAGCCACAAATCTCTTAAAAGTGTGATGATCACGCTTAAGTTTTTGTGAAATATCTAATGTTTTCATACCTTGTCCAAGTCATTGAACTATTTCACTCTTTTCGGCAGCAGAGAGATCCTTTTTCTTCCCCATATTGCGTGAAATGCTCTGCTTAATAATGTGGAACACCCTCCTTTAGTAGTTTTTCCTTAAATTGGGCTCACCTGACAATCTAATTATCACAGGTGTCCAAGCTTGTTTTCAGTGATCAAAAGAACCCTGAGACACAATGCCATCCATGAGTTAAACTGAAAAACAAACTATTTAATATTTGTGACACTTAAATAGAATTTGCATAATAATTTGGAACAGGGTGTATAGTATATACAGCATTCTATTCCTGGCACTTATAGTATCCCATTAAGCTCATAAAAGTTGCCTAATATTCAGGCCCCCGTAGAAAACAATCTAATACTTATATTATTTATATTAATGTATTGGATTTATATATTTACAAATTATCAAGGCTGTTGATCTTTGTTTTCAGTGACTTACTATTAAAAAGAAAAAAGAGATAAAAGATTGTACTTGATGAGAGTGTAGGAAAATCACTGTGTCAACAATGTGTCTGTATTCTCAAAGAACCATACCTGCATAGTAGAATGAAGTGTAATGGAAATGTTGTTTACAGTGTTCTTTTGTTGTTTGTAGCGATAGAAGTGGTAAAAAATTTTTTTTAAAGAAAAATCATACCTATTTTAAATACAGATTTTATTATACATGGTTTTGCATGTGAAACAATTTACTTGAACATGTTGATGATAAAAATCTAAGTCCTAATGACTAAAGTAAATATCATATGCTATAGCATTACATTTTTCATTTTGTTACGTTGATCATTTCTATATTGAGATGATAAGGTTCAGTAGAAGTTTCCTGTAATTCACATCCCCTGTTCACAGTTATTTGTTTTTACATATTTGAATGAAAGTGGACAGTTTTGAGTGTTGAAATTTACTGTTCGCAGTTTGGGAGTTTATGGGGGAATAAGACTGCAGTTCTTTGAGGAACCCAACATCAGTATCGAGGATAAAAATGAATATAACGTGAACAGACTTATGCGGTATTGCAGGGAAAATGCCTATTTGTGGTTATAAATGCCTCTGCATAGAACAAGTGTCAGCATGCTTCCCCTTTCCTGAAACTCAGTCTTTCTCTTCACTTTTCCGAGTTATCTCCTCCATGTAAGACCGATTTACTGTATAGATTAATGGCCAGACCAGGAATAACCATAAGCAGTGGCGTACTAAGGGGGGGGGTTGGGCGGTCCGCCCTGGGTGCCATCAGGTAGGGGGGTGCCACCAGGGCTGGCCAGGCTTAGGAGTCTGTGAGCTGTGTGGCTGCACCAGGTGCCATAGCAGCAAAGGCACTGGGCAGCCGACACAGCTCACACGCAGGGGCTGGGAATATAGCAGGAGACCTGCACAGAGATTTGGGGGCGGAGCCAGATTGTCTGCGGGGGCGGAGCCAAACCGGATGGGGGGGCGGAGCTAAATGCAGTCTTATACTGCTGCACACAGAGGGGAAGCAGGAAGGAGTCCCTGCTTCCCCAACTACAGCACAGGAGCCAGAGGGACTGAATCCACACCTCCTCCAGCCCAAGCTTACTGTAAGTGAGAGAGTGTGTGCTGTGTGTGTGTAACTGTGATTGTGACTGTCTTTGACTGTGTGTGATTGTCTGCTTGTGTGTGTGTGTCACTGCCTGTGATTGTCTACCTGTGATTGTCTGTGTGATTGTCTGTGTGACTCTGTGTGTGACTGTCTGACTGTGTGTGTGTGTGTGTGTGTGTGACTGTCTGTGATTGTGTTATGTGTATGTATGACTGTCTGCCTGTGATTGTGTGTGTCACTGTGTGTGTGTGACTGTCTGCCTGTGATTGTCTGTGTTACTCTGTGTGTGTGTGTGTGTCTGCCTGTGATTGTGTGTGTGTGTGTGTGAGTGACTGACTGTGTGTGTGTGTGACTGCCTGTGATTGTGTGTGTGTGTGTGTGACTGTCTGTGACTGTGTTGTGTGTATGTGTGACTGTTGTGTGTATGTGTGACTGTCTGTGATTGTGTGTGTGACTGTCTGTGAATCTGTGTATGTGTGACTGTCTGCCTGTGTGATTGCCTGTGTATTTGACTGTCTGCCTGTAACTGTGTGTGAGTGACTGTGTGTGGGACTGTGTGCATCTGACTGTGTCTGACGGTCTTCGTCCTGCAGTGAGCCGGCAGCCAGGATATGATTTCATCACGGCCTCGGCGTCATTACAGGGCGTGCGATGGACCTGTGCAAAAGAGCACAGAGATCCCAGCAGCAACCACTGACCACCAGGGTCTGAGGATCCACTCCAGCCCTTCTAGAGCAAGGTAGGGAGGCTGGGTGGACCTCTTACTTATTAAATGTGTGTATGTATGTAATGTTTGTGTGTGTATGTGATTGTGTGTCTGTGATTGTATGTGTGTGGGTCAGTGATTGTGCTTGTGTATATCTGTGATTATGTGTGTGATTGTGTGTATCTCTGCGTATGTGTTTAGTAGATAGCTCCCTTATTTCCTGTCCTCAAATATTGCAATCCCACATAAGGATAACAAATAAGGGATTTATCTACTAAACAACTGAAAATAAGAAAAGGGCTTTTTTTATCCTAGCTGTTTAGTAGATCATTCCCTGAATTGGTGCCCGTATGTGAGATTTCCATATTTAAAAGATACCAAATGAGGGTACTGTTTAGCAGATAGCACCTTATTTGGTGTCCTTAAATATGGCAATCCCACAAATGATAGCAAATAGAGGAGTTATCTGCTAAACAAAGATTGAAATTAAGAGGTGTCAGCCAGCCCACAACACGAAATCTGGGTGGCTAATGTGAATTATATGCAAATGTGTAGTCAATGTGTATCTGTGTTTGGGTGTCTATGTCCGTGTATGTGTATATGTGCAGACATCTAAAAATTTAGCCAACACTACACACAAATACACTCTTGCATTTCAACGTCAACACTACATACAAACCCCACCATTATATATAACCATACCACTGCATTCAAATACCACAAATACCACACAACACACAAATGCATGCTTGCATTCAAACTCCAACACTACATACAAACACACCGCTACATTCACTCACATATACTCCATACAAAAACATGCATACATTCAATACATCACAAACATTGCTTAGTGCTAAATACATTAAAACATTTTTTTAGTTGTTTTTATATTTAAAGTTGAGGGGGGGAGTAAGGGGGAATGCCAAAAATAGGACCCGCCCCGGGTGCCAAATTTTCTAGGTACGCTCCTGACCTAGGTGGCCCCTTTGGACCCAAGTGTTAAACAGAGGCCACAGAACCATTAATTTGCTTGTCCCCATTTACCATCCCTATGTGAAGAATGAAGGGGTGGGGTTGGGAGAGTCAAAAAGGTAACCTAACCTAGAGGCTCATGGGAGCTTAATCCTTTTCTGTTAATGGCACTTACAAAATATGATGCTATTTTGCCTTTGATACAATCATTTTGCTGTAAACTAAAGTAAGGACAAAGGGACCTATGCAGCAAAAATTTAGTTGGATGATTTGTTTGCAAAAATAGCTACTGTGAGTCAGAATTTCAAGGTGCCAGTTGTTTGACATCAAATTATTAGGTTTCAGTTTTCTTAGAGAGAAAATTAGCTACGCATTCAAAATTAGATCGACATAAATGTTATTAGGAATTATATTCCATTAAATTGGTGTATTTATGGCTGGGCCGTGGCCAAATTCTGTCACTATCAACTTTTTTAAAGAAAAATGGATATTATGTTAAAATAAATTAGAATATCTCTTTAACAGGAGACTTGATGAAACCCAAGCAGAAAACATTACCTTGATAACCGTCTAAAAGGCGTGCCTACCATTTTTTTCATTCAAGTGAACAGACGACCCTGACAATGTACATTACCTGACACAAGCAGTTCTAAAGAAATAAATTGCCACAACTAGCATATTTTTCCAAATACATTAAATGCATTAAACAATTTCTTCTTATAATTTTTATTTTTATTTTTGTAGTGCTTTATCAGACACAGTAAGCAATTAAAACCATCATTACAGAATGAAAGACATGCATAGATATATACCTGATGTGGACAAAGTACTATTTTACATTTTACAGGAGTATCAGCCGGGTCCTCGTAAGGAGTGATCATAAGAATGCCAGGGTTGTGTGTGAATATCATCTGAGGTTTACCTGTGTGATGTGAGAGTTATGCTTGTGAAGGTAACAGAGGGACATAGCGTTATTGGTGCATAAGGTGAGCGTAGATGAAGAAGTATTGTACCCCGTATTGAGGTGCGTGGTTTTAGGGAAAGGCAGAGTGTAGTATTAGAGATTGTGTGTGAGTGAGTGGTAGTGTCTAGTCAGGATTAGTAGTGGTGTGAGAATGCCTCAACCGTAGGTTCGATTACCCCTAACTATGTGGGTACTGGGGGGGATGGAGGGGAGGGGTTTGGAAGTGTTCTCCATCATCTGTCAGTCTATGTGGGTAAAGTCGCCTCTATGTTGCGTGTTGGGTATTGTAGTTGTCGGCTCTTAGTCCTCATATTAGCGAGAGATAAGTAGATAAAAGAAAATTATGGTCTTAATAAAGTGAGGAGAGAACAATAACTTTTCAGAACCAGCATATTGGACATAATTGCACAGAAACTGCTGTTAGTCAAACTCTGGCGATCACTATGATTCCCCCATGCTGTGATCAGGTTACTGTGGTCTGTGGGCCTCCAGCTCTCAGCACAAAGGGGGTGATGGTAGTGGGGTTCCAGGACACTCCTGATACCCCTGCAGTTGGGTGAGAATTAGGATCAGCTAGTTCCATGGATTCTAAGAAGTTGGTCGTTTCTTCCACAGAAGTAACTATAAGATAAGGGACTAATGAAACTATTTAGAAAATTGGGCAGACTAGATGGGCCGAATGGTTCTTATCTGCCGTCACATTCTATGTTTCTATGTTTCTAAGTAAGTGTGTGGGTAATTCTATTGTGGGTGACCGTTACAGAGCCAGGTGTCCCCATCTATAGGCTACTCCTGCAGTTCTCAGTTTCATGGTGACTGGTCCAAGGGTCTTGCGCCATTGGAGTGTGGCCCTCGTGAGATCCTGATAGGAGAGAGATGTGCCCTTGATAGCCATTTGTGCTTTTCCTCTCAGGGCTTGCATGATTAGGCTTTTATCTGGGTAGGATTGGCACCAGAGGATAACATCTCTGCTTAGAGAGGGTGAGCATGTGGCCGGGCCATCTATGTGGTACGCTCCATCTACAGCCACTTTCTTGGCCACATGATGTGGTAGACTAGTTGCTAGCAGTCTCCTGATGTAGTGTGGGAGTTCGTCAGCTGCTATTTCGGCCTGTATGCCTCAAATTGTAATTTTGGCACTGTCGATCTTCCATGGCTGTCATTTGATGGCCAGGGCCATTTGCTGTGATTAGAGCTGCTGCATGGAAATTTTGAAGACTATAAGGTCATTCTGAGTGTCCTTGAGGGTTTCCTCCTCTGAGGTTATGCGTACTTTGACTGCTTGCATGTCGGATGTAGCGGAGTAGTAGTATTACAGAAGAGACAAAAGTGGTAAACCGCGCCCAAACAGTGCAAATAATAATTAAAATATATACATACAGAGAGTCCTCTAATTAGGAATGTATAAAACCTTCAAGACAAAAAAGTACAGAACAATAATAGTGCAATATGTCAAGTGAAATAAGAGTATATAAAAGCTTATAAAAGACTCACTCACACTTTGCAGAGCTACTCAGAGCTCTGCCGTATAGCGCCTAGACGGTATAATCCCCGTCTCAGGATATCAAGTGATGGTATAATGCGGTATCCAATCCTCCACAGTGGTATATGGAAAGATAAAAATAGAAATAAAATCCAATAGTGTAGTATATCTATTAAAAAGTGTGCAAATAAAGGAAAAGTATCCTACTTACAAATTTCAGAGCAAATATCTTGCTCTGGTATAGACAGCATGTGGTGGTATGATCCCCACCAAAGGATATAAGTCAGGATTCAAGATGTATCAGGAACAACAAATAAAGTAGTAAAAACTATAACTTTATTGTTACAAAATAAAAAATATGTAATAAAAGTATCAGATCTCTTACTTAATGCGTTTCGCCCGGTCTGGGGCTTCTTCAGAAGTAATAAGTCCAAAATTCAATGGAGTCCTCTTTATATAAGTGTTCCTGATTAATGTGATTTAGTCCTGATGCAATTTCACTTCCTACTTCCGGGTCGCGTGTGTCACCCGGAAGTGATGTCAGCGAGTCTTTTCATAGCTTGCTGGGATATGTAGTATCCCTCCATTCATGTTGTGTGCGGCTCCCGGAAGTGGCATCAGCGTATCTCCCAATGGTTGATGGGACATGTAGTTTACATTGTCCATTTCTCTATAAACACTGTTTCGTCACCCGGAAGTGATGTATCACGATCTGGTATTGTAGTTCGGCAAATTGCCGATATGGGATACAATACATATAAGAATAAAATAAGTAAATTATGTAATTAACAAGGTGATAAAATTTAAAGAAAGAATGTAAATATAAAAACATATAATAAAAGCAAATAAGACATATGTTTAATTACAAAAGATAGCCAGCACTTTTTTTTTTAAAGACATTATAGAGCTATACACACAAAATATATAGGTTTATACCAGGTGTTGCATACCAGAAAATAAGCATGCATAGAAATCTATAAAAATAACCAATATTATAAAAATATGCTATACACAAAGTGAACCATGCACATATATGGGGATCTTAAAGTGATACACAGGGGAGGTGGTGTGTAAGCAATAACAATAGTATATAAATATGCAAAGTATATAAAAACTGGTGTGAAAGATTTTTTTCTTTTAATATTTATTATAAAAAATTAAAAAGATCAAACTCTGCATTAAGACCTTTAGGGTGTAGTGTGTCTAAAAAATAGACCCACTCCATTTCTTTCTTGCCCAATTTATTAATTATATCACCACCTCTCCAGTGTTGGGACAATTTTGAAATGCCCATAAATTTTAAGTGCTGTGGATCATTACCATGTAACTCAAAATGTGAGGATACCAAGTGGGTTTTTAGCCCTTTTTCTATGTTTCTACAATGTTCCCCAATCCTGACCTTCAACGGTCTTATAGTTCTCCCTATATATTGCAGTCCGCATGGACATTCTAATAAATATATCCCGTTTTTACTCATGCATGTAATTGTGTTTTTAATACTGTAACTTTTATCTGTATTATTTGATTTAAAACTATGGATATATCGGTCCATTTTTTTAGTTTTTTTGCACGCTACGCAGCAATTGCATCTAAAAAATCCATTCTTGTTTTTCATAAAATTATTTATAACTTCTGACTTTTTCTGTTTTGTATAATTTTGTGTGAGTTGCATTCTCAAATTTGGAGCTCCTCTAAATACAATTTTTGGCTGGTCTGGAATAATTTTTCCTAATACAGGATCTTCTTTCAATAAATGCCAGTTATTCCTAATTACTTTTTTTATTTGTTTATTTTTATTATTATAATCTAAGACAATAGGCAATACAAACTCTTTCCCATTATTCTTAGTATTTTTTGAACCCTTATTTTGGGTTAGAAGATCCTTTCTATCTGTGTTTGTAATATTTTCTATAGTTTTATCTATTTTCTCTTTATCGTAACCTTTTTCAATAAACTTATTCTTCATCATGTTCGCCTGAGTTTTAAAAGTATTAGCATCGGAGCAATTTCTCTTCAATCTAAGGAATTGGCTTTTAGGGATGCTGTCAAGCCAGCTCCTATAATGACAGCTATCTGTTCCAATAAAATTATTAACATGAACCGGTTTAAAATGAGTTTTTGTATTTAATCTCTTATCTTTAATATAAATATCCAAATCTAAAAAGTGACGTGGGTCTGACTAAAATCTGCTTTTAAAACTATACCATCATTGTTTGTATTTAAAAAGTCTAAAAAAAGTTTTGCTGTAGAGATTGGACCTTTCCATATAAAAAGGAGATCATCTATATAGCGGAAATAGGCCACCAGGCTCCCCACCCAGCCATGCCCGCTCCACACCATTCTCTCTTCCCACTCGGTCATGAAGAGGTTGGCATAGCTGGGCACGAACCTGGTCCCCATCGCTGTACCGTTTTTCTGTAAATAAAACGAGTCTTTAAACCAAAAATAATTATTATTTAGAATTAAAAAGATACCTTCAATTATAAAATTTATCTGTTCTTCTTTCATCTTTTTTTGTCTCTCTAGAATAGTTTTTACAGCTTTACAACCCCTTGTATGTTCAATTATAGTGTATAGAGATTGTACATCACAAGTTATGAGTACATAATCATCCTCCCACTCTATTGATTCTAATTTATTAAGTAGGTCCATAGTATCCTTAAGATAGGATCGGGACAATTTTACATAAGGCTGTAACATAATGTCTATATATTCTGACATATTTGATAGGATAGAATCTATACCGGAGACAATAGGTCTTCCTGGGGGTCTTTCAGTGTCTTTATGAATCTTCGGTAGGAAATATATGACCGGTATCTTTGGAAATTTCTTGTTTAAGTAGTTGAATTCATCCGTACTTAGTATATTCTTATCCTTGCCTTGATTCAGAAATTTCTCTAACATATTTTTGATATCAGAGGTGGGGTCCCTTGTAAGTTTAACATATGTCTTTATATCATTCAATTGTCTAAAGGCCTCCTCTTCATACATTTCTGTAGATAAAATCACTAAACCTCCCCCCTTATCGGCTGGTTTTATAACAATAGTATCATCGTTTTGTAACTCTTTAAGGCTTTCTCTCTCCCTTTTTGTTAGGTTATTTTTATCTCCTATATATTTTTCACTCAAACTTCTTATACCTTTAGATACCTTTTTTTCAAATATATCTATTGTGCTTGACTTAAAATTTGACGGATAAAACTTACTTTTATTTTTTAGAGAGCTTTTGACATACATATCGTCACTAGTATTGTTAATATCTGTAACTTGATTATTTATCGTATTATTTTTGCTTATATAAAATCTTTTTATAGTAGCATTTCTTACAAATTTATTTATGTCTATATATGCCAAAAAAGGGTTAAAAGTTTTTGTGGGGGCATATTTAAGACCTTTATTTAGTATTATCCACGTTATCTCCGCTGGTAGACAGGATGAAGCAGGTAAAATGTAGGTAGCGTAGTTACAATCCTTTTCTCCCAAGAACTACACGACACATAGCTTGGAGGTCAACTGAGAGCTTTAATGAAAAATCCCCAATTTATGTGGTTTTTACTGTCCAGGGTTTCCAGCAGGGGTTTTAATCAGGTGGACTGTGTGGGAAACTGACCATGCAAGGTTGTTTCCCAGCAGCCCCTGCTGTACAGGCACCAAGATGACATCAGCAAGTACAGATAATTAGATTACCAGTGGTTACAGTAACATGCAATATTTTACATTAAAATCTATAATTCTCCCAATTTCCCACCGATTTGTATGAATGACCTCTCAACCGAAAGTAGGGATTGGCAGGTACAATATACCAAAGTACCGCTCTGATCCCTGCAGAATTAACCAAGCGCCGCTCGTGATATACATTTCCACGAACTTGGGTTTGGAAGAGAAAACTCACAAATAGCTTTATTTCCCCAAAGGAGCGAGTTTCCTGAGAATTATGGAAGTCCAGCGGTGTTTGGAAATCTAGTGGCCAATTTCGGTTCCAGGCACTCGAAGACCAAACACCGCTGAACTCTAACAAAGCAAAGGTGGCCGCGACCACGTGTTCAGTACACGAACGGCGGCCACACACAGAAAGCCCATTAACGGCTGGACACAATGTTGCAACCTCACTAATGAGCGGCACGCGAGCTACTGGGGCGGTCTCCCGTTTGGTCCTTAGTTTGTTTCACGAACAGTGTAGGAATCCACTGTTTGTGAAACTGGAAATGGAATGCTAGCTGCATTCGTGTGCTGTAAGCACATGAATGCAGAAGATAAACCAGATTAACTCTTTTACATACAGATATCTTAACAGTGGTGGGTTTTTCCACAGATAAACATTGCAATGGTAGTAATAGTCAGGTATATATAAAGACATTCTGTAAGTGGCTAGGTTTGCCACATCGGATATAATAAGTGTCAGGTCAGCTGCCCAGACTTTCTGGATGTCTACCAGCAGATCTCGCAGGTCACTTTTAGTGGTTGTTGCAAGCTGTCAAAGGGGTAGGGATGGTGCTGTGGGATGAGTTGAGGGTCTGGTGCCGTCTCTGGCACCATGCTCTCTGGCGGTGTGGCGGTGCTCAGGAGTTCCACGGGAGTCGGCTTAGGCTGTGTGGGTCTTTGCAGCATAGCCCCGATACCCCTGATGTCCGTCGTGGCATTTGGCTTTTTTGAGCAGTGTCCCATGGCAAGCATACGGTCAGGCATTGGTGGCAACGGGAAGGATGTTTACGCCGATTCCTCTAGTACTGAGCCGCCAAGGAGCATGGCCAGGTTTGTGTTCGACAGAGTAAGGAAGGCCCTGGACTGGCTTAGATTGTTTGGGCCGCTGGAAAAATGGCATCTGTCGATGCGGGTTGATGCGATGGGGAGGAATATCAGGTCTAGGGAGCTGGATAGGTTCGAATAAGGGCGATTTTATGGCGATCTTGAGGAGTTGCTAAAAATGGCGTCTGAGTAGTTTGTTTGCTAGCTCCGCCCCCACATTAAACAATTTCTAAAACCTCTCTGGACTTGTCCTTAAAACTAGTATTAATAATACATTTTTGCTACACACAATATATTCAATTTATATCCACTAGAAATTACTTCTTTACTCAAGTGATATTCTTTACTATTGTTCTAGCAAGGAAAGTAACAGAAAGGAGCACTGGAATTAGTATCATAGAGAATGGGTGGATAGTCAAACTAAAATTACTTTCTCCATCTCTCTCTCATCCTATCTTTGGCTGCCCATTACGAACGTACTGTTACTCGGAATGGGAGACCAGTGATTGGCACCCGATGCTTCTCAATGATTACCGTTTTCTGCTCTGTATGGTGGCTATGCAGGTGTCAGGCCTCCAACTTACTCACCTGTGACTCTCTTGCTGCCCCTCCCTCATCGTCCAACGCAGCTCCTCTTCAGCGCACGCTCAGTCCTTCGGCATGTTCACTGCCAGGGAAGGAGGATGGTTGTCTTCTCCCACCAGGGCTCTCCACTTCTCGCTATGGCCTGCAGCATTGCCCTCGATTGGGACGTATGTATTGCATATTCAATAGGCATGCACGCAACCGATGGACAGTCTCTTAAAGGGGCAGGAGATAGGATTACATTAGGGGGTGGAGACATGGTTACCAATAGAGTGGGAGAGGTGTGACCCTCTCACCTATATAACCACGTCTAACCATGTCCCCTATGCTCAGTTATACTGTGCTCTCAGTTTGTGCACATCTCCATTGCATTCTGTTGACTTCCTGGTATTTGACCCATTTTTGCATATTTTCCCATTATTGAACATGTACTGCTTGTCCTGACATTGGACTTTTCCTGACCAAGCTTACGCTTATCCCTATTGGTCCCTCGCTTTGGCTTATTTCTGCAACTTGGGCTCCTCCTGTCAAACCCCAACAGCAGGAAAAGGACAGGAGAGCATGGACGGGCATCTCAAGAGCTTCTTAGGTGTTAAACTGTTTAAAAAAGGTTTACACCTCAAAATAACTTTATAAAGATGAGATTGTTTTGAGGGTGGAGAGACCCGTTAATATAAAAGAAGTAAAGCAGAGCAGACAGGTAACGAGTAGGGGATACAGGAGAACAAATCCTGGTAGATCATAATCAGTGTCAGTATCTGTAATGCACATGTCCTACTGAGATATACGATTACCTACATGTGTTCATAGTATAATGCTCTGCATCTGAAAGCAGTGAGAGAATTAAGGAGCTCAGTAGATGGAAACACATCTGTTTGTGTTTGGGCTCCATTTGTTCATGCTGAGCTACGGAGAATATCTGTAAATGTGCCAGTTAGAATACCAAAATAAAACCCACCGGCTTAAAAACAGAACAAAAATGTACAATAATCCTGGGCATAACGTAGATCAGAAGCAAGACTAAGAACAGGGATTTAGTTAAGACTGGCAAAATCAATTTCTAGCTTTCTGCTTTAACTGAGCTATCGGCTGTTTTGCTTCTACATGTGGCCACCACCCACCAACAAGTCAACGACAACGTTCAGTGATATCTCCGTGAGTATGGGTGAAGCTAAGAGGATCAAAGTGGGCAGATGTACTAAAGTGATCGGCACCTGATGCTTCTCTACTAAGAAGTTTAGATGTGATGGTGTTTTTTTTTCTCGATTTAGCAAAGTATGTAAATTGTCAGAAGCAGTGAAAGCTCATGTCGTTTACGGTGCTGTGGGCTACTTAGTTTTTTCTGGATCTGCACTATACCTTACAGTGCACATTTAAGGCTGTCCTTTTAGAATATGTTTAGTATCTTTTATGTATAACACGCCAACAGCGTTTACAAGCCCACCGTATTTACAGGTGTCAATAAAAAGGACTGCTGTCTAAAGCAGATGTTCTTTAAAAAAAAATATATATATATTTATAACAGGATAACAATAGTATACAGGTTGTTCTGCACAACAATTTATGGGTTACAGATAAAGAACATTTTGTCTCGCAGCGCAAGCGGGGTCTGGTTATCCATGGCTGAGATTAGGCTGGTCCTGGCATTTGTAGGTTTTGCATAACAGGTCTTGTGTGCGTATTTGCAAGCAGTACAGATATACAGCCATCTTTAAGTGTCAGGTTCGATAATGGTTGAATCCATTCGAGCTGTGCACTTTGGACACACCGTTGGCCCTTGGTAGTGAAGGCCGTCTGGCTTTCTGTGGTGTAAGCTACGGTTCTGCAAGGCGATGTGGCATTGGTGGTGCACAGGGAGGGTGGGGGATAAACAGGAGTGTAACAATAAAATTCAAAATAAGGAGGGGGGTGAAAACGAGTTAAGAACAAGAGTCGACTGTTTGGTGACAGTCTTATCATATTAGGGTGTAACCGGGATAGCATTCATGGTACCTCATAGGACCGTGGTTAGCATGGCTCACCTTAGGTTAGGTGAGTTTTAGGTTGTATCTGGTGGGTTTGGAGGGAGCATTTGCAGTGAGTTGTGTCGTTGCCTGGGGTTATGCAGAGTGGTTACGGCAGGGGGACAGGTAGGAGAGTAAAAAATAAAAAATAAGGGGAGTGGGGTTTTCCCATGTGGTAAGCAGTTCAGGATTGTCTTGGCGCGGAGTGGAGCTGCATTCGGTGGTATGAGGGGTGGACAGTGGTGCAGCAATATGAGTGTGTGTGTAGTTGTTTGTTGGTTACGGGCCATTGGTGACCCAGGGATCCCAGAGTCTATGGAATGCTTTAGGGGTGTTGTGTATATGAGCGGTCACTTTATCTAATTTATGTGTTTCTTTAATTTTGTAGGGATTCGTGTGTCGGCCCACAGTTCTCCCAGTGCCCTGCGCGCAGCCAGCGTAATTCTAGCGGCAAGCTTATTTTCGCTTCTGGTAAGGGAGTCTGGTGGAAGAGGTTTTGCTCAATGAGTTGATGGACTTGTGTACAGAAATGTTTGAGTTTAGGGCACTGCCACCAGAATGGTACCTATGTGCCAGGTTCACCGCACTGTTTCTAGCAGAGATTGATGGGGAGTCGGCCCATCTTATGAAGTCTAGTGGGCATGAGGTACCACCAGAATAACGTTTTGGACACCTGTTCCTTGTGTGTGACGCAGTTAGTTAGGGAGCTTAGTGCTTCCCAGATATCCAGCCAGTGTGTGGGGTCATCCGGTGGGCCCAGATTGCGCTCCCAGGCCGCTACGTATGTGATGCTAATTTGCGAGGAGTGTGTGGTGAGTGTATGGTAGATCGTAGAAACTTGCCCTGTTTGTACGGGGGCGTCAAAGCATTGTTTTTCGAACTCTGTAGGCGGTGCAATGCCTGCTTGTTTGATGCAGTGGGTAGCGGCAAAGTCTCTAAGTTGTAAGTATCGTAAGAAGTCTGATGTGTGTAGCGTGTCAGGGTTTGAAAGGTCGGAGTAGGCGATCACTTCAGAGTTGTGATATAGATGTTGCAATCTCGAGGCGTCTCTTTGATCGAAGCTACATAAGTGTATCAGGGACAGTCTCGGTGGGAATAGTCTGTTGTGTTATATGGGGTTTAGCAGGGAGTGGAAAGAGGAGAGGTCATATTTAATTTTAAGTTTGTCCCAGAGGTCAAGGGTTTGTGTAACAGCTGGGGAGGTCGGAGGTGGGAGCGGTTGTTGTTCCCTTGGAACCCAGAGGTAATATTTGGGGAGCTCCCAACCAAGAATATTATGTTTGAGGTCCACCCAGCACTTTTCTCTCGTTGGTGCATGCCATTGTTGGAGTTTTGCCAGATGGGCCGCGTGGTAATAGTGAAAGAAGTTGGGGAGTCCCAGGCCGCCATGTGTCTTTGGGGTGTACATAGTGGACCTGCGTACCCTGGGACTGCCTTCCTTCCAAATAAACCTGTCAATGTGCAGCGTGTAGTTGTTTGAAGTATGAATGGATCAACGGTATTGGCAGGGTTTGGAAGAGGTACATGAATCAGAAAGAAGGGTAATTTTTACTGTGGTCACACATCCTAGCTAAGACACACTTAAGGTGTTTCATCGTTGAAGGTTGGTGTACACTTTGTTGAGCTGTGGTGTGTAATTGAGGTCATTGAGGGTGTCTAATGTTGGTGAGACATGGATGCCCAGATACACGAGACAGGTCTTTGCTATTGTGATTGGGAACATGGTGCGGATGGTGTGGAGTTGATCTCCTGCGAGGGCCAGAGGCATTAGTTTGGACTTGGCTACATCTATTTTGTACCTGGAGAGGGCTGTGTAGCCATCAGTGAGAGTTACAGTTGTGTGAAGTGATTTATTCAGTTAGTCAATGTGAGAAGATATCGTCGGTGTATGCTGGTACGGTGTGTGTTTGTCTTGTTTTATCTGTAGTCCTGTAATAGTTGGGTGGCTTTGAATGGCTTGGAGAAGGGATTTCAATGAAATGGCAAATAACAGTGGGGATAGGGGGCATCCCTGTCTCGTCCCGTTTTTAATGGAAGGTTGGGGCTGAGATATTGGGGAGTAGGAGGTGTCCGCTGGGGCGGTTGTAGAGTGAGTGAAGGCCATTAGTAAAGTTTGTGGGAATGCCTATGTGGGCCAGGGTCTGAAATAGATAAGGCCATAGGAGACAGTCAGATGCCTTTTCGGCATCTAGGGAGATAATTGCTGTTGGGATTTGCCAGTGGAGTCCGTACCAGATTGTGTTGATCGTTCTGTGAGTTGTCCACTGCCTGTCAGCTGGGGTTGAATCCCACTTGGTCTGGGTGGATTAGTTTGGGCCAAGATGGGTTGAGTCTGTTGGTTAGTACTTTTGCTATGATTTTTATGTCAGTGTTTAATAGGGAGATTGGTCGGTAGTGCCCGGGGTCTAAGTGGTCCTTGCCCGGTTTTGGAATGAGACATATGTTTGTAAAGCAGATGTTCTTAAGTGTTGGGTCAGGACCAATAATTGGGTCTCCAACTCCCCATACAATGGCATTGCTCTCCAGTGTCTTCTCTGAAACTGGGAAAAATCTAAAAAGCTAAAGAAGATGTTTTGCGCAATGTATTGTTATACACTATAATCCGTCTGAACTGTGGGCTACTGAGCTAATTTTAAAACTGAAGAATTAATTTCTAAGCTAATGCAATGCACATGATTTGAGTTCCTGTCCACCAAGGTTAAGATCCACTGGTGTAAAGAGAGAGAGATGATCACTCCAAAAATAGCAATCCTTTTTTTGTATTCTTTTTTTTTTCCTGGCAGGAAAAATACATTCAGCACAGATATAGAAAAGCACAATGGGATTTATTCACCAAAGATTGAATTAAATTAAATTAAATTAAAAACGGAATTTCAGAATTTAGTTCAACAAGCCAAGCTGTTACTGTAACTTATTTGAGCAATTTTTTCAACAGTTTTAGCTTAATTTTTTTTATTTTATTTTTTAATTCACTTCAGTTAATTGGCTAGTGAATTAACTCTAGTACATAAATGCTATTGCCTGCTTTTTGTCTAAGGAAAATGTATTAAGAGCTGAAATGTATTTTTATATATTTCTCTGCTGAGGAGTGTGCCAGTTTCATTATTCATTGCAAGGTTGATAAGGGACCAGTGAACAATCTAAGCTATGAAAGTTCACGGTGATTGTAATGTAGGGAGACAGCATTCCACAGACAGAATGCAACGAGATAACTGTAGGAAATACAAAGAAGGAGTAATTCTCTCTTGATAACATTAACTTTCTTCTCCTGATTACTGTCTACATGCCTCTACCATTTTCCATTTTCGTTTCAATATAGACTCACTTCTTCAATCCAAAGCTATCTCAAACTACAATTATTATACACTGAAGAGAAAGCAATGAAGTTTTATTCAATGAAAAGTGAATTATAGTGAATTGAAAACCGAATTATAAAGTTTGGGTCAAAATAGCAGAATTTTGCAAATTAGTTTTCACTTTGCATCATTCACTGTTCGCTGAATTAAATCTGTATTGTTGCTACATCCTTACCTCTATATAAAACAACATTTAACTTTTAACACCCTAGATCGCCAAAGTCTTTACTGCATCTACCTTCCCCCTCTTTGGTCAATCCATCACCCTATCCCCTTTCCCATACAATTCTGCCATCTTGACCATATCCTGACTTCAGATTTCCTGTATTTTCAGATTTCATCTCTTATTCATTATTATTCAAAATTTTGTCCACATTTTATCTTCCAGTTCTTAATGCTACTAAGCAATATACCATAATGCTGGTTAATCCTGCATCATTGTCCTATCCTCCTTTTTTTAACTTATCAGCCTCTTAACCACTCACAATCGATGAATGTGGTTGGAAGTCACATCCCTCTAAATAAAAGCTGGACATATGTTAATCTTTCCATCATCATTACTTCTTCAAGTGCAGTAAAAATTAGAGCTTCTACAGCTCATTGATTATCTCCATCTCTCTGGCCCTCCTTAAAATCTATGTAGACCTTCAACAAATCCAAAATGTTTTGCTTATACAATCTTTAGCATACCTCTACCATCTCAAGTCACCCTGTTACTGCAATAACTCCTTTGGCTTCCTATCTACCAGTGGTCTATCTTTAAATTGATTACTCTCAAATACAATTACTCTACAAGCTTGACCTCCTTATCTTTTCCTCACCACACTTATTTCTTGCTACATTTTAGGGATGTGCATGGGCAAAATATTCGGTTCGGCACTTCTGAAATCTGGGACTTTGGCAATTCAGCACTTCGGTTTGGCACTTCCGAAATTTGGGTTTTTGGCAATTCGGGAATTCGGCACTTTGGGACTTCGGTAATTCCCTAACCCTACCCCTAACCTTATCCCTACCCCTAAACTAACCCAACCCTACTAGGGTTAGAGGTTAGGTATATGGGCAGGGGTAGAGTTAGGAGGTAGGAGTAGGGGTTAGGGTTAGGAGTTAGGGTAGGGTTAGGGTTGTGGGTAGTGTTAGATTCCTGTCATCATTCCCTTAATTTTCCCTCACTCTCCTGTTTTGCCACTTTTCAGAAATCCGAAGCACTTCAGAAATTCGGCACTTCAGCAATTCGGTTCGGTTCGGCACTTCAGCAATTCGGGACTTCGGTAATTCGGCTTGGTACGGCACTTCGTTAATTCGCCAAAATTCATTCGAATTTAAATTCGGACCGAACAAATTGCACAAGTCTACTACATTTCTACCTGGTGACATTCTTTCCTCTAAGAGAGTCACCTCAAGTCATCTCCCTGTGCATTACCCTGGTTACACAAATGTTATTTCTTATGCTACACTATTAGAACACACTCTTATCGTGTCCAGTTGGCTATCACCTTCATTTCCTTTTTTAAACTATTGAAAACTCATTGTTATATTAAAAATGTCCATAATCCTCCTTCACCAGATGTCCTTTCTCTAACTTCAACATACCTCCTTCTCCTAGCTCTGAACAATCTAAATTAACCAGCCTCACTATTTAATGATCCTTATATGTTGTTTTTTCTACCATTCACTCTTCCTTTCCATACCATCGGACCGATATATCCATCAGTATACCTGTCACTCAACCTCTAAGCTCTCCTTGCCCCAGTTGACAATATTATTGTACCTGATCCTAATGTTGGTGACTGTATAGTGAGTGTGCACAGAGACATTATTGATAAGGGTAGCACATGAGAAATGTAAAATAACTGAATTGATCAGGGGCGTTATAAACTAAACTAAAATGTCCAGGCTGTAGATTATCACGGATATTTGTACAGGTGTAATATAAACTGTTGGACTTATGCCATGACTTCTCACACCTTACATCCCTATCTATTACCTGTACAAATTTTTAGGGATGAACATGCATGACTAAAATAAAGGTAACAAGGTTTATGATATTACTCTAACACTGAGAAATATATTTATTTAAAACATCATATGCGTGACATAGTTATAATGCACTGTTGTGAACAAAACATTTATTGCCTCTGAGATGTGTATCATATTTTTTTAAAATCAACCTCTACTTTTGGAATTCTACAGTTAGAGCTTCTTAGATGGTTACAGTATGAGTATATATCGGTTCTTGCAAAGCTAGCAGACACTATAAAGCAGGTAAATGTTGTAGGTCAATAGATTTATTTATTTATTTTTCTACTTTATTTACGCTTGAACAGCAGGTAAGTCAGTATACATTGACAATGAATAACAGTACAGGAACCAATGAGAAAAGTATGTGGACAATATATCATTGGTAGGCCATCTCAACAGTTTCATGGTACAGCAGTCGAAAAATTTGAATCTGTGCTGTTAATAGAACAATGAGGTACAACGATACAAAAATTACTTTAAATGACAGAGTAATCATGTTCTGAAAAATAATCCATATGTGATTCATGAGGTAACATTCTGAAATTTGAATACATGTTTTTTGTCGTCCACCATCAAAATGGTATATTTTAGTACCACTAGATAACCTACTCTCCAAAGAGTTTTGTGGCACCTACATGGGGATATTGCAGGTGACTTAACACCCATTTAATATACCAGTGTCCTGAACCCATTTACTATATAGGAAGTCTTGCTACTGCCTGATGTTTTTGTATTGGAATTCCTATCATTTTCAACCAGTTGGGTACTTTTCAGGGTTCCTGGGGCATCCTAGTCCATCATCAATTGGAGGGATGAATGTTGCCCATAAGCCATCTATGGCTTATAAATAATATTGGCCATGGTGATACACATACAGAGGTGCACCACATTTAGGCTTGATACTTTAGCCCAAAGACTGCTACTTTTTGGCACTGAACCTATTGTGATCTAATTTGAGGGCTAACCTTTGACATTTTGGTATGTTAGGATGTTGGATAAAGTGAATAGGAAACATATTCATCAAAAACGCGCGTTCCAAATATTAGTTGTTTTTGATTGCTGTTGTCCAAATTGGATTGAATTGAGAAATGTCGACAGGAAGGCTGCAACCTCTAAAATAAATAAAATAAACGATCATTGTCAACTCTGCTTTCGTTCCAGTGCGTGTTAGCTTGTAAGGTTATTAATTACGTGCGTATTATGTCTGTCTAACATAGCCCGTAATTCAACGGCACTTTATAAATAATTTTAATATTGATAATAATCTCTTCGTGGCATGACTATATTTTGCCGGAGACACAGAAACCAACTTTCCAGTTTTCCAGCCACTATGAAAAAATAAAAGCTTCCAATTTAGGAGGGCACACAAAGCAGCCTCCCCAGCCAAGTACGGACCAAGTTTTGGCTGTGAGAGAACATTTCCAGTCACAGTGGAGCCAGTAACATTTACATTATTCTATCTGAAGTAAATCCCTAATCCTCTGCAAGATTTACAGCCTGACTGTGCTATCTCTCTCCGTGTTTGTCTATGCTCCATTCCTTCTGTTTGTCTCATTACTTATTGCATCCTTCTCTCATCTCTTACCTACTTTTGCAATCTGGGGGCACCCTCAGGGTACCATAGTGTCAGGAAAACCGCTTTTTTTTTCCTGACACTATAGTGATCCTTTAAATGTAAATGACAAACTAAAGACTATAGTGGATCTAAAAAAATAAATAAAACTAAATCAGGAATATTAAGGATGATACTTAAAAAAAAGATAACATTTCTATATTAAAATATTTTATTATATTCAATTGAATACATTATTTTCATTTCACATCTTCACAGAACGTAATTAGACACTTAAAAAATTCATTCATCTCCTGGCTGAGAATTATAGGAGTTATAGTACACTACACAACAGCTTAAAGGCAGGTTCTCGCTAAATCACCCAACTCGAATGCCACCAAGCTCTAAAACCTCTTAACCCTAACCTTTAGCTAACCCTGAGTCACCCTAATGCTATGCAAACCCCAAATCTACCAACTCCAAAAGGCTAAACCAACCCTATTCCCCCAATAACCCTGATCATGCTGAATAGGACCTTCTCTTATGTACATCCTTTTCCTCAAAGTAAGGGTTATTTACTAAGGTAAGAATTGCTAGGAATTCAAAATGAATTTTAAATGTAATGCCAAAGTTGCTGAACTAGAAATAGAGCTGACTTTGAGAATTTTTCCAGTTTGGCTATGTTTGTCTTCAATTTAAAAGTAAATTTGTATTCTAAACAATACTCACTATAGTGAGAATTCATAACTCATTGTCTTTCTTTGCTGTTTAATGACAATGCAACAAACAAATGTATATACAGATAATACCAATAGTAGAGATAGTCCTAGTAATATACTATTGATATTATCTGTATATATATTTTTATCTTTGGCGCAACCTTTCCTTGTCTTGTCTTATATTAGTTTTAATGGTCTTGAGGGTTCCCCTTTTTTAGGTTGCTGCCTTCTGGTATTTTGTGTGTTAATTAGCGCTGACTTATCTCTTGGTTTTTGTATAAATCTCATATGTATGCAGTAGCTTTAGAATGTCACTCTATTGAACATGTATATTTAAATTATACATTTTTAACAGACACCCTTTAAATCATTCATATCAACAAAATAAATAAACTAATTTTAGAGATTGTTATGCACAGTACTTTATGCAGTGGCATACATACAAGGGTCCACTGGCATACATATAGGGGTCGCAGCTGCGACCGGGCCCCCTGGAGTGGCCATGCGGACCCCTGCTACCCTGTACCGCCGGGGCTGCCATTCCAGGGGTCCATCGGGTGGCCCATGCTGTAAGGGCCAGCCGATGGAGATGTTTTTTTAGGGGGCCCGGTCAGCGCTGGGCGCTTTATCAGCGCAACCGGGCCCCTTGTGACACAGAACCCGTGCGGGAGGAAGCAGAGGAGGGAGTCAGAGCCACCACTGGACCCCAGGGAATGTCACCCTCCTGCACCTAAAAGGTAGGAAACAGGAGGGTGACTAAAATATTTTGTATATGTGTGTGTCTTTGTATGTATGTGTCTTGTGTGTGTGTGTGTGTCTATATGTGTGTATGTCTGTCTGTCTGTATGTGCCTGTGTGTATGTATGCATGTATGTGTCTTTGTATGTGTGTGTCTCTCTGTATGTGTGTGTGTGTCTGTATGTGTGTGTGTCTGTTCGTATGTATGTTTCTTTGTATGTATTTGTGTCTTGTGTGTATGTCTGTCTGTATGTGCTTGTGTGTATGTATCTTTGTATTTGTGTCTTGTGTGTGTCTGTCTGTATCTGTCTGCAGTGGCGTACTAAGGGGGGGGCGGGGGGGGCGGTCCGCCCCGGGTGCCAGCCGGGTGGGGGGTGCCATGGCCAGCCCCCCCCAGACTGCAGCCGCCCGAGCGCTCTGTAGAGAGCCTCAGGCGGCTGCAGCATTGCCCGGGCGGTGCGTCCATGAGGGCGGACCGCACCGCCCGGGCGCAGCATGGGGAGAGGGGCTGACAGGAGGGAGCGCTCCTGTCAGCTCCCTCACTGCAGCATGATAGTCCGCGGGTACAGAGAGCAGCTGTCTCCTGTACCCGGCCGGACTAACAGGAAGTGCACAGAGTGTGTGCACTTCCTGTTAGTCCGGCCGGGTACAGGAAACAAAAGCTCCCTGTACCCGCGGACTATACAGGGCTCGGCCACGCTACAGGGAGGTAGGGGGGAGGGGGAGAAAGAAGGGGGAG
>OW240921.1:92647801-92853041 GCA_933207985.1 Pelobates cultripes | reverse complement strand
GATCACCGACCCCACTGCACCTCGCGGTCTGCTCTGGGCGCAGATTGAACACTAAAGTGAGGTGCCGCCAGACACACACATCCCCGGACGTCCTCACTACACCAGCACCTGACGGATCTAATGGACGCCCAAGCCGTAGCACTCAGAGACCAGGACCGGTCCTCATGACCGCCTGGGAGGATGTTTCTCACACCGCAGCCCAACGCATGCACAGAGCATCCCACCCAAGACCTCCTCGCTCGCCACTTGAAGAGATGGAGCTGAGGGCACAGGAGGAGGGCTCATATGGAGCCTAGGGCTAACAGAACAGCACTCAGTTCGGATACCCTCAGTTACAAGAACTCGGCTGACAGGCTGCAGCTACCTCCCTCAATGGAGTCAGCGATGAAAGTGAGCCGAAGCCTGTTAGATGTAGGGACTAATAAGCGTGCACTGGACAGTCATCAAAGAGTACTGCACTCAGAGAACTGCGGGGCTTAATGACCGGGACTCCAGTAGTTGTATCAGTTCTGTCGAGTTTCTTAACTTGATTTATTGCAACAGTTTATTTTATTACCGATAGAGTCTGATGCATAACCAGCAAAAGTGGAGCTCCAGGGGTGCCACCCTTTTATATACCTAGCAGACTGGTATGAGCAACATGTCAGTTCCCTAAGCTAGAAAATGTGTTACCAGTGAGACACTAAGCCTGTTCTACTTAAAGCATTGCAATCAGGGCCAGATTAAGAGCCCAGTGGGCCTGGTGCTGACAATTAGGACGGGCCTAATTACAGAATCATATCGACCAAAAACAGTAAAACAGCAGCTATAAGAAAACACATACCCTAGGCTAATCTCTCTCTAATTTATGTTTTCATCTTTCAAGTAAATCCATAACCCCCAACAGCAGTGTCCAGTCAAGCAGGAAGTCAATGGGCATGGTAAAAGGGTGTGCCACTGACACAAATTACGTAACCTGTCAAAAGGGGCGAACATGCCCAAAAAGAGGACATGTCTGCCCAAAGAATTAGAAGGCCAGCTGCCTGCCAATCATGCAGCTGGCCAACTAAGGGCATACTATGCAGACAGCACCCTGAGCTTGGCATAAATGCATCTAATGATGCGCTCACTCAACGCTTTCTAAGGACTGTTCCCTTGTACTCGCTGGTCCACTTGTCTCCTTACCTTCTTACTAGCAGGCAGAAGCTCCTGGTATATAGTCTGGGACAGAGAAAAGCTGTATGTAGTGAGTGTAGAAGAAAGGGAACATGCCACAGTGTTAGAGAGACCAAAGTCAGCATTACCTTAAAGGATCACTATAGGGTCAGGAACACAAACATGAATTCATGACCCTATAGTGTTAACACCACCATCTAGCCCCCCTGGGCCCCTCATGCCTCCATAATCTTACTATATTCAAGCCTGAAGCTGTAACTCTGAATGCTGTTAGACTCATAAAAACAAGCAGTCTGCTGACATCATTAGAAGTGGTGGCCTGATCCAATCACAGTGCTTCCCCATAGGATTGGCTGAGACTGACAAAGAGGCATATCAGGGTCAGAGCCAGCATGATTCAAACACAGCCCTGGTCAATCAGCATCTCCTTATAGAGATGAATTGAATTAATGAATCTCTATGAGGAAAGTTCAGTGTCTGCATGCAGAGGGAGGAGACACTGAATGTTTGGATGCATTTTAGGCAGCCATGACCCAGGAAGGATCTCTAACAGCCATCTAAGGAGTGGCCAGTGAAGTTATCACTAGGCTGTAATGTAAAGACTGCATTTTCTCTGAAAAGACAGTGTTTATAGCAAAAAGCCTGACGGAAATGATTCTACTCACCAGAACAAATTCAATAAGCTGTAGTTGTTCTGGTGACTAAAGTGTCCCTTTAACTATATTCATTGTCAGCCAGTCCACACAAGTTTTGTTCCCATACTTCACTCTTAAGTTTCCATACTTAAGTAAGAGTATGTGAAAAGTAGTTAGGGTTACCACCTTTCTTGGAAAAACATACCGGCCTTACTAATTTGCATAATTAAATATGTATGGATGACATCACATGTAAATCACAAGGAGTGACATAAGAGAAAATTCTGTAAAATCACCAAAAAACTACTTAGTTTGATTCTACAGTATAGATGGATTCCTCCCAGTGCCCCCATGTCTCCCAGTGCCCTCATGACTCAGTGCCCCCAAGTGTCGATTACTCCAGGTCTCAGTGTTCCTATGTATCAGTGTCTCAGTGCCCCATGTCTCCCAGTGTCTCCTAGTGTCGTGTCCCCAGGTCTCCCAGTGATCCTATGATCCTATGTATCACAGTGTCTCAATGCCCCATGTCTCCCTTTGTCCCCATGTCACTAGGAAGATGGGGAGACCTGGGGACATGGGGAGACCTTGGGACACGTAGACACCAGTGACACTGGAAGACTAGGGGACTCTGGCTGGGACACATTGGGACAATGGGAAAATAGGGGACACTTGAAGACATGGGGACACAGGCACCAGGGACACAGACACTAGAGACACAGGCTGGGGTACATGGGGACATTGTGACACTTGAGGCACTGAGAGACATGGAGGCACTAGGAGACATAGGGACAGTGAGACACTGGCAGACTGGGGTCACTGGGAGACTAGGGGGCACCGAGACACCAGGGACACTGGCTGGGAGACATGGGGACACTGTGTCCCCATGTGTCTGTGTCATAATGTCTCCCAATGTCCCTTAGTGTCTCAGTGTCCCCATGTCTCCTTGCAGCCTTTCCCCCCATCCATTACTTCCCTGAGCTGTAGGCTGTCTCTGCAGGGTGGGAGTTGCTGTCTGGACTCTCTGTAGCTGCACCCCTGCAGATCAGTGAGTATAGATAGGCAGGGAGGGATATGCTGGAACTTCCTATCCCTGTCTGTCTCCACACACAGCGACCCCTACTGGCCAGTGTTGGTATTGCATAGTAATCTCTTGTTTATACTGAGAAAAATACCAACATTTATATTGCCAGTATCACTGCAATATTGGCACCAGCCAGGCAGCCTCAAATACTGGCTGTGCCAATAAAATAAAAGCTAGGTGGAATCCCTAAGAGTAGTGTGTGGAGAAAAAAAAAAATGTAAAAAAAAAAAAAAAATGTAAAAATTTTTTTTTTTTTTTTTTTAAATCTATGGGCCTATTCCATGGGCCTGGGCCTGGAGCTGCAGCTCCATCAGCCCCTATGTTAATCCGGCCCTGACTATAACCAATTCAATTAATTGAAATGGTTATGATGCCTACAGTGACCCTTTTGCTACATGAGTTTATTACTTATTCAATTACATTATTTGGTTTTTATCTCACGATATAGCACTATTGACAGTTGTTTTGTATTTTTCAGATGTCCAAAGATATCTGGTTCTGGCTGTGAGGATACGGCTGTGAGGATATGCAGTGCAAAGCAGTATTTCTCCTACACCTGACACTTCTAGACACTGGGCAAGGCTACTGCTATCTAGAATTGTCAATCTCTTAGCCGTCACCAGTGACGGATGTAAAGATATTAGCTGCATCTATTGAGGATCTCCGGTCTCGCAGGAACCTCCATAGACCTCAATGCTCTACTCTCACAAATGCGCAAGAGTACAGCAGTGACGTCGGCTCCTGCTGCTTCAGAAGAGGATCGGCCATAAGAAAATGGCAGCACCCATGATGGACAGGTTCAGGTAATCAGGTAAGTAAATCTCAACTTTCCCTAATCCCCCTCCCCCCCCTCCACCCCTCTGGCAACAGGACCACTAGCGACAATGTCACCTTAGGGAGTATTTCAAATAATGCAAAGTCCCAAGAGGGTAACCGTGTTACTTTAAAGATATCTCGATCATTCCACAGTTGCCACAAATGGCTTACTTTGTCCTAGGTTTCCAGGTTACAAGAAGAAGCATTTAAGCAGCCCATAGGTCCAAATTTCTGTTACACCAAGATTAGGAAATATTTTTACTTAAAAAATAATTCTGCAGTGCTAACAAAATGTGAACATAGAGGCTTGTAATATAAACAATTATTGAAGTAAAAAAAATAGGGCACTGTGTGCGGATTTGTGCTCACCACCTCGACCGCCTTTTTCGTTACTTTATGGAGTACTGTAATAAAACAAACAAAGATAGATGAACACATATTTGCACTAACCTAAATATTTTACAGCCGAAATTAATTGACTATAATATAAGAAAGCTTATAGATGCCACTGTGTAAGAAAGCATTGCAAGAGAAAACCGAAAATGACTGCACTTGGACTGAAAGAGAGTAGTGGTTATTGATTATTTGTAGAAAAGCCAATTATTTTGACAGTCGACTCTGTGCTGGATTGCAAGATAAATCTCCGAGTACCAGAGATGAGTATCATATTCAATCTTCCCCCTAAAGGTGATGGTGTGAGCAGTTTTTATCTGTCTCAATTTTGGCAAAGAAACTCTGGCATTGATCCAATTGAAATTCCCGTGCACTTACAAAGCAACAATGAAATATTGGAGAGATTTAACCACAGTCTGAACACACTGGGTAAAGAAAAGAACAGACAATGTTGATTTATGATCCACTACTTGCAATGTCAAATATATTTGGAAAAACTATTTTAGCTGCAAATAAAACCGAAAGCCCAGCTGCTTTTAACCTTATTGTCAAAGCCTGAGATAAAACATTAACCATTCTAGTGCCAGAGTAGTAGATCAATAGAAATTGACACTTTTATAAATTAAAATATGGTGTTTTTGGTTCTTAGAGTTTTCTTTTAACCCCTTAAGGACACATGACATGCTTGACATGTCATGATTCCCTTTTATTCCAGAAGTTTGGTCCTTAAGGAGTTAAAAAGAAATGTTCATCTCATTTTAGTACAATCTAATAGCTAAAACTATTTTTTTTTTTTTTTTTATAATTTCTTCCATTTTAATTTACATCTATGGCTAGGCAATGCCTTTTCAAAGACAAGTCAGTGTTTACATTAATGCCTAGGGACTCCTCCAGTGGCAGTCACTCAGACTGCCACTAGAGGTGCTTCCTGGGTCAGTGCTGCACAGTGTGCAGCACTGACGTTCCGTGTCTCCACCAACTGCAAGAATTTGAACTTGAATCAATGCATCTCTATGAGAAGACGCTGATTGATGCAGCACCTTGTTTTGCATAGGCCTACCCAGGTGTTAAAAATTCCTAGTGGGTGGTGCTTTTAGAAGTTATGTAAGGGTTGTGGTCATTAGTTTGGCTAATATAGCTTGGTTGCTACTTCTAAGTGCTGCTTCAAAGTGTGTACTTGGAGATATTCTGGAGATAAACTGGAGGTAATCTGAGGTATGTAGGAGGAAAAAAAAAGTTACGTTTTGTTTAATTTAAATTACTCACCTCATTAAAATGACAGACTTAGTTCCGTGTAATAGTTGTTATGCATTTGTTTCACGTTCCACTTTTTGGAGGTTTGGTTGCTGTCTAATCTGTAGACAGTTCTCTATATTGCAGCAGGAGATTGTATTTTTGAAGTCTGAGATTTGTAAATTATCTGGTGAACAGACTGGAACTGCCGCAGAGACGTATTAGGAATGGCAGATGGATTACTGTAGGATCTGGTAGACTTAGAGTTGTGGATAAAAGGCATATTGCACAGTCTGTTGCTCTACATAATTCATTTTCTGCACTTTCAGAGTGTAATGGTGTTGTGGAGAGAGGCTCAGGCCCCAAGTGTAGTGATGTTATGGAGACAGGCTCAGGCACTGAGTGTAGTGATGTTATGGAGACAGGCTCAGGCACTGAGTGTAGTGATGTTATGGAGACAGGCTCAGGCACTGAGTGTAGTGGTGTTGTGAAGACAGGTTCAGGAACTGAGTGTAGTGGTGTTGTGAAGACAGGCTCAGGCACTGAGTGTAGTGGTGTTGTGAAGACAGGTTCAGGAACTGAGTGTAGTGGTGTTGTGAAGACAGGTTTAGGCACTGAGGGTAGTGGTGTTGTGAAGACAGGCTCAGGCACTGAGTGTAGTGGTGTTGTGAAGACAGGCTCAGGCACCGAGTGTAGTGGTGTTATGGAGACAGGTTTAGGCACTGAGTGTAGTGGTGTTGTGAAGACAGGCTCAGGAACTGAGTGTAGTGGTGTTGTGAAGACAGGCTCAGGCACTGAGTGTAGTGGTGTTGTGGAGACAGGCTAAGGACAGAGTGTAGTGGTGTTGTGGGACACTCAGGCACCGAGTGTAGTGATGTTATGGAGACAGGTTTAGGCACTGAGTGTAGTGGTGTTGTGAAGACAGGTTCAGGAACTGAGTGTAGTGGTGTTGTGAAGACAGGCTCAGGCACCGAGTGTAGTGGTGTTGTGGAGACAGGCTAAGGAACAGAGTGTAGTGGTGTTGTGGAGACATTCTCAGGCACCGGGTATTATGGAGACAGGCTTGGAGACCATGGTGAGGCCTAATAGAAAGCAGTTGTTGTTAGGGGATTCTATCATAAGAGGTGTGGAGCTGGTCAATAGTGGTCTTGTGAGATGTCTTCCTGGAACTACTGCTCACAGAGACAGGAGACGTATTAGTAACATTGTTAAGCAAGCAAAGCAGGAAGAGAATTTGATGTACTTGTCCATCTAGGGACAAATGACTTGGCTTGCAATGAGGTTTCAGACGTAAAGGAAGTTTTTTATGTTTTTGCCAATGATATACAGCAGGTTGCTTCCACACTGTCATTTTCGGAAGTTCTGTCTGTGCATAACACTCAGAACGACAGACGGATGCGTGTTAGGAACTTTAAAGGGACACTTTAGTCACCAGAACAACTACAGCTTAATGTAGTTGTTCTGGTAAGTATAATCGTTCCCTTCAGGCTTTTTCATATAAACACTGCCTTTTCAGAGAAAAGGCCGTGTTTACATTGCCTCTAAGGACCCCTCCAAGTGGCCACTCCTCAGATGGCCATAATATTACTTGTGTGTTTTTATCATTTTTATCAAATAATTTAAGAAAATTAGAAAAATGGTCAGAGTTGTGGCAGCTGACATTTAATGTGGATAAGTGCAAGATAATGCATCTTGGACGTAAAAACCCAAGGGCTGAGTACAGAATATTTGATAGAGTCCTAACCTCAACATCTGAGGAAAGGAATTTAGATGTAATTATTTCAGATGACTTAAAGTTAGGCAGACAATGTAATACAGCAGCAGGAAATGCTAGAAACATAGAATGTGACGGCAGATAAGAACCATTCGGCCCATCTAGTCTGCCCAATTTTCTAAATACTTTCATTAGGTCCCTGGCCTTATCTTATAGTTAGGATAGCCTTATGCCTATCCCACACATGCTTAAACTCCTTCACTGTGTTAACCTCTACCACTTCAGCTGGAAGGCTATTCCATGCATCCACTACCCTCTCAGTAAAGTAATACTTCCTGATATTATTTTTAAACCTTTCCCCTCTAATTTAAGACTGTGTCCTCTTGTTGTGGTGGTTTTTCTTCTTTTAAATATAGTCTCATCCTTTACTGTGTTGATTCCCTTTATGCATTTAAATATTTCTATCATACCCCCCCCCGTCTCGTCTTTCCTCCAAGCTATACATGTTAAGATCCTTTAACCTTTCCTGGTAAGTTTTTCCCTCCGATCCATGAACCAGTTTAGTTGCCCTTCTCTGAACTCTCTCTAAAGTATCAATATCCTTCTGGAGATACGGTCTCCAGTACTGTGTACAATATTCCAAGTGAGGTCTCACCAGTGTTCTGTACAATGGCATGAGCACTTCCCTCTATCTACTGCTAATACCTCTCCCTATACAGCCAAGCATTCTGCTAGCACAGTAAAGGAGTTTAAGCATGCGTGGGATAGGCATAAGGCTATCCTCACTATAAGATAAGGCTAGGGACTAATGAAAGTATTTAGAAAATTGGGCAGACTAGATGGGCCGAATGGTTCTTATCTGCCGTCACATTCTATGTTTCTATGCGTGATAGCCTCCCACTGCTTTCTTATGGCAAAGAATTAGATCGGCTGAGAATGTCAGGTTTGATGATTGCAGCCAAAGAGGCAGAGCGGGGGTGGACCAGCCTTGGCTGACTCCCGCAGTGCTGGAATAAATGTAAGTTTTAAAAGTTTAAACCCTCTTTTAGGGGAGCAAGCCCCCTAAATGTGTTTTACACTGTGGTGTCAGGAAGACACTTTGTATTCCTCACATTGTAGTGTTCCTTTAAGGGAATAGGGCATGTGTTTTGGTTGTCAGTGGTAAGGTGAAGTAGAAATATATTAATATTTTTGAAATTTAAGATAGTCCTTTAGGTAGCAGTAATAAGCAAAACTCCCCAGACATTTTTTTATTTTATGTTCTGCTCTATACACCTGGTATATTCTCTCATAAACTGTTTCTAAATATTCTATAATATTGTCACTGGGTTTTCATAGATTTTTCTAGATGTTCTTGAGCATAATTTGCACAATAGTCAATGTTTATTTAACCATGAGTGCAGTTAGGCGGATCTGGATCAGAAATTTAAATTTTACTAGAAAAATGTTGGCAGAAGTCAGAGTTCCAAAAAGAGTCCATATATGTTCAAAATCCACTCGTTGGCATCTCTTGATGTAAGATGATACATAAACTGTTATGATTATCATGTGTTTAATTTGTGCATAATGGAACCGGTAATATTAATTTTCGAATTATGAGTATGAAGCATAAAAATCACTCAAAATACAAATTAAACATCTTAATATGAAAAAGACAAACAAAGGTCCAACATTTAAATAACACTTTGAGCAGTATTCTCACTGTACTGATCATGCAAGAAAAAAAATAATTTATATGTATTTCAATTTGTATTATTAGTGAGGATTGATTTATTCAGCGTACAAAGACTTAGAGGAGGCTTGAGAAAAGAATGAGAATATGTCTAATCAAAATAATTTTGTTCTTAAAGAGGCACTGTAGGCAGCGTTAACACTTCATCTCATTGAAGTGGTTTTAGTTCCTGGAGTCCCCTGGTGCAATCCCACTGCTCAGTGTTAAACTATTTGTTAAGAGTTTGACATTGAATGAGAAGCAGTCTGATGTCTTTCTGTTGCCCTGGCTAATGTAGAAGAGGCTCTGTATGTCCCTATGCCGGTCTGTCAATGCATTTCCAGCCTACGATTGGTGAGTGAGGGGAGTGGGCTGGAGATGTGAATGAACATCATATACTGCCCTCTCTCCACTCACAAAGCACACTGCTTGACCCGGAGCCTGGAACTGCACTAACAGACAGAGCAGGGGACTATGCACAATCTCCACTATGTTCCCACTTTGGCATGCTACAATTCACAAATAAGTAAATTAATTATTATCCAGTTGTGAGATTGTCTTCTTCCTCTGTGAGATAATCATTGGTGATGATCTCCTAGACAATCCAAAGTTTCTCTATAAGCCATCCAATTACAGAGAAATCGTAAAAACCAATGCATATCTATGAGAGGCCCTCACTTTCATTTTAAAGTACTCAAACTCATTAATAAATTGGCACCTATTCATATTGCATTGATGTCAGCCAACATGAACAGGCAATGCAGTAAAAGCTTCAGATGGGTTTAAATGAATGGCAAATAATCTAACAATGTTATTTTATGTTTTTTTTTTTCTAAAAGGTAATATGTCTGATTTGAAATGCTCAGCATTTTGTACATTTAAGGGGTCCAAGAACACTACCAATATGTCGTTTTATATTGTTTACATTTGCATATATTAGCATATAAATATATTACTATTTTTAACTTTTGTGTAGCTCTGTTCCCTGTGTTTCATATTGACTGTGCAGTGTGTACACCTTGATTTTAGAATGAAATATAGTTGAAATTATGACTCATTATCCAATCATTGACTAAGCCTTTTTGCATTCACTATCTCAAGCAATGCTATTGTATATTTATGGAGTTGGGGAACCATTTCCATTTTCCATACTCACATCAGTCTGTGTTAGAGTCAAAACAACCTTTCCATATGTAACAGTGTATTGTGTTTAAACCCAAAAGAAATATCATTCACCGGTATAATTCCCTTATTTGCTTCAAAGTTGAAGCTAAAGGGACCAGTAAGTGACTGATATTACTGTTCTCATAGTCCCATTGTTTGCATATTCCAGAAACCCCTACATTGCTAGAGTATATGGGAAATGTAGTTCAGCAGAGTCAAGTATATTCATTCTTGAAAGGGTATGTCTTTGGCCTCTGATAGCTTTCCAATCAGCTTCATTCAAGACTGAACATACTTTCAAGACTGAATTTACTTTCAGCCATTCATCTGCACAGTTGCTAAAGATGCTTTTATTAAGAGCCTGTGATATTTATGTATTCGGTCTTATAGGGGCATTGAGTGTTACATCACAGCATGCAGGTGGGGTGAAAACAGAGCTAAGGTGATTTTTGCAACTCACTGGAACAACAAACTTATTCAAAGTGCTCAAGAGTTTGAAGACTCCTTTTAAATGTGCACATTTTTCATGCAGACTCACTAGTCTTTCCTCCTAAGCCCGTTGTATATAAATCTGAGCCTTTGGCACCAAAATTGATGATGGTTAAAAGACTGTTTATTAGCAAACAGCCATATTATGCAGTATCTTATAGAATAAAACAATATAGAACAACATAGGTGATCAGAAGAGGGTACAATCTGAGGCACAAATACAAGTGTCCATTTTGGAGCCAACAGCAGTAACTCATTTTTCGGTCAGGTTACTTGATGTTCTTCTTGAGTCCCTCATTAACCAGACCACACAAAACTGGCTCCAAATGCCCTCGGAACTCAATTATAGAAACAAAGTGTCCATTGTAGAAGAGATCCACATTCAGCTTTCAACAATGAGAACATATCTGCTGAGGCTCTACATCCTTCTTTCTTTTTCTAAATCAAGTAGCAAAAATGCATATACAAAAAAGGATAACTTGTCCTAATTGATGGTATTTTCTTTACAGAGTCTGATATGGAAATATTAAACTGAGTTCTGCAATGCATTGCTTAATAATACCATTTCGATGTATTGCAGACCTCTCGGCAGTTTGAGGCTTACAAGCAGCAGAGGCAATGAATGAAGATAGGGGCTTGCATAAAGTCTCTCCAGGTGATGAAGGTGGCAAGCAGTTATACAGCAACAGATCCCAGATGATCAGGAAAATTGAATGTTTGTCCATTGTAGATGCACGACTCTGTGTCAATATCATGATGGTTTGGTGTTGAAAGAAGAACTTGTTCTCTTGGGGTTTTGGTTAAATCCCCATTAGAATGCCCATAAAATCAGACCCATTTTGAACAGTGATTGGTGCCCCGGCACTGTTGTCCACAAATATAGATGTGTATTGTCCAGACTGTAAAGAAAGTGGAAAAAGTGTTTGTTTTATTCACATAATATAGTCGAATTTTAGTTGCATTATTATCTCCATAAAATGCTTTTACTGTCAACTAGACATGTGCATGAAGGACAAACTCCATTTGGCCAAAATCTATTCTTCCAAAAATTAAATTTGTGGAGGTTTGTGACCTCCAACTCTCGTCCATGAAATATTGTGCATGAAAAAAAATTCTCGGAAACAATTCGGATTAACAAAACAGTTTGCGAAAACGGGCCACTCAGTATACTTCAAAATATATACATAATATAAATATTATATATATTTTACAGTACATTGATAGGCGCATTTTCCAGCCGTTTGGTTCCCAAATCAAGTGAGAAAATTTTACTAAAAGAAAGAAAAAGAGGAGGGTCAGTAAAACAAAAATTCTATATTTATATATCATATGTTCATGAATATGTATATATTTTTTACTGCTTCTTATTTTGCTATCTTTATTGGTCACCTCTCACTTGATATGTGAGTATAATCAACATTTAATGACTGTCCCCTAGCCATCAATTATTTTTATCCCAATTAATCATCTTTTTCTGGCACCTTGGGGGGAACTTCAAACACGGAATCATACCAACACACCATTGCACTAGTTATTTGTATGGTTATATGTCTCTACAATGCTTTGGAGAAACAGAATTTAGTAGAAGAGCTGAGTGTCCACAAATACACAAGTCTACTGTCCATTACATCTATGCACCCCATTTTATCCTGAAATAAAGTTTGAATACTGACTTTAGTGAATAATGCCGATTGTTAGAGATATAACTGACAGGGTTATCCACTAAAGTCAGAAATCAAAGTGTATTTTTAAATTTAAGGTCAAAGTAGTTAAACTGGAATAGTTCCGTAAGTCAGCTAGAGTTTCAGTTAAACTTCTCTATCTATATTTTTAAAATTCACATTGAATTCTCCATTCAGTAAATAACGCTGTGAGTTTAAGAATATTTCCACCACAGGTATTTTCTCTTATATTTCGCAAATTCAGTTTTAATTTGTTTTAGTAAATACATCCCCCAAGTAAACTAGGTTGAAACACTGACTGTGTGTAAATATGTTTGTACGGTAATATTTGATAATATGTCTAATAAATTATAATAATAATAAGTGACTATTTTACAATTGTGGTGATATAATTATATAGAGAGTGCTCTTTTGCTTTTATAAAATCTTTCATTGAAAACAACTCCAGAGTATTGAATGAACACGTCTGAAATGGTATTTGCAAATGGCGTATAAACTCGGATCATCGCTTTTATAAACTGTCACTACAATAACATTTCCCAGTGTAGTGTTCTTGGAACAGAGACTAAGTAGCAAATCAAACGCTTCAGGACTATTTTAAAGCAGATCATCTGCTAGAAAAACAAATGGCACAGCAGGAGCAAAACGCCGTCTGCTTGCTCCAAAAACAATAATAGTAATTTCTAGCTGTCTCATGGACACAACTGCTAATGTTCCAGAAAAGTAACTGAAGAAAGCCTGGCTTTACGGACTTTTATGATTCCAAGATTTTCAATGATACGAAAAAAAAATTGAACAAACATAGGCTGTTATAGGACTCTGTCAATAACAAAATACCACAGCCAAGAGAATCCTGGGAAATTAAACAACTTTGAGATACAATACACTGAACGTGGTGGATGAAAGCAGTGACGGAATTCTAAATGACAGCTATGCTACAATTAAAATGGCCGAGCCAGTTCTTATCTTGTTTACATATGAAGATATACGTGTCTTTATGTAAAAGATGACAAAATTTAAAGAGAATGTTTCTTTCTTTTTTTTTTTTACATTTTTGTTCCCTGGAGGCGGTGTATCTTGATTAACGTATATCTCGCTCTACCAATATTAAATTATAATTTTTTTCAGTAGGAGCAAAGCTAGTTATCAACATGATGTTTTAACATTGTTTTATTATTATTCTTTGAAAAAGTGCTGACCAAAACCATGACATTGTAAACCTTACCTATGATATTTTTGGTTATGAATATCTGTATGTGATAAACTAAAGTGCTGACCAAATCCATGACATTGTAAACCTTACCTATGATATTTTTGGTTATGAATATCTGTATGTGATAAACTAAAGTGCTGACCAAATCCATGACATTGTAAACCTTACCTATGATATTTTTGGTTATGAATATCTGTATGTGCAAACTAAATCTGTCGCTATGCACGCAAAAAATGATGGCTGCCAAAACAAATAAAACTTTGCTTTACCACAGATGTAACGAGGGGTATGCACATTTTTGTTGCCTTCCCTCATATTCTCATAATATATTTCCCCACCAGTAACTCTCCCCCCAAGAGGTAGGGTTTGTGGTGTAGAGAGGTGTTGTATAGGAGTTACTCTGGTATTTTTCTTGGACTGTGTTGCTCTGTGTGCTCTGTTGCGCACAGGGCAATAGAATTAGACAGTATATACTCTCACTGCTTAAATCAGTACAAAATAGAAGGAAAAAGACGTGGACAACTATGTTGGCCTTATAGAT
The DNA here is from genome assembly GCA_933207985.1 of Pelobates cultripes. Classification (NCBI taxonomy): domain Eukaryota; kingdom Metazoa; phylum Chordata; class Amphibia; order Anura; family Pelobatidae; genus Pelobates; species Pelobates cultripes. Next base: position 92,839,214 of record OW240921.1, on the reverse strand, counting down.
GGGTCCACTGGGTGAAACAGCTTGACTACAAAAGTACATCTTGCCTCTCCTATTACCATACAACAGGGCCCCTTCGTGATGAAGTTCTGGAGTGAAAGAGTGACTTAGGGGAATAAATTCAGAAAATAGTTTTCGAAGATCGGATTATTACTATTTTAACCACTAAACCATCAATGAATCATAATAATAATATACATTTTACTTTCTGACATTTTATTCAAGTGTGTTCAATCATGTTAATAGAAAATTACTGAAACCAACTGCTAACCTTGTCTTCTGAATAAATAACAATTTATTGTTTGTTTTTGTTTGGTCTATGTGTTAATGAGTTTAGGTAACAGCATAATGTACACATGCTAACAGTGATTACAATCTTCAAATTACCTGCAGTTGTAACAAGCCCTGAACATGAACAGTGAATACTTTGCTGTTACTCTCCATTCCAGCAATGACTTCCAGGGACCTGTGAAAAGTAATTTATAAAGTTCATGATAAAATATAACACAGATACACAGAATTACAAATATGCATACAGTAACCACAAACAAGAACGCACACTTAATCATGCAACTATTGCAGTTATACTGATTCCCTGCTTCTTGCTAAAATAGACACTCCACTGCCTAAGAAAACTAAATAAATAATCAGTGTGTGGTAAATATACCCCCAATGAAACCATGCATGCATTTAATTAGGCATTTTAGTTGGGTATATATATAGAGACAGAGAGAGCTTGCAAGAGCTTGCAAGTCCTCCCATTTTTCTTCAGCCCAGACTTTCTGTGGCTGTCCAATTACAGACTTTGCAATGTAGTGCAATGAGAAGACTTTGCAAAGTCTCTGGGCAGTTGCTGCCTCTCAAGATTAGCTCCACTGAGCTAACCGAACAAGGAAGTAACAGAACCTTTTGTCTGGTTGACAGCCTGGGGGATGTAACAAGGTGAATTTATAAAAAGTGCAAATTCCTATTGAAATCTGCACTTTTTGAAAAATGGAAAAAAAAATGACACACTCCACACATTTAGCACTCAAGCAAGCTTATGTGCTTTAGGGGTCTAGAGTGTTCCTTTAACAAGTCAATTCAATGACACTTTTCTCGGTATGTGTAACAGGCTTACAGAGTCTGGCACCGGAATATTCTTTTATTAGCTTGGAAGCAGGCGTTTGGGGACAGTGTGGGTGACGCCACAGTCTCTACTACTAGACAGCTTCTCAGGGGGAGCATTTTTCCCAATGCTTACCCCCAGAATTACCTCTGTAATGATGGTAAGGTGTGATTTTCAGACCACAAAACCACCAACAGAGATCCATATGCACAGACATATATGTACTGGAGTCGTTTATCAATGACAGATCATTTTGAAACTTTAGCAAAGACTTCCTATATTTTTTCCTCAATATTTTCATCAATGTGGTTTTCCCAAAGAGAATATAATTAGGAACCCACAAATCCATAGAAATTGTGAGTCAGCTATACAATGAGATGTAGGATTCTGGTTACTCCCCGTAAAATAATCATTCTCAAAGAACGTAGAAACTGTCAAAGCTGCAGATTTAACTGACAGTGAGGAGGCAGAGCTAGGTATCTGCATATTCTTAAAATAGCCAGAAGGTGGAAGGTATACTAAAGCCATGATAGAATCTAAAGAAAAAAAGCATCATTCAGGAAAAAGTTACAATAGCATTTCTAATCTCATATTTTAATAATTTCTCTGAGATATTCCACATGTTATAGTCATTTATTTTTAAATCTGAAAAGGACGCAATAATGAATTTAGCGTAAAGGAATACAGCATGCTTTAAAATGATCATTACATTTTGACATTAAAATAATCTCGGAAAACAGCAATTTGAAATACACAACAAAATATACAACCTTTCTTCTTAGATATATTAGTGACTGGGCAATATTGTATATAAATATAATTCTAAAGGCTTATCAACAGAAATTGTGTCCCTGCACCACTGACCTTAAAATAAAACAAAATAAATGTAAGAAAAGAATTTACAAAAACAATTACGAGTTTGCACAATTCTGACTCCTGGAGGTCATTAAGTGACAAAAGAGTCAAATGTAATAATTTGCGATCACTGATTCTAAGCTCCCCCGGGCTTCACATAAAATGAATGACTGGAGTACACAAATAATCCTCACTCAACCAGCATGTCAACAATGTAAAACACACGGTGCCAGGGAAGAGCCAGTCCTAACTTGAATGTTTCTGCCCAAGATTCTTTGTGAATGAGGACACTGGGACTAATTATCCTCGCTGCACATGAACTGGGAAATGAAAGTAAGATGGAGATCAATGGGATGAAAGTTACGAGAACCTAACGAACCTAATGAGATCATTAAAGAATTCACTCGTGTAACAAAATAAATCAAAGTGTAACACATGTTTCTATGAATTCGAAGATAAGATAAGGTGTGTGTGTGCGTGTGTATGTATGTATGTATGTATATATATATATATATGTATATATTACTGTGATATTCAGGTTTTTTTATAGTTCAGTGCAATCTGGGTCACAAATCAATTGTGGTTATTTAAATGCTAAATATTACATCATTGCCACATATTTTTCTCCCTGTGAGATTCAATGCTTGCACGCTATAATAATTACATTGCACAGAGGTGATCTTTACATATCGCTGTGTTTGAATTTCAAGCTTTGAAAAATGAAAGCTAGGAGGAATTTGTTTGGGTTTATGGGTACGGAAACAGTTTAAGGAAAGATTAATTTGGAAGACTAAGCTTGTAGGTATAATATACACAGGGTGATGTGAGAGAAGAATGTCTTATAGAAGAAATCTACATATATTACCTATGCCGTTATCCACCTATAAACTTGAATATTCAATACTGAACAAAACTGTATCTATACACTTGAATTTTTTCTAGAACAATTTCAAGATGAAAGATTATTGTCTGTAAAGTGAATGCATTTTTTTACTGAATAGACAGCGTACTTTACATATATATGTTTTAAACTATAACTATGCATAGTGGCAGTGATTATAAATATAAACTCCTTTTCTAAGTAAATTTTGTAAAAAAATAAAATAAAACCACCATTGGACGAGGTTGATTGTTGTTACAATGGTTTATCAAGGGATTGGCTCAGTGTCCAATCTAAGCCAGAATCTAAGCATCATAGCAGTAGGCAACTGATTGCACTTAATTTAGTTGGACATAAATTAGAGGCGCATGTGTTTTCTTTTTAACTTTGTTATCAGTTGCTGTATTTCCTTTTTAGTAGGTGAGAGGCAAATACAAAATTGTGTCTCATTGGCTTTGAGCTATAAACCTAAACCATGGTTGCCATGTCTCTGCATGTCTGGTCCCACTTCCCATCAGTGTGGCATGAAGCACCTCCGCCGTCTGAATGTAATCGACCCTGTGGATCCACTCCTCTCTAGTGGTGATCTTGGTCCGCTTCCAAAAGATCGGTGTAAGGGCTTTGGCTGCATTCAATAAGTAGCGAAGGAGAGATTTCTTATAGAACGCGACAGGTAGCGACAATATATGTAACAGAGCTAGTTCAGCAGACCATTCATTTATGTCTCCTAAGATAGCTGTCACATCCTTCCTCACCGCTTCCCAGATAATGTCCCGACAGTCCCACCAAAGGTGTATCATTGTCCCCCTTTCCGCCTGGCATCTCCAGCGTGTCAGGGGCACCATCGGGAATATCTTATGGAGTAGGACTGGAGTCCTATAACAGAGTGATATGAGTTTATAATTCATCTCCTGGTATTGGGAGTTGAAGGAACTCTTATGCTGCTATAGTAATGCCTTGTCCCACAGTGAGGGTGAAAAAGTCCAGCCTAGCATGTGTTCCCATTTGGAAAGTGTTTTTTGTCAAGTGGTTGCCAACCAAAAGGTGTTGGTATAGCGTTGATATAGCCTTGTCAAGCATGATGGACCTCGAACCACGTAAGATCCCTATGTAACCGTTCTTTATGTGGGAGCGAGTATTAGTGTATTAATTGTGTATATCGGAGAGAGATCAGTGGGGTCCATGCCTTACCCTCTAATAGGAAGTCTATGTTCCGTATTTTACTGTCTCGTAAGGTCTTATGGATCGGGATGTATTCTCCACCCCCAAGAAAAGGGCCATGCCCTCAAGGGCAGCCCCCTCCCCCACCTAATTTGCCGTTGTTCGTTATCGGTAGTAAGGGGCTGGGAGTGGGTGAGACGTGTGTCTGTTCGCTAACCAACTACCAGGTGCAAAGTGCGTGAGACACTGGTTCCCCTTCGTTCCTCTCTTTTGACCCCACTTTTCCCCCCAACTACACCGCCGACTCCAGGCTAGTGTTTACGCCTCCAGTGTCTAATACCACTCATTGCTTGTGTGTGTTTCCAGCGTACCAGTCAAGGATTCGTTGCAGAATCGTGGCTTGATGGTACTTTTTAAAGTCTGGTAGCGCCAGTCCCCTATGTCTAGGTAGACATAACAGCTCATGGCCTTGACCTTTCCTCTCGCCACACGTTGCGGATGATCACAGTTTTTAATGTGGAGGAAAAGGATGCTGGTAGTGTCAGCGGCATGGTTTGGAAGAAATAGAGGGCCCTTGGGAGAATATTTATTTTGATTACTGCTATTCGCCCATGCCACATCACGTGAGGGTAACCCATCTGTTCAGATCCGCCAACAGCATCTTCAGCAGGGGTATAAAGTTATGTTGGTATATGTCCCGCGGATCTGTGGATACCCACGGTCCAAGATACTTAATTTTGCCTAAGCACCAGTGGAATGGGAACAGCGATTCCAGAGCCATATATATATCTCCATCGGGATTGTGACATTGAGTACTTCATATTTTGATAGGTTAAGCTTACATCCCGAAAATCCACTGAATCATTCGAATTCCGCTTGAAGGCAAGGAAGTGTGATCCGGGGTTCCGATATAAAGAGGAGGAGGTCATCTGCGTAAGCGGCAACCTTATGTTCCACCTTCTGCCATGTGTAGCCCCGGATGTCTGGATTCCAGCGGATCGCCTGGAGCAGCGGTTCCAGTGATATGGCGAATAGCAGCGGTGAAAGAGGGCATCCCTTTCTCCTGTCACCATGCCCCATTAACTCTCACTGAGGTTCATGGCTTGTTGTACAAGGTGGAAATCCAAGTAAGCATTCTGTATCCCAATCCCATCTTTCTTAAAGTGGCTATCATATATGACCAATTGACTTGGTCAAATGCCTTTTCAGTGTCGGTTGATAGTAAAATTAGGTATTTCCGCATCTTTCTTGCGTGGTATTGACTGGAAAAGAAACGCAATGTGCTGTCCTGTGCTTCCCGCCCTTGGATTAAACCTGTCTGGTCTGCCTGAATTAAGGTTGGTAAGACTGATTGGATTCTGGTCACCAGAACTTTTGTAAACAGCTTAGCGTTCACATTCAGGAGAGAGATCGGGCGATAGCTGCTACAGCTTGCCGGATCCTTCCCTGATTTAAGCAAGACCATTATGGTCGCTGCCAACAATTCCGCTCCAAAGTTCGTCCCCTCCTTGACTGCTTTGAGTGCTTTCATCAGCCATGGCAGGAGCATTGTGGAAACATTTTTATAGTATCCCGTTGAGAATCCGTCAGGCCTCGGTGCTTTGCCGGTTTTTGTCTCTTTCAGAGCTACAGAGAGTTCCTTGGTACTTGTCTGGGCATCCAAAACAGCCGCTATTTCTGGAGTTACCTCTGTCGGGACGTTGGTATCTAGGTAAATGGTGACATGCGCCAGTACGATCAGGCTTAATTGATTCATCTCGGGTGTGGGCAGGTTTTACAGAGGGCTATAGTAGCGTCGGAATTCTTCTGCTATATCCTTTGGGATGGAGGATATAGTCCCTGAGGTGCTGTGTATTTTGCAGACCTATGTTCGGGGGAGATACCTTTCAAAAGATGGGTGAGATATTTGTCTCCTTTGTTCACATAGGAGCAAAAGAAGCCCTTGGAGCATTGTATAGATCGAAAATATCTGTGCGCAAGCAGTTCCTTCAGCTGTCACATGGCTTGCATCAGTTCTCCGTATACTTCCATGAAGTGGGTTCGTTTATGCTGGAGTTCCAAAATCAGTATAAATTTGTAAAGGTCAGCCATCTCCTGTAGGGCCGCTCTTTTGTGTGTGTGGCAATCCAAATAAGTGTGCTTCGGATGACGCTCTTGTAGGCTTCCTAGATCGATATCGGTTACATTTTCCCCGACCGTTTCCTGGAAATAAAGATCCAATGCTTGGGAGACTTGCTCCTGCACTTCGGGATCCAACAAGAGGGCCTCATTGAGCTGCCACGTCCAAGTTGAGGGTCGGGATAAAGGGTATTCGAGTTCTATGCCGACCGGCCCATGATCCGACCAGGTGGTGCGTCCAATAGTGGCTCTTAAGAGCTGAGAGAGACCTTCTTGTTTAATAAAGAGATAGTCAATGCGAGAATAACGGTCATGAAGAGCAGAGTAATGCGTGAATTCCTTGACGGTAGGGTAAAGTGTCCTCCAACAGTCCACCAGTCCCATGTTTCCCTATGTTCTGCAGATGGAACGAATGCACCATTGGGGGATGCAAGTATGTCCTGTGGATGAGTCAAGCAGCAGGTCTAGGGGAGCATTAAAGTCCCCTCCCACTATTAGAGCGCCCTCTGAGAAGTCTCATAGTTTAGCCAACGTATTCCTAATAAAGTGTGCCTGTCTGCAGTTGGGACATATATTGATGCGAAGGTGTATAGTTTGTCGGCGATGGTGCCCTTCAGAAATAGGAAACGTCCGTGCGAGTCGAGTAAGCAGTCTAGTTCCTGGAATTCCAGGTTGGGGGCAACTATGATTGCAATTCCAACTTTACGGGCCGATAGGTAGTTGCTAAAGAAGTTAACCGGGTAGTGTCTATTTTGGCGCCGCACCTTCCATAAAATGCGTTTCCTGATGCAAAGTTACCGATACATGTTATTTCTTCAGTTCCCTTTACAGATGTGTTCTGCGTTCTCTGATATTCAATCCCCTACAGTTAAGAGTGAGGATATTCAGAAGAGCGCGGCGGTAAGCCAAGTTAAGCCCCGAGCTAGGCCCAACCCATGCAGGAGGCACGTCGCCAACCTCCTAAGCACTCTTTGCTCTGTTTCAGTAACCCCGAGGGATCCGACCTCCCGAGTCAGCATAAGAAATGAGGAGAGGAAGAAAGACAGGAACAACACAGGACAGAGGAGAGAATTAAGGAATGTAAAAGTGGAAAAGGCTAGCAGATTAGTGGGAGAATATGTTGGAAAACCTGGGCCCCTTCCCCTATATACTGAGAGACGAGAACACCCAGAGGAGCAGGGAATGAATAGGATGTCTCCTAATAAGATAGGTAGAGAGTAGTGGAAAGAAGGAAAATAGTTTGTAGAAAAAAGGAGGACTCCCCTTAAGGGACACCCCCAGCGGAGCAAGAGATGTCCCGTATCTTCCCCCCATTAAGGGAGGGGACTCGTGCTACAACGGGAATCACTAGGAGCCCGCACCGGTACCAAGCCCAGAGTAGGAAAATCTGCACGAGTATGGGTTGAGTAAAGAAGCCCAGTCTCCACCAAAGGGTATTACAACAAGTGTAGTACATGTCAGGACCACTTCACCATGTGCTCCCGTGATGCATTTCCATTACATCAGTTACAGCACATAGCAACAATTTATATACCCTGAGAGTTTGTCAGCAATAATTGAGCAGTCATAGTTTAACACGAGAAAGTTCCTTTCCTACCCCCCCCAATCCTAGTGTTTCCCAGCCAGGGCAATATGTACCCCTGCTCTACACACCCTGTTGGACTGACCTCACATACCATGCACTCTACGCCATCCACCCAAGGCTCCACATTTAGCATTAGGTATAATATTTCAACGAATCGCCTCTTCCCTCCCACCTCCTTCCCAATTCCTTCCCTCCTCCACATGTTTCTTTTCCCCTCCCTTTTTTTGTCCCTCCCCCCTCTTCCTTCCCTCTTCTTTCTTCCCCCCTCCCCCTCCCTTTGTGTGTCTCCAGCAAGTCGCGTTATGTCACGTTATGTTGCCTTAATGCGCTCATAAATTAAATCATAAGTCAACACAGAAATCAACACATAATTGTACACACAATTGTACACGCTTTAGCAAACTATATAAGTTGAAAAGGGAAAGGAGTCCAGTAATAAGAGTTATATGCCGGAGGCCTTGGGGTGGGGCTATCGAGCTCAAGGTAGCGGAGCGGTGTATAGGACCCATGTTGTATCTCTTTTCTTCCATTGGTCCCATCGATCCCTACCAGTCTTAGGCTTAAATAGCCTCCATACCCTTTTCCTCATTTGCGGAGTAGCCGGTTAGGGAGGTAACAGCGGCCTGACCGTGTCTGCATGCAGACCTCCCTTTCCTTTCTCTCGGCTAATAGACAGACATCCCAGATAATTCCCTGCCCAAAGCCCGCAATAGAAGGAGGTATAGATTTGCAGACCCCCGTATGCTTTTCCCCCCACCCAATACTGCCCTAATGGGGATCACATCAGGTGGTGACACTATATTATTTGTAGCTCACGTCCAACGGCTTCCTCTGACTAGATCCTGGTAGGGTGGTTACCTAATGGTAAGGCGTCAGAGGGAATGGATAATTCCCACTGAGCAGAGGTAACCCCAGGCCCACGGGAGCCAGCACACAAACTCATACCTCCGGTTTCCTGGGTCAGGGCCTCAACCCCAAGGGCGCCAGGACCTAGTTGGTGACTGTCACAGGTAGCAGGCCCAGCTCCTCCAGGAACTGCAGCACCTCTTCAGGCCAGCGAATAGAGGCCCATCCATTCCGACCGCGTGCAAGTAATGCGAAGGGGAATCCCTATCGATTGGCAATGTTGCATTCTCTTAGTGCCGACGTCACCGGCCATAGAGCCCATCTGGCTTCCAGCGTGATGGGGATAGATCGTTGAATAAGGATACCTGGGCGCCTCGGTAATTCCATGTTGGCCTGTTGCGGGCTTTTTTCATAATAGCCTCCTTCCCTGGAAAGGAATGAAGGCAACATATCAATTCTCTCGGCCCCTCTTCTATAAAGTGCGGTCATAAGGCTCTATGGGCCCTCTCATATTCTAAGCGGCCAGTGAGCACCTCCTCAACATTTTCCTCCCCTTCAGCTTCCAGTATCCCACGGACCCGAATGTTTCATCGACGGCCCCTGTTGTCCAGGTCTTCCAGGGATCTCCTCATAGCAAGGATTATTTCCCCCTGTCTGGATACCGCTGTGTTGGTTTCCTGCAGACTTTGTGGATTTGGCCTCGGCTGACTGCTCCAATGCCTGAATGCGGTCTCCCTGCGCAGCCACCTTTGTCCAGAAGCCCGCCATCTCCGTTCTCAGCATGTCCTTGATGGTAGTGAGGGTAAGTAGGTTAGCTTTGGTCACTATGGAAGCTGCCATATTCTTCAGTTACTCTACGATACAGTCTAAGGCATAGGATTCCGATCCTACTATCGAGGCTGTGGAGGATGGCGCAATTTGGGGACTTCCGACCTCTCCACTCGTGCCCAGCTGGGATTGAAGATAGCCATCCATGGGGCCTATTTGGTGCTCCGTTTGCGAGCTCCTTGGGGTCTGCAGGGGTTCTGAACGCTTGGTACGTCCCATTAACGTAGGTGGCTGGGTATAAAGTGCTGATTAGGGGACCGGTGGAGCGGAGTGCCCAGGTTATGCGGCTATCTTGGTTAGAGCCCAAACCACGCCTCCCCGCCCCATTTTAACCCTGCAAGTGAAAACATTGCTGTACTGCAGAAAGTCAGTGTTTCCATTTCCACGGTTTACATGTCTTTATAGGCTGTCATCCAGACTGTCACTAAAGGCACTTCTGGAGAAATAGCCGAGTAAAATGAGCACTAGCCTCCCAATGCTTTCTTATAGAAAAGCATTGGATTGGCTGAGATTATTGACCTTGATGATCTCAGTCAAGGAGACGGATAAGCAACGCAGAGACCAGTGCTACAAGGGAGAAAAGGTAAGTAAACAAAAACTTTTTTACTCCTTACAGGTGAGGGCCGGTGACCTAAATGGCTACAAGGGCCCTATAGTGTGAGGAATACACATTTAGTGTTCCTTTAAGTAAACAAACCAAATTATTGCTAATGTGCTACTAGCAAGCCATAGAACACAGTTTAATGAGGTCATGTCTTTGTCTTTAATTTGTTTTATTGCTGAACTTTTGATAAGACTGTTAGACAAGTACAATTCACACCATGGCACTGTGTCGCAGAGTCAAAATAATACAGATCACTGCCAAGATACTGCCCTCCTGCAGGGACATTCATTGTATTCTATGCGTATCAGATGACAGAGGTTTTTAGTCATTACATTCTTTGGTAGATGTTACAGTCACACTTCCACATTCCAAACTCATTACAAAATATAATATCATTCTTCTACAGTCCTGGATAACATCAGGTGGGGAAAATGAGGTGTTTGGTATCTTCTATATTTACTTTCTGGCACTCTTATATGTCATTTCCCATTCATGCTTATTATGTAAAGCATCTTTTTCGAAGAGAAATTATATATAAAAATGAGTAGCTATAGTAAGTATTTATAGGAGCCATGGTAACAAATGTGCTGATAGTGGCCAAAAGCTATATATCCAGATGTTGTTGAATTATAATGCCTACTTCCTTAAAGGAACACTATAGTGTTATTAATACATATTTGTATTTCTAACGCTATAGTGCATAGTCACAGTTTCGGTGACCGGGACCAGCTCTGCCAGGTTTAAACGAGGTGTTTTGCTTACGTTTACTCCCTCACAGCGCTGGTTTCCTCGATGAAGCTCCGCCTCATGTTGATCATCTCAGCCAATCCAATGCTTTCCCGTAGGAAAACATTGGGAGGTGAGAGGTATGTGAACAATAAAACACACGGTGAAAAAAATAAATGAATAAACACTGGTGCTACAATCACCTTAGTGGGCCACAATAACCACTACAATAGACTTAAGTGAAAATAAAAGAAATGGTGAGAGCACTCAAATAAAATTACAATAAAATTATTTTACCCATTGGTTAATAAATTTCTGAAAGAAAAGCAGAAAAATACAACATAGGGTAATAACGTCAAATAAATTAAAGTGACGTAGTGGATAAATTGCACTCACATACGAAGAGCCAATTAGGAGCTGGCTCAAGATGATCGCCTTGAACAGAAATCTTCCTAAGGACTGGAACACAAGTTGTAGTGGGTATCTTCCCAAAGTTGCACAAACCAGGAAAACAAATAAAAGGTTGAACATAAACTTTAATAAACACTATGCAACTACAAAAATAATAAAAAATGAGGAAAGTCCCATATGAATATAAAATAAGTCCCAAAATGTCCTCAGGATCCACCTGACGCGTTTCGGCACAAAACCTTCATCAGAGGTGAAGGCTTTGTGCAAGTCTTTTAACATGTGTATCTAGGTCCACATGAAATCCACTTTGTCTCAAGGTGACATGTTAGTATGTGCCTGTACTACAAAAATAAAACATTGAAAAAAAATGTAAAAGCTCATCCAAAAATATTAAATTGAGGTCTTAAAAAAGGCAATTTATTCATTACTGTAGTGAATTGAAAACCGCATTTCAAAAATGTAAGCAGACAGCTTATTTGCATACGTCCTCATATTCCAAATTGACAGAGGAACACTTTCATTTTTGGGGTTTGAGTGAGGTATAGCCAGTAGCTGTGCTGTTCTGAAAAGGTTTTAGGTAACATATTAATAACAATTTATGCGATCAGAAATGTAATTTAGAATAAGACCAATGAATCTTATTTAAACAGATTAATTTCCAAATACATTTGTTGCAGTTCAAAGACACATTACTGTGAGTATTAGAGCTGTGGGTCTCTGATATAAATTCACAACCCCAAGAGAACTAAGCCAATATAAAAGTGGGACATTAAGACAGAAAAGTGGGACAGATGGATTGCACCCAACACTTGGGAGGCATTTGATTGGAAGAAAAGACTCCAAATCAGGTATACATACCTCCTGACATTAAGTGGTATAGACTCAGAGCAGGGAGAGAGCCTGCCAAAAGGGATGCTCTGAATTTCAATAGGCCAAAACATGGACAATTTGGCAGCTGCTGCCTAAAATTTGAAATTCACGTTGGTTTTATAGGACCACTAAAGACTCAATAAAGTGGTATGGGTGCAGTGGTCCTGTAATGTAAAATATTGCACTTTTGTAGAAACATGGTTAAATACACCTCTTGTGGCAGTCTTTCTGACAACCACTAGACGCACTTCTTCCTCCAGAGATTAATCTTGGTCCTGGAATCAATGTTGCTGATAGCACAGTTTGATTAGAGGAGCTTGGCGTCTGGCCTCGCATGCTTAATTCCAATCTACTGCTTCTCTATGATAAGCAATGGAATGGAGGAGATTGTGAGTTATATCAGCTTGGATGCTGACCTCATTGTATGAGGAACTGAAACCTGCAGCGGATAAGTCCTGGCCCTGGACACAAGATGAGTAATCATTATTTTACAGAACAAATAGGGGTGGATAGTAATCACATCGCTATAAGGGAACAGTCCCAAAATAACAATTGTCATTTTCAGAACTTTTAAGACATGTCACACATTAGCGAATTACTAACTGTTTTCAGCAGGTAAGCTATAATGATGGTTCTGCACAGGTGGCACTTGGGAGTCAAAATTAAAAGTATTCTGTAAGTACATTCACTGTCCTCGTCTTAACTTTACAAGGGTTTTTGTCTTTGCACTTGATACCGTGGCAGAGGAGGTTGGGATCAGAAAAATTCGGGAGTGGGTCTCTGTAGGTGCCAGTTGGGAAGAGTGCAGACAGGACAGACTTATTCTCACACTGCAACTCTCATCACAATCAATCATCTAAAAGTTCAAAAAGCTGGGGGTACTGGGTGCCTGCTTCTTCATCCTTGGTCTAACCATTTAGATGGCTTGCCCAAACATTGCCTTCCAAATTTGTAAATACAATGCTGGTTCCAGAAAGTCATGCTTTCAAAAGATGAAAAATTGCTTAACAAATTCCACGCTCTTCTGTCCCAGTATCAGTTGGACCCATCCGAATAATAAAAGAGACAGATTACTGGAAAATGATGCAGTGAACAGATTTTGCTGGGAAATAATCGGTGCCAAGGCTGGTGGGCAGAGGTGTATGTGACTGGAACATTTTTAATGAATGAGATCAGACTGACGACAGCAAGACTGAAGTGCTACAAGTGCAAAACCTGATTTTGTCTTGGTGTACCTGCCAAGGAACAGGAGGAGGGGCAAGGCCTGAGGGGGTGATTTGGGAATGTAAATACGGTGATATGTTGAAAAGACATTTGGCACTTGGTGGTGTTTTTCATTTTTTCAGCCCTTCCTGTAAATTCACTTTCCTATAATTATTCTCAACCTTTATGATACGTTACAGTTCTGCAAATAATAAAAATGATAGAATGGGCCACTTAGTGTACCCATTAACCAAGCGACTGCCAAGTAGGAATGAAGAGAGCTTATGCAGATGTCAATTCATATTTTCAGCAAAACGTATGGATGATAATTGAGTCTTGATTATGGAAAAAGGTATATATTTTCACAAGATTGAAAGCAATTGCTCCAATTTCACTCTAAATGGGCTTTTGTAAAAAAAAAAAAAAGAAGAAGCGAATGTGATATTTCAGCAATATGTTAAAAAGTTATAAATTGTTTCAATCTTCGCATATTTTGTTTTTTCTTAAACTCCCAGACTACTGAATACCGTAAATTATCCAGTAAAGTATTTTGAACATTGGAGCACCTAGGTACGCCTTAATGGATGGACAGTTTGTCTTTCTTGTCCATTATTTACATCCTTACTCCCACTTTTAAATATATACATTTTTTTACTTGCTTCGTTATCTGGTGTAAACCTACTTAGACAAAACAGGTTGGACCAGAGCATTGCACTTTATTACCCAAAGTTTATGATCAAAGACCGTGATAGATATCTTCTCCCCAACACTCAATGAGAAGATATATTAAAGTCCTCTGCACACACTCTGGCGATCTGTATCAAAATCCCTTACCCAAGGCCGACTATAGGTCGGGGTCCGGACCTATAGTCGGCCTCGTGTAAGGGACTTTGATACAGATTACCAGAGTGTGTCCAGAGGATTAGAATATGCTTTTTGCGCTGTCTAATCCTCAGCGCTCTTTGCATGTATATTTTAAACATTTTATATTCATGTAATGGTTTTACACTGTGTATATTTTTATTCTACATCTTAAAGCTAATTCTAGATTGTGAAGAGTTAACACACAGCTATTATAGATTCCTGTTGTATTTTATTTTATTTATTCTATTGGTATGTTCCTTTTTTGATCATTTCCACTCAGATTTGTTTTATAATATAATACTCACCTTTTAATTGTATCCGTAACACAATTGTGTTTTATATTTGTGTGGTAAGATAAAGTGTATGAATATTGAGTGCCTAATTAAATACATCTGTCCATCGTTGAGCAAAAATTGGTATTTTGTTATTTTGAAAAAAAAAATACATTAATAGTTTAGAATGTTTGAGTCAATAAACTTAAAAATGTGGTCATTCCCCACCAGTCAATCAATTCTTTGCATACAGGACAATGTTGATAACCTAACTCTCTATGGTGACAACTGACTGAGCAGTAAGCAGGAGAACCCTCCAACAGGTTGTCCTATTGCTTTCAATCACATAAACTATGGACTGTAGTGGCTGTAATTACTCCTCTGGCAAGCATGCCTCACTCTAGAGATTAATAGGAAAGGAGTACATATCAATGTAATGACACTGGTGTGCTGGCAATTAAGTAGGAGGAGAGACCGAGATCCCTCTGTTATGCTGGAAAGGAGGGGAGTATTATTATAACAACTCCTAAATGGGATATATATATACTGTAAGGATATGAAGATATATATATATATACTGTAAGGATATAAAGAAAATACAGGCTATAATTAAATACTTTATCTTGTGATAACAGACATATGCAGATTTACTGTAATACAAGTTTTCAATTTTGTTTCCAACTCATTGATAATAATATACCGGTGTAACTTAGACATACAGAATAACATTAAATATCATCAAATTATGGCCCCATGGTGGACCCTTTGGACATGCACAAATAAATGTGTAATTTTATGTTTATAGACAACCCACTGAAATAATTCAGTTTTCAGTGAAACTAGGATTTCCAGAGGTACAATTTAATAGTCGTTAACTAAAATAATTGTTTACATTTATATCCAGTCTTCAAATAAGTTTTGTGCCATATTGTGGATTTACTATTTATAATTGGACTTTGCATTTTAGTTTTGCATTCTATGTACATCACTGGTTATTAGCTATATTTATTAATTCATAAAATATTTTACTAGGAAGGATACATTGAGATTTCTCTCATTTTCAAGTATGCCCTGGGTGATTATGTGACTTTATTGTAACTCCTGGATTATTTACTTTATTAAGTAAGTGATATTTTTTCTTTCTTATGTATGTTTAGAGGATTGGTGACACTCCTTCCAGTTTTAGAGCTATTTCTCTCACTATATCTTACCTATTTTCCGTCTTTTCCTACTACCTCTGACTATTTAGCTTGAAACACTTCTATCTGTGTTCCTGTGCTATATTTTCGTTAACAAAAATTTCTCCCAAACTGAGGACCAGCGCAAGACATGAGCTTATGAGCATGCAAAACCAATCACAAACTGGAATTAAAGAAATTAATCACAGTGGCTCCTATGGGATCTTTAATTTAATTATTTTAATTCTTTTCGGGAGGGTGGGATTACAAAACATGTGAATATCTCAATTAATGCAATACCCGGCAAATACCAACACAGAGCATAATTTCTGTGCAGTACAACAGTGACAATAAATCCCATTTACTTGGCTATAGAAAACAGTTGTTAAATTTTTTTAAAGATGCTTTCTGTCTATCTCACAGATATCACTAAGAATACCCAGCTTCATTAGATCTACTAACTGGGTACATTTTTCCTACAAGTCACAAATAATCGACTATAAAATGGTTAATAAAGTCATGCCAAAATTACGAAAGGATGGGGTGAAGCCAAGTTTCAGTTATGCCTGCAATGGTTTGGTCTAAAAATATATTGCCTTTCTGGAATTGAAGTGGGAAATTTGAATGATTTAAATTCTTGCTACACATGTGGGTGTCCTTTTGGCAGGAAATGTGTGTCCTACAATGCATGCACTGACCAAATCACTCAGCTAAAGGCCAAACGTTGCATTAGGCTACAGGCATGGTCGGCGTCCATAGACCCCAGTACATCACTCACTGATACAGCAAACTTGCTCATTGATATAGAAGAATAATACGTTCTGTAGATAGTGTTGTCTACCTGCTCTGATGTCAATTTCAATTCTGTTTGACTGGGAGTGGGAGTTTATAGAGGAGGATTTAAAATAGTTATGCCAGGGAGTCACCATAGTTCAAATCCACCAATGTTACTCAGTTGTTCGGCTGCATTTAGAGCCGAACAATTAAGACGGTAACTTAGTGTTATACGATCATGATGTCCTTGTTTTGACACCGACACTGACTGCTCCACCTGATATATTATTAGTAAACCTTGTTACCTGCCACAACATTTTGACAGGTTCATCATTTCATAAAGCTTAATTTTGTATGTGAATTTATTTTTATAAGGGGCAGATAAGTTAGTCAGGGCAGCATTTGCCCTCGTGGACACTAGCATAGAGAGGTTCTTGGGAAACAAATAATGCATCTTGGACGTAAAAACCCAAGGGCAGAGTTCAGAATATTTGATAGAGTACTAACCTCAACATCTGAGGAAAGGGATTTAGGGGTAATTATTTCTGATGACTTAAAGGTAGGCAGACAATGTAATAGAGCAGCAGGAAATGCTAGCAGAATGCTTGTTTGTATAGGGAGAGGTATTAGCAGTAGAAAGAGGGAAGTGCTCATGCCATTGTACAGAACACTGGTGAGACCTCACTTGGAGTATTGTACACAGTACTGGAGACCGTATCTTCAGAAGGATATTGATACCTTAGAGAGGGTTCAGAGAAGGGCTACTAAACTGGTTCATGGATTGCGGGATAAAACTTACCAGGAAAGGTTAAAGGATCTTAACATGTATAGCTTGGAGGAAAGACGAGACAGGGGGGATATGATAGAAACATTTAAATATATAAAGGGAATCAACACAGTAAAGGAGGAGACTATATTTAAAAGAAGAAAAACTACCACAACAAGAGGACATAGTCTTACATTAAAGGGGCAAAAGTTTAAAAATAATATCAGGAAGTATTACTTTACTGAGAGGGTAGGCAGATTCCAGCTGAAGTGGTAGAGGTTAACACAGTGAAGGATTTTAATCATGCGTGGGATGGGCATAAGGCTATCATAGCTATAAGATAAGGCTAGGGACTAATGAAAGTATTTAGAAAATTGGGCAGACTAGATGGGCTGAATGGTTCTTATTTGCCGTCACATTCTATGTTTCTGTTTCTATCAAGCTTGTAGAAATATTGAAACACATTTTGAAACTCCAGCATCATCCGTCAGTCAAACCCATATATCACATGGTCAACATAGGAAGGACCATCCATCAGGACAGAGATCTGTACGTTTTATGTGCACAGTTAGGCCATTTGTTTGTACATGCTCTCACGGTCAAAAATGGCTGACCCTCTCCAGCTTGTGGTTGTATTAAAAAAGATGATATTCATGTGAAAGTGAAACAATGTTTTAATATGAAAACTCACGTGTATCGGTGACACAGGGACTCAATGCATATCAAAACACGCACATTATCTCGAGGTCGCAGTTGCCCTTTGCTCTTCATCTCACTATGATCTAATAATAAAATAAACAATTGTACATATTACAAAATATTGCAAAGATGAAGTATTGGGTTCTACTACTGATTTTCTTTTTGTAATTCTCTTTTTATTAAGAGATTCAAGGAAGGTACAGGTATATTATGCATCAAGCGGACAAAGAATCACAGTTTTTCTTTGCATTATTGACTTTGGTGCGTATACAGGTATATCACTAGCATATATCTAAAACAAGTAAAAAACAACAGAAACAAAAAAAATGAAAACAGCTGTAATCTCCTGTCAGAGCAAAGACTACATTTTTCTGGTTAGAGGGATCTCATCGCACCTTGGTCCACCACATGTTTGAATCAAAGCAGAATACAAAATATCTAAATTTAAAGTGTTCCTTTAAAAATGTATTATTGCTATAGTGCATGTAAAATTCCCTTTTAGCATGTCCTGAATGAACAGACGAAGATTCCACTCAGCAAACTAATAGTGTTATGACATGCTTTTATTAATCTAATTGTGACCTTGCTTGCCTACGGACGGAACATATGTCTTAAGTAGTGCTTGTTATTATTAGTCTTATGAATTAAAGCATCTGAGAGGAATTATCTATTTACTTATTTCCAAGTATGTTAAAGAGGAGAAATTTATCTTCATGATCTTGTTTGAGATTTCAGTATATTTGACCTAAGAGAGATAATCTTAATAAATAGTAAACACAAAACACATGCTCATATGCTTTCCATTTAACCCCTGCACTACATAATGTGCCATGGACCATCAAGGCTTGCAGTGGCGAGTCACTTTTATGGCCTTGCTAATAGTTTAGCACTTGAAATTTTAAGTCCTGATCTAGAGTATACATTGCTGTTTAGAGACGCGTAAGAAAAATAGAGTGATGTCATCACGCAAAGTTTTTTGTTTGTTTGTTTATTTTTTTAGTTTTCTAGTCCCTTGCAGAGATTGGCAATACATTATTATACAGTATCCTTTATCGTGCAATTCTTTGGATAGGTGCAGAAAAAGTACCAAATATTGGTCTACAGGTTTGATTCCTGGGTATGTAAGTTTATCACTTCAACCTTCCAATGTTGCTCATATGAGTACCATTAATCTGGTTAATAATAACATAAATATCACAGGGCATTCTGGGAAACTAGCAACAAGGTGAACATACCATCCCCAATTAAATACTTTAATAGTTTTATCTCATCATTAACTGTCCTATATCATTCATTTAATTGGTACTCAGTTATTTGCCTTGAATTGGCTGTTTTTATTTTGCATTCTTATTCTATCTTGTTTTCGCAAAAAAATATTTTGCACCATTCTACAACTTTAACCAGATCTAGGTACCACCCACCACATTCTAAAGTGCTTCCGTCTAGCTGGTTAAATAATGTCACAGTTCCAAAGCTCCATCAACAATCATTAAAGCACACCTAATTAAATAATATAGATCACAGTTCCAAAGCTCACCATTTCAGTTTCTTACCATAATCACCAGAACAACTACAGCTTAATGTTGCTGTTCTGGTTTTTACTAGCCTGTCCTTGAAGGCGTTTTAATGTAAAAACTGCCTTTTCAAGGAACAGGCAGTATTTACATTACTAAGTATTAACACCTCTAGTGGCAGTCACTCAGACGACCACTAGAGGTGCTTCCTGGGTCAGTGCTGCAGTGTGCAGCACTGGTGTTCATTGTCTCCACGCTCTGCATGGAACATTGCTTCAATTCATGTCTGTGAGGAGATGCTGATTGGCACATTGTTGCGTTCTGCAGCGCACAATGGGAAAGCAGTGGACTGGCAAATTTGATGATCTCAGCCACAGAGGAGGTTCAAGGAGGCGCCAGCCGCGACGAGACCGGCGCGGCGCTGGAAAAAGGGTGATTAAAATCACCTATTTAGGTAAAGAGAGAGGGCTGGTGATCTAAATAGTCTATTAACCACTATAGTGTCAGAAATACATGTTTGTCCTGTAACAAGCTGTGTTTCTCCAATAACATAGTTATGCATCGGTTTCTTAGTTGTAGTTCACTAGCATCTTACACAATTCCTAGAAAGCCCTGCTCTTAGCTTAGCTGAGGCTGTGCACAGAGAGCTTTCAAATCTTTTGGTCAGCGCTATCCTCCCACATACTATGTAGAGAGACATTGATTACCATGTGTAGAGTAGTGATTGTCACATTTCTAGTCCTTGGTAAGAGCATTAAACAGTCATTATCCCATTTGCACTTTAAGCCTTGCAATGCTAGGTTAAACATGTCCAATACTTCAGATTCTTTAGTCTAGAATAAGAAGTTCCGAGAGCTAAACACTGATAATGTAATAGATAAAAACACAATCACTTAAATACTATAATGAAATATATCCAGGAGCTAATAAACGTCATATAAATATAGTGTCCACAAAGGAAATACTGCTTTAAATAATAAATAAATAATAAAGTATTATAGTGATTGTGCTTTTACTTATTTCTTATAAGGACTGGTAATCCTTTTTTCCAATATTAGAGCTGCTTCCCTCATTTTAATTTATTTTTCGTACTCCCTCTTTATTTTAGTCTGAATATCCTTTTATTGGAAATTTCAGACTATCCCTTTCTCTTACTAATAATGTCATGTCTGGGGATTGCACCGAGAGTAAGAAAGTGAGGTTTTTGTATGTTTTTTAGCATTTAGTTTGCATATATGTTTTAAAAAATTGTCTGTCTTTTGCATTAGTAATAGTCTGGCGTGCCCATTTAACCCCTTCGCGACGCTAGACGGAAATTTTCCATCATGCTTGTCCTACCAGTAAGGACGCATGTCCGAAAATTTCAGTCATTTACCAAAGTTAACCCCAGATCATCACAATTACGGTGATCGCGGGGTTAACGCTCCTCCTCTGAGGCAGGCCGGGAGCACCCGATTGCACTGTCCCTGCTGTCAGAGCGAGCACATGTGCTGCAGGGACTCCCGATCCGGCTCCCTGCATTCAGTGTGAAGTGCAGGGAGATGGATCAGCAGTGATCTTCTCCCTGTAAAAAAATAAAAATAAAGTTAAAGTGAAATCCCACCCCCCTTTACCCATTTAAAATAAAAATTAACCCCTTCCCTGCCAATTGATCACTGACTACAGTGATCAATTGGCTGGGACTACATTTTACTGTGATCTGATTTTTTTTTTACCCCCTTAGGGTTAACTTTTTTTAAGCCACAGGGGCTAAATGTATTTTATTAATTAATTAAATATTTTAAAATTATAAATTTAGCTAGCTGTGGGGGGTGGAGGTTACTGGGGAATATGGTGTTAGGCTAGCTAGGGGTTAACGTTAAAAAAGTTTTTTTTAAAAAGCTTTAAAAAGTTAAAAAAAGTTTTAAAATAATTATTTAATACCGTTTTAAAAAGGTACAAAAAATCCCACCCCATTTACCCAGTCCTAATAAAAATTAACCCCTTCCCTGCTGGTTGATCACTGCCTACAGTGATCAAAATACAGATCACAGTATTATACTGTGATCTGATTTTATTTATTTTACCCGGAGGGTTAACTTTTATTTTTTTAACCCTCAGGGGTTCAACTAATTTCATTAATACATTTAAATATTTTAAAATTATATATTTTGCTAGCTGGGATGGGTGGGAGTTATTGGAAATTGGGTAATTTACTGTTAGTGCTGCTTAGTGCTAGTTAGAGGTTAACAGTAAAAATAATTTTAAAGTGTAAAATGTTTTAAGAAAGTTTTGAAAAGTGTGAAAAATTTAATAAGTATAAAAAAGTTTAAAAACAAGTTTTAAAAAGTAAAAAACGTTTAAAAGAGTAAAGAAATAGATTAAACATTGCTCATTACCACTACACCTGGAAAAAACTAGCAAAAACATTATCCAACGCTAAGGTTCAAAACATGCATTTTGAAATACCTCAAGGTGTATTCTATAAAAAATGGTATGCGTTTGTGGGGTTGTTTGAATAATCAACCAGCTAAACTACTCCAAGATGGAACATGGACACAGCATAAAACTTCAAAGTTAGAAAAAAAACTGAATGGCTGCGTCTCAAATGTGCCCCTTCAACATCCACATGTACCTGGCAAAGGTACATACGGGGGTATTGTTTGTAATGTTGTACTCAGACGACATAGCTGAGCATCTTATCAACTATTATACAAAATATCCTGTGCAAACTCACTTTGTGTGTCAAAAAGGCAGAAAAAATGCTTATTATCACTACACTTGGTACAAGCTAGTGGAAAAATGATCCCACGCTTAGGTTCAAAATATGCCTTTTGAAATACAGTGGGATGTCTTATTTAAGAAATGGTATGCCTTTATGGTGTAGTTGGAATATGTAGCCTGCTAAAGTGCTCCAAAGCGGGACACGGACGCATCAAAACCCTCTGTGAAAATTCACACTTAAAAACCTATGTCAGGTCTCTTTTACAGCACTGTAACTTCACAAAATAGTGTCTATGTCATACATTGGGCATATTGTTTTACTCATAAGTTGTAACTGAGCACAATTTGGGGGATTTTATGACAGTGGCACAAATCCAGTGTAAGAAATACTCAAAAATGCAACATGTATGTAAAAATGCCATTTTTTTCCCCTCACCACAAACATTGGCATAAATTGGTGATAACTTGTGACAGGTTAAGGCACAATATACACCATATAAGATACCCTGGGGTTTCAGCTTTATCAAATGGAAGCCCTTTGTGGGGTTATTCGAACAGTCAAACTGCTATAATACCCCAAAATGAGACATAGGCCCGTCAAATCCATCTATGAATATTCTAACTTTAGAAACTGAAATAGCCTTGTCTCTTATATGGCATTGTAGCTTCACAGAATAGTGCCAAAGGCATACAATGGGGTTATCATTATACTCAGTAGATGTAGCTGAACACAATATGGGGTTCTGTGCAGGAATAGCACATACCAGCTTTACGAAATACACTTATTATATGTGTATACGCCAAAATAGAAAAAAGCCCACAATTTTACTCCAATATTTAAAAGAGATTGGCAATGAAATAGCTATGTAAAAAGTGTAAAAATAGCCTTAGGTAAATAGCCTGTGATATCTACTTTGTATAAATATATACTTTTCTGTTGCGATTTTGTTTTCTGTAATGGCTACTAAACCTACAAGACAAACATACCAACTTTTCAAATAGTTTCACATTGAAATTTTATTTTAGTCCTTGTATTTTGTGTCCTGTAACTTTCAAAATAAGCTGAAATCCTACACATATTATGTAGTCTATAGAGCAAGACACATAAATTAATTTTATTTATTTATTACTTTTCATAAGCTGGACATATAATGCACACGCTATTATTGTCAAAACTGTGAAAAAAAGTATTTTTACCATTGTTTGGCATATTATTTATAATTAATGAGAATGTATATATGTCACATCAAATTAAAGCCCTTTTTGCCCTCTAAAAAACGGTATATAATATTTGTTGGTGCAATTAATGACAGAGATGCATATTGCGTTTTAACGCAAACAGCAAAAAATGCAAAAATGGCTTGTGTCATTAAGGGTAAGACAAGCTTTTGAAGCTGTGTCATTAAGGGGTTAAAATAGAGAGATGATTGACTGAAGGTGGCACTGGATGCAAACAATGGATAAACTGTTCACTGAACATTCCCTGCTCATACAGGAGATTACAGCTTGCGTCACGCTACATCATTTCCCACATTTTTCACTAGATGATATTAAAAATGTTCATCACGCACCGATATGGACATGAGCAGAAAACTGGTAGATCCCAGGTACGGAAGCCGTGAAGCGACCTGTTGCCAAATTCAATCCAGAACCTCGCAAGAAAGAGCCTTTAGATGTTGGCTGGATGCGGGAAAACAAAGGGAAAAAATATCAGAAGAATTAAATGAGATTATTCATATTAGGTATGTTTTCTAAAGTTTCCCTTGACGAGTGAAAAACAAGGCCACTGTAGAGTTTCATCTTACATTGTGTTGCACAACAGAGTAATTACAGCACAGTAGCTACATTTTAAGGCGAGCGCCTTGTTCGAAGAAAAACAATGATGTAAGCAATCGTTCTACTTTGAGAACATCTGACAGATATTTTAAATTACTTGTGCCATTATGATACAAATATCCATAGGAGAACATCTTTCTTGACTTGCCATAAGTAAATCAAGCTCTGATATGCTAAGGAAACTCACTCCGAGACAGACAAAAATTGTAGAAAAACATTTGTCTTGTCTTGGGTCTTATCACTGTTACAGAAATCTTATTGGTCTTTTGGAGGCAATTAGTGCATTCTCTATTGCTTGCATAGCTTCATGTTGAGTTTCCTGCCCTCTTTTGGATCACCACCAGCGAGAGAAGTGCAGAAGACTGAATCTGATGGTTTGGAGTCTTTATTCAGCCTCTACTACTAGGTAAATATGTCTGTATTTGAAAACCACTTCACCATTAAAGAGGCACTCTCTGAATAGTAAAACAACCATACAAAGATCTTGCAAAGTCATTCAATGAAGTGTGGATTGTCAGAAACTCAAAGAGAATTGCAAATTCTAGGTCAAAATATTTAAACTGAAAATATAGCTCACTTGGAGAATTTTTCCAATTCACCTATTTTGGCTTAAAATTTTAAATTAAGTTTGAATCTGATAATTCACACTTTGGTGAACACCACAGTAAAGCTTACTTAAAATGTAATATGGTAATTTAACAAATAATTGGTCCAGAAGCTCTTTAGAATTGTAAGGCACAATCCAGCTAAAACAGATGTCCTAAAGCTAGATTGACCTAATTTACATAATTGTTTTGTTGTTTGGCTTCTTTGGTTAACGTGTAAAAATATATATTTTTATTTATATAAGGGGTATTACATATATATATTGCTATTTCTAATATAATTAGGGTAGAATAAAGGCAGCGTTAATCATACAATCAGTTGCTACATGCTGCAATGTCAGTATGGCAAAATGTTTGGATAGAATAAACCTGACAATCAACATGATATATTTATGTTCTCTATAAAATCCATTACACTTGCTTTACTCTTTTAGCTGATGCCCCATTTGATACATATCAGTCACAAAGAAGGATGGATGTGACAGACTTCCTGGTCACCCTAGGACAGGTATGTGTCTCCCATCCACAACCTTGCTCCCAAAAAGACTATAATCACCACTATTTACTACTCCCCCTCCAGTCCATGCCTCCCAGCCCAGAACCCCTTTTCTGCAGCCCAGGAGTACTCATAGGCCAGCTGGGCAACTCGTTGAGGCGCGGTGTGCTTGACCGGGAAACTAAAACTCTTTGGAACTCCTGATCAGACCATGCTGAAAAACGCCACCTTCCATCTAAATCGGGCTAGACACTTTCGCTCCGAGTGCTTTTTGGACAGAGTGGGCACTCAGAAGAGAGTTTCTTGGGGATGGCACTATTGTGGGGATGTGGGCACAGGAAACCTGCCACACCTGCAATCTTGGGAGAAACAACCAGGTCCAGCCATCCCTAAACGTGGATGAAATGCTTCTATAGTTTGCAGCCAACTTTTAAGGCTCTGATAATTGTGAATGTTCCATTTTTACTTACTAATTGATTTTAGTTGTAATGGTTTACACTATGGTATGTTTTTTATTCCCATTAACAGGGTCTACAACGAATTGTTATTACTTCAAAAAGGACCTTTCTGTGAATATTTATTGAAAAGGTAAAATACAATCTGCGTTTGCGCTATCACATTTCCTATCTTGGATTTTATTTGGATGTAGAGTGTATGAAGTAACTATACACTGAGGTGGTTTTAAACAGCACTAGGTTATATTTTATGATTTTAGTGGCCATATTCTCCCTTTATTACATTTTTGCATTTGACAGGAAACCTAGCTTGTGTGTTTTTTTGTTGACAAGGTGTCTGTCCCGTAATTAAATTATTTGCTCAGGTACAGACACCAAGGCATCGATGATATTTATTCGGCAGTGACAACCCAGCAACTTGTGGGTATATTGCCACAATCGACTAATGTGCATTGGAACTTTACAAATAATTATATCCCATAATAGCCTTTATTTAATAAGCTTTCCAGTTGATCCCATACTGTTAGGAAGACTTTCCAAATAATTCATTAAAGATATTTTGTAGATAAATCATTTGGAATAATTTGGAAAACAAAACTTAAATCGAGGCCTGTAAGTGTTACAGACAGTTACTGGTTCTTTATAACAAACTGTTCATCATTGAATTCATTGACAGCGTTCATTAAATATTTCAGTCTTGTTGTTGTATTGCAACATTAGTTCCAATATTCTCACCGTCTGGAAGTTCTGAAGCTCCACCAATGTCTTCTTGTCCACAATAACTGGTCCCTTCAGTCTGCAATGGAAGGCTTCATCCACCCGTCTGTATGGTGTGAGGTCCTCGACTGGAAGGACTACGGGTGGGATCTCACTGGCATCTTCTGGAATATCACCTGCCGATAATCGTCGTTCTGTAGCCTCTAGAGGAAAAGTATAACATTTGAACTCTGAACTCTACATTGTAATCATCTAGTACATGAAAAATCATATCATTTTCAGCAACTGAATACTTAAAAAAAATAGACCTCTCTTATTTTAACTGATGTAAAATGTTTGTTTGTGCTTCTGGTCAGCAACACAGAATTCTCCAAATTAAGCTCTTTGTACTTTGTTAACATATTTTAGAGAGTAGTAAATAAAACAGATATGGAATCTACAGATTTTCACCACATACATAAAGATAAAACTGAAGCTGTCTCCATGGCCCAAGATTTTTATTCAGAGAAATTCCATTACCTACCTTTTAACATTTGTTTGAACTCTTGCAGCAAGACCTCATGGGTAACTTCTGCTCCAGGCATTCCAGGAGGTCCAGGAGGCCCTTGAGGACCTGGTGGACCTGGTGGCCCAGACAGTCCACGCTGTGGAAGCAATCAAGAAATCATGATAATTCCGAGCAACATATTGTGAAGTGCATGAATAACAAGTACAAGGTTTCTCCGTGCAAGCTGGCCTAAGGCAATAATTTACAGTAGAGTGATGAAAAGATAATGCTTTATCAGTCATATTGACAAGACAATGACAGCTCGTGGACAGTATACAGCACACAACACAATCATTATGCAACAGAAGCACAACAGGAACAAATTAACGATAAGCATTGAAATCATTGCACTCAGTTACAATGTAATTGGATAATCGATAGCTTTAGAATAGCTTTACAAAAGTTTTAATTATTGTACTTCATTTCAATTATATATTTCAATTCAAAACTGTATCTTTTCCAGCGAAAATTATAATTTTTCAGCTGATTGCTACATCCTTAGCACTTTACACCAGACTGGAATCTGGAATATATATTAGACAAATCATAAAAAACAGCTTTAAAATTAAAATAGAAAAAGCAATATTAAAATGACATAATGTTTTCATTGTGAGTACAGTATCTTGTAGAAATATAAAAGTAGCATATATTAAATTGGGCAAAAAGATGCCCAATCATTTTATCACTAGCTGTGAAGGATGATGGGAATTCAGTCCATTAACACTTTGAGAAGGTAAGTCTGTGATAGGAACAATGACGCTCTATGTAATACAGATGCCAGACATTAGCCAATCACCTGTATTTACTGTATGTAGGCATAACACCCACAAAGAGTCACAATATTTATTGTCTGCTGGCATTTTGGAAATGTGTCTTGTCAAATATGTCAGCAGATGTTTTCCAAATATCTATAAGCAGTTTACTATTTTAAATGCATTGTAGCGGCCATCTATGTACACGCTGACAGGTTTGTTCATGTATATAGATATCTCTATTTCTTGTCTTACTGGAGAAATTGAAAGGGAATGGTCATCATAAAAGTGCAAAAGCTTTCTGCCTACTTACTCCAATTTTCTGTAGAGAATGAACGGATACACAAACTATTGAAATTGTGCAAATGTATTTTTACATTTTTACTCGATCCTGAGCCGTATTCTCTAGTACAGCTTTACGAATTGCCCTAAAGCTAGCGTCAGTGAATCCTACTATTTTTTGTTTGTTTGTTTGTATGTTTGTTTCAAATGTTTTTATTGTCTTTTATCAATGATATCCATAAGCAAGGTAGTTATAATTATTGCATTGCACGTTGCAAGTTTGATACTGTAGGTATTACAATACATTTTACAATAAAATTCCTTTTATCCAGTCTAGGGAGTGGAGGCTGGGTGCTGTTAAAGTGTACAATTTTAAATTTTGGAAATTTAAATCCAGATTAAATCTTGGTTGAGATAGTTTATGCATTGCTATTCATGGGCGTTTATTTCCTGAGAAATACTTGATTTAGATTTTTGTTCAACTGAACGTGAAAGCAGTATCGTAACACTTGTAGTAGATATAGACGTTTTGGTATTATCGTTGATTTTAGGAGGGTGGCTCTCCCCGGCTATTTTTTTAAAATCTAAAAAAATCTAAAATAATTCCAAATATGCACAGCGCTCTGCAAAGCCTTATCTCAATTTTGTATCTTTATTTAGTTCATAATAAGTGCTTTTTTTTTTTTTTTCGGGTTTGATCTATGATCTAATAAAAAAGATTTGGTATTTCGACACATTATGCTATTTCTGGGTTATGCCTGTAAAAATCAAACTAGTATTTTAGTTAAATTAGTGGTAACTTGAAATAGAAATATCATGACTCATTCCGGAAGACATAAATATATATATATATATACACACACACTGTTATTCCACAATCCAATACTGAAATAGGAGCGTGTATGGTAATTATATTTAAAGAGACAAAATATAAATATACAAAAATCTGCAGGTCATATTGAATCATTTAAAAGAGGATTTTGGAGAAATATCCACAGATAATCTAGGTTGCAACTTACTAATTTTTTGTCCTTTCCTTTACATTTCTTTTTGGCGTTTGCCCCATCCTCCGTTCTGTGTATGAACCTCATCCAGGTTTTACGAGGGTCTGCAATTTCAGGATCAGGAGATTCTGAAAGCTGTAGTTAGATGGAAAGAAAATATTTGTTTAGATTTTGATTTGTTTGAAATTATCAAGACAAGATTTGCACATTTTAGATAAAAAAAAAAATGCAATTACATGTCCCGTCCCCCCCAGTTTTAAACCTTAATTTCTTTTAACAGAGGTTTATATTACGCATCACGTGTTTCAAAGTAGACTCATAACAATGCAATTAATGAATCATAAAGATTTGAATATCGTGTAATATCCATGCCAGAGCCACCTCAGTGACACACTTTCTGTATAGATTTATACGAAATTCGAAAATAATATAATGTAGCGTTTTGCTCCTTATCTACCTTCATACAGGGTAATTAGTTAATTGATTCACTAAAGTGTGAGTTGTCAGAGTGAAATAACGTACATTCAATGGGAATTTAAAATTTACATATAAGTATATTTAGAAACACATATACAGTGGGACCTCGGTTTACAAACGACTCGGTCAACATACTTTTCTGTTTACAAATGAAAATACATTGAAAATAATGGTTTATAGCACCGCCCCCTGCATGCTGGAGTCTGTGGGTAGCACGTGGCATTGAGTGTGGAGGTGTTGGAGTAGTTTTTGCATCGAGTTTTGGAGCCATTCTGTAAATTGTTTGCAGTTGTTTTGGGACTTTTTGGTGAATTTCTCAAGCTGTGGAAAGGTAGGGAGCTGAGCTTTGTCGTTTGCATGCCTTTTATTGTGTGTTCTGCATTGTGGGTTGGTTTCCATGCCAGCTCATTTTGACTTTTTTCTGACCTCCAGAACGGATTAATTGGTTTTAAATGCATTCCTATAGGAAACCGCGTTTCAGTTTACAAATTTTTCGCAATAAGAAACGTCCTGGGGAACGCATTAAATTCGTAAACCGAGGTCCCACTGTATTTACATATATGTATGTGTCAGGGTTGGCTAGAGGATCCTCAGCAAGGTGAGAGACAGCAACCTCACAAAGGCAAAGACAGAGGGGTAGAAGAGTAAAGCAGGAACTAGGAAGTAACAGGACTAAACTGAGAAAAAGACTACAGGCTAGGAGTGGAACAAAAA
Organism: Pelobates cultripes; assembly: GCA_933207985.1. Taxonomy (NCBI): domain Eukaryota; kingdom Metazoa; phylum Chordata; class Amphibia; order Anura; family Pelobatidae; genus Pelobates; species Pelobates cultripes. The sequence goes on along the minus strand of OW240921.1, from coordinate 92,809,367 downwards.
ATAAAACACACAATACCAGACACAGCAAAGGACAGGCAAACAAGCCAGAGACTGGTATACGGAACCAGAAAATTAGACATGCCAACGACTGGTACATGGGATGGGAAGTTAGACATGCCAACGACTGGTACATGGGATGGGAAGTTAGACATGCCAACGACTGGTACATGGATGGGAAGTTAGAAAAGCCAGGGACTGGTACATGGGACGGAACGTTAGACAAGCCAGGGACTGGTACATGGAACGGAACGTTAGACAAGCCAGGAACTGGTACATGGGACGGAACGTTAGACAAGCCAGGGACTGGTACATGGGATGGGAAGTTAGACAAGCCAACGACTGGTACATGGGACGGGAAGTTAGACATGCCAACGACTGGTACATGGGACAGAACGTTAGACAAGCCAGGGACTGGTACATGGGATGGAACGTTAGACAAGCCAGGGACTGGTACATGGGATGGGAAATTAGAGAAGCCAGGGACTGGTACATGGGACGGGAGTTAGACAAGCCAGGGACTGGTACATGGGATGGGAAGTTAGACAAGCCAGGGACTGGTACAGCCAGGGACTGGTACATGGGACGGGAAGTTAGACAAGCCAGGGACTGGTACATGGGACAAGAGTTAGACATGCCAGGGACTGGTTCATGGGACAGGAAGTTAGACAAGCCAGAGACTGGTAGATGGGATGGGAAGTTAGACACGCCAGGGACTGGTACATGGGATGGGAAGTTAGACAAGCCAGGGACTGGTACATGGGATGGGAAGTTAGACAAGCCAGGGAGTGGTACATGGGACGGGAAGTTAGACAAGCCCGGGACTGGTACATGGGACGGGAAGTTAGACAAGCCCGGGACTTGTACATGGGACAGGAAGTTAGACAAGCCCGGGACTGGTACATGGGACGGGAAGTTAGACAAGCCCGGGACTTGTACATGGGACAGGAAGTTAGACAAGCCAGGGACTGGTACATGGGACGGGAAGTTAGACAAGCCAGGGACTGGTATATGGGATGGGAAGTTAGACAAGCAGGGGACCAGTATACAAAATCAGGCAGAATGCAAGTCAGGGACAGGTACATGTGTCAAGTAGTAAGACAAGACAGGGGCTGGTACACAGATTAGACAGTAAGAGAAGAAGGCAAACAGGACAGATCAGGTATAGAAGGGCAGGAAAAGCAAAACGCAGTCAGGTAAGCCGGATAAAAAAAACCCAGCAAAACAGGACCAGAGCAAAACATCACTATGGATACCCCAAAGGGCTCAGATCAGCTAGAAAGTCCTCTGTACTTGATTGGCTCTGGGTTTGCGGGGAGCAATCAATTCAGAAAAGTAGCACTTGTGATATCCACAGGTATACTATAAATGCAAGCAATCAGAAGATCAGGTGGGTCAGAAACAAATAGACAACTGTCTGGAATCGCCCCAAGATATCAGGTTCCACAAATTCACAGCAAGTAGTGTGCAGCAGTAGAAAGTGGGAACCATGACTTCAAGCTCCACCAGAAGTAGATTTTCTGACAGTATTGGGGGGGACTAAATATAGATTGCTCTAATGATCTGATCACTTTATTTGTATTCTTCTGTATGAAATAAAAGCTAAACTAAATAGAAATCCAGTTTTGCTACATAATAGCAGAGTAAGTAAGTTTGTTTCTGATTTTTAAAAGGCACATTGATCACTGGACCATGAAGTGTCTATTAAATTAGCGTAAGCCTGTTTAGTAAGATGGTGTTAGAGCTGGAAGGCTTGTGGGTTGGACAGGACACATCTCACCTCATCTTCTGTATTTCACCAAAACAATATGTAATGTGAGATACAATATGGAAATGAAGTCAATGGCAATACCCGAGGTGTTTCTATCATGTTTAGTGGACTTGCCTTGATAGCGTACCAAACCCATCAATGGTCTGACCAAGTCCCCATCGCCAACAAAATACGCAGTTTTGAACCAGTTGTCCAATTCCCTGTCATTTGTATATACTCCCACCCCAACAGCAAAATAGTGGAAAAATTCACCTTGGCAACAGTTGGGATACATATGTGTGTGTGTGTGTATATATATATATTTATATATATATATATGCTATATAAGCTTTAGTATATGAGTTCTACTGGATATGTTTGTTGGAATTGAACTGATTAACAATAAAAACATGTCTATAAACTATTACACCGGCTCCAGAGAGCAATTAAAAATGACTCTGAGTATCTGCGTTCAGCTTCAGCCTTTCTTGGCAAGTTGCGTAAAACGTGTTGTACATTTGTTAAATTGAACATATTGGAATTCAAAGGATAAATTCTTTATTTTTTTTTAGCCACTTCCAAACTTCTTTCTTCACAGCTGTAGTTAATGGGCTTTGATTCTACCTGACTTCAGCATTCCAAATAATGTGTGCCTGTCTAATATGCCTTTTTTGCATCCTGTAACACTTGGAATCTGCCAAAGAGGTACATAGACAGCAAGAAAAGCTATCTCAGGTCCTACGAGAAATGAAGTGTCTGTGGCAACGAGTAAAATAATGAATTGGCTTCTGGATATATAAAACCTGTTAATGAAAACAGCATCAGAAAGTTTAATACTTGACTATAGCACATGGTATTAGCACAATAGGTGGCTGGTTATTTACTCTATGGGCTAGCGGGATTGATTTACATATTGTAGCTTTTCTTTCTCCAATCATCTGAAATCTAAATCTAAAGGTTGTCCTGTCTCTGTTTGCTTATGAACAAATAAATATGGGCTAGCTGCCCCACAAAAAGTTATATATCTACATGTATTTTTAAAAATGAGTGGAACTTCTGCAAATAACTTTCACTCCACTCAAATTAATTTCACTTTGTTTTGTAATATTAACACATTCGAACAGAACAACATTTTGTTTCCCACAGAGAAACATTTTGCAGTAAATATCTGGTGGGCAGTGCACAAAGTGTTATTAACCACCTTTTTTTACAGTATTCTGCACATGAGCAAAGTAGGGCGACTGGTGAGCAACATATCTCAACACAAGTAGGCAAGAGTACCAATATTAATTTCCTCCCTATAGGATCCACCACCACCATCAAATCTTGGGACTATTTAATGTTATGAATTATGCATTTAGACTCCAGAATGAACCATGATCCAGAATTTTGTGATTAATTAATTAATCAGCTTGTAATTTTTAAGAACTAGATTGAGAACCTCTGGTGGAATCCATTTATACATTCCTTCATGTAACCCCTCGAAGGACCAATGAAAATCTATCCCATCATAACAATTTTTGCTTTAAGAGTTCCTTTTAAAAATAGAATTACCAAATCAACAAAGGACCGAGGGCCAGATAGCATTATTAATGCTACTTAATAAGTAGGACATTCCATGCAGCAATAATATTTTATGGACCATATTGTGGTGATATCAAAGTACAACATTTGGTCTTTAAAGGGTTGAATATGCCTATAATTCTGAAATGCAAAATCAAATGGTACAGAAAGATATCACTCCAATACAAGAAGCAATAACTAAAAAAAGACGAGAGAAAGGGTAAGGGTTAATTAAAGGTCACAACCAAGAGGTAGGCAAGTGAGAAAGAAAAGGACGATCCCCTGGAACATCAATACCTAACCCAAGATAAGGCTTCAATTGTAGGAGGAGTGGGATGTCAGGGATCCCAAATCATACTTACTAAAACCATGAGCCAGACCATATTATTCATACAATCATTCTACTATGTTTGCTTGCAGTGTGAAAAAGTAAAATGTTTCAGTTAGCTTCAGTTAATATGTCAGGAAGCCTATGGATTATGGTTACTGATTTTGCTGAAGACAGTGATGGGAATTTATAGACGGTTTCCAGAAATGCAAAGGGTAACCTCTTGTCCCACCATCCTTTTAGCAGAAATCATTGAGTTATTTGTATTATTTGTAATCTAAGTGAAGTTTTTCTTACCTCTGCTCTGTTTTCAATGCCTACCGTTTATGATTAGCATATACAGTGTATATTAACTTCCTATTTTGTCTATTTTAGAATCTACCAAATTTTAACTTCCCATCTGAAATGGCAAATCCACACTTAAGTCTAAACATGTATCCTACATATTCTCGGCCTATTCTATTCATGTCTGCCACACGTAAAAACATAACTTATTCCAGAACAACTTCTGGAGTACAAGTCACAGGCAGTAATCGAAAGGATGCCACTTGTCATTACCTAGAACTAGACATGTGCAATTCGTTTCGGTCCAAATATGAATTCGGACGAATTTCAGGCAATTCGGACATTCTGGTACTTCCGAATGTCCGAATTGCCGAAGTGCCAAATTGCCGAAGTGTCGAATTACTGAGGTCCTGAAGTTCCGAAATTACCAAATTTCCAAAGTGTCGAAGTTCCGAAGTGTCAAAGTGCCGAAGTGCCGAAGTTCCAAAGCACAGTATTGCCTAAGTACTAATATACTTACCCAGTGAAAGAAGAAGAATGTTACATTGTATACAATTTTAAATAAAAAGTATACAATCATAGCCAGGATTCAGCTGTAAGCATTTGCAAATGCACAACAATCAAGTAACATACATTCATATAAAATGTAAGTTACTTAGCCTGTGAATGTAATGACAGGAATGAATAAGTAGATAGCTCCCTAATTCCCACGGTATGCTCAGGGGTGGGGGCCAGGGGGGAGGACATTAGGTCCACCCCCTTATTAGCATTTAGGGCCCCCACCCACCGCTCGGGGGGGCAAGTTTTTTTTTAAACAGTGAGCAGCCACGGGCTGCTCACTGTTTACTAGACATGCCCCTACTTGCGCTAAAGCGAGTAGGGGCAAAATTTACTAATACTAAGCAATTTTTACTTAGTATTAGTAAATTTGGCTGAAAGACCAATTGAGTTCTTTCAGCCTTTTGGTAGGTAACTCCCTAATACCGTGGGAATTAGGGAGTTATCTACTAAGCGACTGCAATAGAAGTCACGAAGTGTCAAAGTCCCGAAATTCAGAAATGCTGAAGTTCCGAAATTCCGAAGTTCAGAAGTGTTGAAGTGCCAAATTGCCAAAGTCCCAAATTGCGAAAATCCCGAATTTTGGAATTCCAAACCGAAAATTTTCCCCATGCACATGCCTAACTAGAACCCTCAACTGAAGAAATAAAGAAAATATGAAGAGATTCCTAAATCATTCCATGTAAACTGATTCATTCTATGTCAATTAAAAAACCATGTAAAGCATGCATACACACTGTGGGCTCAGGCAATGTTCCTATGCCAAACAAAGAGATGATCTTGTGGCTCCTTTAGCTATTCCTCTGTCCTCTGTATCTCACACCATGTGATTTACTTTATGTCCACCATTACACAATGAACAGAAAGCAATTGACATGGCAGTTAGGAAGGACTTTTGTGGTAGCAAATCACAATAAAAGAGACATGAGAATAATTCAACTCAAAGGAAACCGATTGATCAATAAGATCAATCAATAAATTAAAGGTCTGGTAATATAAATTTATGAATATGTTTGTCATTTTGAAAGCAAGTTTGAATGCGTGAATGGGTTTTATGTCACAACAATACAGTAGCTGGACTGTGGTACTACATAGCACTTTATTGGACAACTGCCAGACTCTTTGCCTCTTCTCGCAGAACTGTATGTAAACAAAGTTCTGAGTAAGATGATAACTACAAAACAAGTTTTATAAAAAACCTTTAAACAATTGTCATTAGGTGTCATTAAAAGAGACACTGAAGTACCAAAACCACTGTAGCGGATCTGCAATGCTGAGACTGAATATCTCCTCTGTAATCCTCTGGAGCTGGAAGAGAAGCGCAGTAACTGGATGACACACAGTTCTGGGAGTCAACTGAGGTTTATTTGGTCACACAGGACTTTTATGCCCAGTCTCCTACATGTGGTTTACAATACAATAAAACAGGGGTTTCAATCCCAAGATCCTCTGTGCCTGAGAGATAATTGCGAAAAAAACCTCTAATCCAATTATCTCTCAGGTACAGAAAATCCATACAAAAATACAGTACACCAAAAGTGTCCCGACCATACTCAGGAACCCCACAAAAGTACATCCCCGGATAGCCCCGATCTGAGTGTATAACATATCCAAAGATCACTCAGATCGGTTTGGTGGAACGGGAATGCCATCGAGGTAAAGGTTTGACTGGCCAGATGCGAGACGCTAGCCCAAAACAGTTCCAGGAGAATAGGTGTCTGTTTATGGAGTTCCTGTGCAAACACCAAGCAAGGGAATCTCTTCATTTTAGGATACAAATGCTACCCCTGTTCAGTAGTTCATTTCTCCCAAAACATAGTTCGTGTAGGTGGTCGGGAAATAGAACAGATAGCGGTCTAAGTTTTACCAGCGTTCATGCGAGTACCCAGCCGAAAAAAGTTCCAGGCACTCGACGAGTATTGCTGCACACATTCGGGAGACAAGATTACACGAAATGGTGGCCAACCAGTGGTAGCATTCATTAATTACTTACCTTGCGGTTTTGCACTAAGTTGCTGGTGTGAACTTTCTAATGGGGTATAGTGGAGGTCCTTGTTCAGGAAACAAATGGATATTGTTCGTATAAAGTACTCCCGAATGGAAAATGGGTAAAACACACAAAATAAGGGGACAAAACATGAAATAGGTGGCAAAGTCTGCCACAACCACTTCATATTAATGTAATGTAGGGGTTGTGGTGCATTAGATGCTGTACGATTTCTCTGGCAATGCCTTTTCTGAAAAACATCAATGCTCACATTTTGCCTAAATCATACATTTAGTAGTTTAGGCCTCAACATACACAGTATGATGGTGTAAAGTGCATTTACTTAGTGCTTCTCTATAAAAAGAAGTTGATTGGTGGAATGTTGTGATTCCCAAACATGTCCCCCAGGCTTCTCTTTATGAAGAATTTGATTGGTGGAATGTGGTGATTGCCAAGCATTTCTCCCATGCTTCTCTATAGGAAGAATTTGATTGGTGGAATATGGTGATTACCAAGCATGTTCCCCCATGCCTCTGTTCATAAAGAATTTGATTGGTGGAATGTGGCGATTGCCAAGCATTTCCTCCATGTTTCTCTATATGTTTGGCTTGGACAAAAGTCATCAGAAGTAGACTTGTGCCCAGCAAAATAATTTGATGGGTACAAATCGATTCACTTGGAAACTTTTTTATATTTCAGGCAATTATGCCATTGCCCACTGTTAAATAAAGTGTATTGCAAAATATAAATATTATGGGCATATTTTGCAGGACAGTGATAGGAGAATTTTCAAACCATTTGTTTCCCACATCAAGTGGGAAGATGTAAGCAATAGAGGGAAAAAGAGGAGAAGCACTAAAAAATATATATATAGACATGTATTCCTGACACTATAGTGCTAGAACGCAGCATTAGGTCTCTGGACCCCCTCTCTCCAGAGATTAAAGGTGACTTTACTAATGTTTTCTCCGACACCACTCTCTGTGGCTGGCCTTGCCTGGTCCCGCCTCCATTTCTGAGATCATCACTTTTGATGATCTCAGCCAATCCAATGCTTTCCCATAGGAAACATTTGGAAGGCTATTACGCATGCGCAGAAAAATACCATGCTGCGCCAATCAATCATCTCTATGGCGAATGTTCAGTGCCTCCATGCAGAGCGTGGAGATGCTGAATGTAGGTAATGCGCATTGTGCACCTACACGGGAAGCACCTCTAGTGGCCATCATTGAAAGACAATTTTACAATGCTACAAAAATAGACAGAGACAGGTTATAGACTCCAGAACAACTGTTTTTGAAAGTTCATTGTTAGAATGGTTATGAGTGCTTCATCATTACAGCATTAGCAAACTGGCATACTATCACCCAGGCTTAAGAAACATCCAGTATACTGTTCCAAATATAGTCTCTACATCAATGCCAAGAAAGCTTTCATTGTCTTCCCAGCCTGGGAGGGGTTAAAGTATTTTGAGGTTCCAGGGAGCTGATTATTGCAAATGTGTGCTTTCCCCATTAGTGAAATTAGGGTGTGGAATGGAATTTGCCGGAGACACTTCAAACAGGATGCAATAAAACACTGCAATAAGGATAATGGTTATTGGGCACGACTTCTGTGCTTGTAAAAAGTATATTTTATTTGTAATAATAAAGAAAGGAACAATGATTTCTTCTCAGTAAAACATAAAAAGGGCCAAGATCAGGCTTATGCAACTTACGTAATAATATTATTAATTTTGTCATTTATATAGTGCCAAATTATTCAGCAGCGTTTTACAATATTATAAAGGGGAAAATTCTACAATAAATCAGACAATAACTAACAGACAATAAATCAGAATGTTATAGGAACAATAGGTTGATGATGACCTTGCTCAAACGAACTTACAGTTTAGAGGAGGTGGAGTATAAAAACACAATAGGAAGGGCATCGTAGGGGATAGCAACCAAATGACAAGGTGGGAAAGTAGCAGAACTGGAATGTGAGAGTTGAGTGTGGGCCTTTTAAGACAGAGCAAGAGACAGGTTTGTGAAATAGAAGTTACATTAGGAGGCCATAAGCGTTTCTGAAGAGATGGGTTTTGAGGGACATCTTAAATGATTGAAGACCAAGGAAGAATCGGGCGGGTGCAGGTAGGCTGTTTCAAAAGAAAGGAGCCGGCCACGAGAAGTCTTGCAAGCGCGAGTTAGCACTAAGGATGTGAGCACCGGCATAGAGAGAGGTCGAGAAGGGACATACCTAAAAATTAATGAAGAAATGTAACAGGAGCTAGAGTTGTTTAGAGCTTTATAGGTAAGGGTTAGTATTTTGAATTGAATCCTACCGGGTACAGGAAGCCAATGTAAAGAGGGACAAGAAAAGCATCCAGTGAGGTGTTCTAGGACAGTGGGGAAGAGATCAGGAGAGGAGAGATATATCTGGGTGTCATCAGCGTGCAGGTGGTAGTGGAATCAAAAGGAATTAATCATTTTCTTAAGGGAGGCAGTATAAAGAAAAAACAAAAGGGGACCAAGAACAGAGATTTGAGGGACTCCAACCGAGACGAGGAGTTGACATTATAAAAGGAGACACTGAGTGAACGTTGGTCGAGATTGGAGGAGAACCAAGAGAGGACAGTGTCACTGAAGAGCTTAAAGAAGGTGGCCATGACCAAAAATGTCAAAGCAGCAGAAAGGTCAAGAAGAATTAGTATAGAGTAGTGGCCTTTGGATTTAGCTGTGATTTGGTAATATGTTACTTTAATCAGAGTAGTCTCAGTACAGTGCTGGAAAATAGGTCGATAAAATTTTTGTCTGGACTGTGGTTTTGACCTAAAATTGAGATAGAAAGCCGGGTAAAGACAAGTTATTCTAGAAGGTTTGAGAAAAAAGAGAGCAGGGATATAGGACGGTAGATGGAAAGGACAGGTCAAGAGATGGCTTTTTTAAGACACGTAAGAGGAGCAGCAATAATGCTAGAAGGAAGAGAACAGTTGAAGATATGCGTTAAAGAAGGAAAAAGACAAGGGGAGAGAAATCTGATAAAGTGAGATGCGATGGGATAAAGCAGACAAACGGTGGAATGAGAGGAAACCCCCTACAACCAAAAATTACATTTGAATCAGTATTATTAATCAAATGAAATATTTGAAAATAAAGGTATTATACAGGTATTTGTAATCTAATGTATAATTAACATGGGGGTATTTGCCCCGTGCGTGTCACTTTATTAAGAAGGTACCGAGGTAGGTACAACCTCCATACACATGTAGCAATGATGGTCTGGGTACTAAAGGGTTAATCAATAGGCAGTATTAATGGAATCCCATATTGGAAAAATTCACAGATCTGGAGAGACCCCTCAGATGTGTAAATGATGACTGGAAATTTGAATGAATGGTTAATATCAACAAACAAAAATAAAAATAGTTGGTGAATATATCAGAAACAAGTCAAAAAACGATCAATACATAAACCTCCAGCCCCTGACGAAGGTGCACGCTAGTGGCACCGAAACGCGCGTCGGGTTCTTTTCTTTCTTCCTCACTTCACAGGGCACACTGTCACATGTGCAAGGACCAACATTCTAAGTATGGTCCTGCACATTAGCACGCACTAATTGTTCTATCTTTTCTTTTCCTCTTGCATATTCTGTCTATACACTATGGGGAAGTGAATTATAACATACCTGTTTCTATATCTAACATCACAGGTAGTCACGATCAGTCCGTCAATTTTTCACTTTATTTTTACGGACTGAATATCTTGTATTTGATGGGTATCTAGACAATGAAGTCAATCCCACATACAATTATATGAATGATAAGCCTGCTGATCAGCATTTAACAGGTTATTTTCACCCCATAGAGTTTATAGGAATAACACAGCATAATTTAAACAACAAGGCAGCAGCATTATTTTGTTGCTTTTTTGCCGAGCACTTGATACTTTGACACAAATGCTGTGTATAATTAGAATTGCTGTCTATGATATTTGTATCTTTATGTATTTCAGACATTGACACTAAAAATATAACATTAAATTCAGGAGTCTGATTTGACACTAACTAACATAGACATCAGGGAGGTACAGCTATTCAAGCTGTGGAGGTTTATGTATTGATCGTTTTTTGATTTGTTTCTGATATATTCACCAACTATTTTTATTTTTGTTTGTTGATATTAACCATTCATTCAAATTTCCAGTCATCATTTACACATCTGAGGGGTCTCTCCAGATCTGTGAATTTTTCCAATATTCTATGAGAAGGGGTTAAGCCCCATATGACACTGCTGGAGTGTCAATAAAGGTGTTTTTTTTCTGTGGAATCTGACAATTAGCCCTATCCATAGATATATTTTGTTTCTTTAATGGAATCCCATGTATCAAAACATTGCTGCTTTTTTGATACACGGAATTCTACTAAAATTGCCTACTGATGAACCCTTGAGTGCCAAGACCATCTTTGCTATATATTTAGAAGGTAGACACGACCATTAAAATAAATAAAATAGTGAATGAGCTTAACATATAATTTATGCAGGCATGGTCAAGAAGTTTAATTGTTCCTGAAATATGAAGTTACTTGAACAAAATGTCCTCTGAAGAAGTCATGTGGACAAAACATCTGCTGCAGTATGATTGTTTAAACCAGATGAGGTGAATCGAACATCTGAGAACCATTTGATCTCCAGAGATTTTCATTCACTAGAGTTTACAAAATATGGTATGTAAAACAAACAAACACAGAGCTTTTCACTAGCGTGGGAACTGCTGACATAAGAATTGCACATTTCACCCCAAAAGATCTATGCTGGAAAAATAGGTAGATAGAATTTTTTTCCGGTACAGTATGTGGTTTTGACCTAAAATGTTCAGTTTCCTTGTTAAAGTGGCTCTGTTACTGACGATGACAATGGCGGTAGGTGGCCCAGGGTTGCAGTGAAAGGAAGGTTTTACTTACCTGAAGCTGTCCCTTCAAGCTGTCCCTTCTTCTGCTGGATCCTCTTTATCTGCCAGAGCTTACATCAGTGCTGTACGCTTGCGTATGCCCAAGAGTACAACACAGATGTGTACAGAGGATCCTGTAAGATTGCCGGAGTCTCCATAGACAATGTATTTTTCCTCTACAGCCATCACTAGTAACGGCCAAGGCCTTGACAAAATGTGAAACTTGTCCCTACTTTGTCTTAGTATATCTTTTGACTGTTATGGAATTTCAGTGACCCTCTAGCACAGTCAATGTGAGTATTTCGATCATAAAGTTGATTTAACATTTTCCAACTTTAGTTTGCAGAAGATATTAACTTACATGAAACCTTAAAGCAAATGGGCGACATCTGCAGATTTTGATTCTTGAAGCCTTCCATCAACTACAAAACAAAGAAGGTGACAGTAGTCACCATCGCTGCGAACACAAGATGGACACTTCAATTGGATCCCTGGATGAATCCTATGTTTAAGTCACCCTGTGCCCATTGTAGGTGCAGGTGTGTGTATTGTATGTGTATTATGTATGTATTGTTTGTGTGCTCTCTTGTCCTGCTGATGCTTGCTACCAACTGGGTGGAATTGGCTGTTGAGACTGTATAGTGCCCTCTGTTGGTGGTTGTGGCTGTGTGCACTGCCTAGGTGTCAAGGTTTGTTACTTTGCATGTTCGAATAGATTAGCATATTGCTAATTCTACAGGCAGAAGAGATATATTGTGTTGATTATTGTCTTCCCCACCCCCTTATGGATATGTCATTATGTCATAATAAGTTGCTGTATGTTGTCTGCGATGGTTTGGTTGGTTGTTTTTTTATTAAAGTTGTCACAGCAATCTAGGTGTGGTGAATATGTGGGTTAGTCCTGAGTTGAAATAAGGTAGTGTATTTTAGTTCCATTTGATACTGGGTTTCCTCTGTCAATCCCAGTGACAGAGTCTTCAAACCCGTTGGCTGGCTGCAGGATACCTTTAGCCCTGGGATAAATCAAGAGAGCTAGGCCTGAGAGTCGTAAGTGCCTCTGTAAAGGCCTCTGTAAAGGCCTCTGTAAAGGCAGTAGCAATCACATTGCAGGAAGAGGTGGATACCTGCTGCAGTGGAATAGGCAGGAGGGACGAAACTTGCCTGGAAGAAGTACTGCAGTGGAATAGGCAGAGGGGACGATACCATCCTGGAGGGAGAGCTGCAGCCTGGTCAGGTGAAAGAGCTCCTGAGCTACCCCAGTCAAGCTTTGGTGACTGGGGCAGAAGCGTTAGGGTCCCTGCAAGCGGCTAGGAAGCAGATTGGGTAGTACTCGGTCGGAGAACAGAAGCTCCATCACAGTAGGCAAGAATGAAAAAAAAAGGATAATTATAGATTGAAAAAAGGTTACCAGGTCTGACAAATATCAATTTCTGCTGAGGTATGCAAAGCTAGGATCTGATTTTGGTGTAGATTACATGAATTCAGGAATCCATCCTACCTTGGTTCAGGCTGCTGCTGCTAGTGTAATGATTTGAGGAAATTTTCGACTTATTTAGGTAGGTGGGTGGACACCTGGATACAGATCCCCAGGTAAATGCAGCTGCTGTGGATGACAACTCTCTAGACTCTTGGCCAGCTCTCTGCATTAACTCCCTTGCCAGAGGCTTTCCATCTCTGTTTTTAGAAGAGTTTTACAATCTGTTTACACACATTACAAACCAAGTGTTTCAAACAACATCTGTGTGCATATTTAAATAGCCAATAGAGCCAGGGGTGAATTTTTCCCTCTTACCCAAGCATGAAAACCTCAGTGGCCCACACACTTACACTGTCTGTATAAACAGGGCTGGAATAGTCACTCGTCAATTCCACAGAGCCAGAAGGAAATCAGTAATGACGGTTTTATCTGCTACATGATATCTAGTATAGATAAAATATAAATCACCTTTTGTTTTAATGGTACTATCCTATTCCTATCTTCCTGCATTTGCTTCTTCCATAGACAATGTTATGCCATGTTTTCTTTTTCTTTGTATTTCATTGTTTATTGCACAGAATTCAAGAAATGATAGAGACACATGGAAACAATTGTGTACAGTAAGCATGAAAAAACAATATGAACAAAAAGTAACAAATATGGATTTATAGTCTAGCCCAGTGGTAGTCAACTTTTTTCTACCTACCGCCCACTAATGCATCTTTCTTGATAGAAAAATTTCCTTACCGCCCACCAGTTTTCACGCAAGTGCAGAATATTTTTTAGAAAGGAGGGTGTTTTAAAAAAAAAAAAAAAATGTACGTACATTTATCTTTTTATTTCTACTTTATTCATGTTTATAATGTTTTTAACTTTATAAAGTTTAATGAGAAAGCAATAAAGTAAATTGAAATTATCTTTACTAGTGATTAATGAGATCCTTGAGGTTGATGCTGAGAGACTAAATATTTGATATCTGGTTCGATTTTTGTAAAGAACAAATGAAGGTCTCCTCTTTCGGTGATATTCAGACGACTTCTCTGTTTGAGCATAATATGATTTCTCATCTGTGCATCAGCTCCCCTCCTCTCCCTCCTCAATTCCCCATCCCACCTTTTATTTCTTCCTTTTTTCTATTTTTTAACCTTCCTTATAGCAATGCCCAGTAGGAAGACTGAGCTAGGGAGCCCACTTACTATTATTAGCCAACAACAATTCTCTCCTTTTCCTTTACTTTCTTTCTTTCTCCTTTTTTACAAGTACTCTACTCCTTCTTTCTCCTGTTCTACAAGTACTCTGCACCTTCTTTCTCCTTTTTATAAATACTCTGCTCCTTCTTTCTTCTATTGTACAAGTACTCTGCTCACAGACAAACACACAGAGACACTCACACGTACACTTACAGACACACACACTCACAGACAAACACAACACATACACTTACAGACACATACACTCACAGACACACACTCACAGAGAAACACAGACAAACATACACACACACATGCACTTACAGAAACACATACACTAACAGACAGACACACATACAGACACAAACACACATACTCTTACAGAGACATACACTTACAGACACACACACATACACTTACAAACACACATACACTTACAGACACACACATATACTTACAGACACACACATACACTTACACACACACACACATACTTACAGACACACACACATATACTTACAGACACACTCACACATACACTTATAGACACACACATATACTTACAGACACACACAAATACTTACAGACACACACACATACACACAAATTATTAATATTAAATGTCCACCCAGTCTCCCTACCTGGAGAGCTGGTGTGAATCTGTCCTTGGGGTCCAGTGGTAAAATCAGACGCGGCGAGGGAGTTCTAACTTCTCTGCTCTGCTCCCTCGCAGGCTGTCTACTGATGCCGGGAGCCGGAATATGATGTCATATTCCAGCTACCGCGGCATCAGCAAACATTGCGAGAGGGAGCAGAGCAGAGAGGTTAGAGCTCCCTCGCCGCGTCTGATCTTACCACTGCCGCACACCACACCGGGGGGTCCAGAAGATGGCCTGGCAGGAAGGAGCGCTTCCCTCATGCCGGTCACTGAAAACTTGCACCCGCAGAGCCACTTGCGCCCGCCCAAAAGGAGAAACCCTCTCAAAAAGAGGATTTAGCCGCCAAAATCCCTACCGCCCACCTGGAATCCTGAAACGCCCACTAGTGGGCGGTAGGGACCAGGCTGACGACCCATGGTCTAACACCTACCCTGCTGACAGACACTGTTGCTCTATATCGATATTATTTGACAATTTGTATTCATCCTATCTTGGAAATTTGATCAAAGAGGCCAGCAGGGAAAGGGTGTACTAACTTTACCTTTCTGTATAGATAGCAGCTATTAGGCTTTAGACAATTTTCTATTTTCTATTTTGACAGTTCATTAGGTGCCCTTGAAGGCACAGATTTAGGGTCTCACATAAAACTAATAGGTATTGGGTAGTCATGCCAGGCTTCCTCAAACTCCGGCCCTCCAGATGTTGCTAAACTACAACTCCCATGATTCTCAGCCTATCTTTTTCATTCATAGAATTATGGGAGTTGTAGTTCAGCAACATCTGGAGGGCCGAAGTTTGAGGAAGCCTGCTCTTAGCAGACATTTAGGTGCCCTCGAAGACACAGACTTAAGGATTACTTTTCGCTAACTTATACCTTAGTTCCGCTCTACCTTATATCGTTAATCTTTTTACAAGGTACCCTATGTTCCTTCTGTAATCTACCTACTTATTCTAACATTGCTCTATCTATACTCTCATAGTATATTCGCTTTTGCTAATTTATTTACTGGTACTAGAGGAATATTGTCCCGTGTCCTAGATGTTTATTTTTTCTAGACATTTAGGTGATATCCCCCCGTCTTTAAGATTCATCTAGTACAATTTTTCACTTGCTATAAACGAGATATGTAGTACCTGCACTGATTATCGTTGTAGATTGCTATGTTGTTTCTGTGTTGCGCTTTCTATTCTGGGACCTGGTTTCATTGTTATTATTTTTTTAACATTATTTTTTGTTACAACATATCTCCGATATGGCAATCTAGCAGTATATTTCTATTTATAATCCTAGTGGCTTTACCACTCACATTCTTTAGTCTATATAGCAATTGTACGCAGCGGATTCTCTACACATTTGTTGTTTTTTCCCACTGTGTTACCGTGTCTTTCAGTCACTTAGAATTTTAATTGAACCTATTAAATGTTATATTTTAATAATTTTGTCTATATAAGTGGTACTATGTAGAGAAGAAGGTGGTATGTGAGGGATTTCATGAAAATATGGAATAAACAAATTATTATTATGAATGGTCCTATCTTAAACGTACTGTTCCACAGAAATAAAACACTGATTTCTCAAAAATATGCCTTGACTTAATATTTTTGGATCAGCTTTTGAAATTATTTTTTTCTCTCAAAATATTAAAATATATAAAATACATGATATATAAAAATAATATTAATATATAATTTTTATTTTATTTTTTACAATCTTTATACTCACGTAAATTAGATACAGATGAAATAGAAAAACAAAGACGATGATAATCAGCAAGGTAACAATGGAATTAAACCATCTCAAACCCCATAGCTGGCTTTGATCGTTATTACCACTTTAGAGAAACCAACCATGTAGCACAATTTTTTTATATTTTTCAAATATTAAATCATTTGATAAGCTTGTCCAAAAACGTTAAATGGAAGTCATGGTGTGCAAATATATTTAAACAGCATGATCAATATATTAGTTCATCAATAACACACAAAACATTTTCTAAGCCTCATTTGCAATTATGGAAAGAAAGACATTTGTAAAAATTGTTGGCTTCCTGTTTTATGTGAGTACTGTCTAGAATGAGTCTGGCCTGCAATGAAATGTAATGGGACAAAATCTGACATGGCCCCATAGCTATTTCAAGTTTAGTTTTTTCATTGAAGATAATAGGTCTGACGTCCCTGAAGTAGTTTCTTTTTTCTATTTTCCATTTTAAAATGACATTGTTTTCATAAAACCTTAATTAGCCTTTTCATCGCCTCCCTGCAACCCCTGCGACCAGGTGCCCGCCGCCATCAATTTTCGCACTGGGGCCCCATGGGTCATGTGTACGCCACTGAGTACAAGTAGCCGTTATATTTGCTAATCAAACTAGTACTTGAGCTACATTATTCCTCCGACCGTGTGATCTTGCCTGGAAAAAACAAAACAAAAACAAAGAGAGAGGAAGAGAGAAAGAAGAAGAGAAAAGAGATAGGAGAAGTAGAGCTTAAAGAGATAGAAAAGGGAGAGGGGGGTCGAGGGGAGGGAGGGGTATCGCAGCCACTACGTTGACAATCAAGTCACTTTCAATGGGGGTGTTTACATCTTAGGTTTATACCCGGAGGTGGGAGGCCCTCAGTCTCTTCTCGAGCCAACTATACTATTGTCCCATGGTTCCCAGGTTTTTTGGAATGTCGCGATGGTCCCTCTCACCCTAGCCGTTAGATCATCCATAATTCTACATTCTTTGATTCTGGAAATAACCCCTGTGAATTCTGGGACCTCAGGTGAAAGCCATGCTGTCGCAATTGCTCGGCGTGCACACAGAGTAATCTTGTGTACCAATTTCTGTTCCCTTTTGGTCCACCCGTCCACAGATCTATTCAACAAGTATTAGTTGAATAGATTAGTTAGTTCATCAATAACACACAAAACATTTTCTAAGCCTCATTTGCAATTATGGAAAGAAAGACATTTGTAAAAATTGTTGGCTTCCTGTTTTATGTGAGTACTGTCTAGAATGAGTCTGGCCTGCAATGAAATGTAATGGGACAAAATCTGACATGGCCCCATAGCTATTTCAAGTTTAGTTTTTTCATTGAAGATAATAGGTCTGACGTCCCTGAAGTAGTTTCTTTTTTCTATTTTCCATTTTAAAATGACATTGTTTTCATAAAACCTTAATTAGCCTTTTCATCGCCTCCCTGCAACCCCTGCGACCAGGTGCCCGCCGCCATCAATTTTCGCACTGGGGCCCCATGGGTCATGTGTACGCCACTGAGTACAAGTAGCCGTTATATTTGCTAATCAAACTAGTACTTGAGCTACATTATTCCTCCGACCGTGTGATCTTGCCTGGAAAAAACAAAACAAAAACAAAGAGAGAGGAAGAGAGAAAGAAGAAGAGAAAAGAGATAGGAGAAGTAGAGCTTAAAGAGATAGAAAAGGGAGAGGGGGGTCGAGGGGAGGGAGGGGTATCGCAGCCACTACGTTGACAATCAAGTCACTTTCAATGGGGGTGTTTACATCTTAGGTTTATACCCGGAGGTGGGAGGCCCTCAGTCTCTTCTCGAGCCAACTATACTATTGTCCCATGGTTCCCAGGTTTTTTGGAATGTCGCGATGGTCCCTCTCACCCTAGCCGTTAGATCATCCATAATTCTACATTCTTTGATTCTGGAAATAACCCCTGTGAATTCTGGGACCTCAGGTGAAAGCCATGCTGTCGCAATTGCTCGGCGTGCACACAGAGTAATCTTGTGTACCAATTTCTGTTCCCTTTTGGTCCACCCGTCCACAGATCTATTCAACAAGTATATCCACGGATCCATTTTTAGGGGTCTATCAAACGTCTGTCTTAACAGTTCCTCCACGGACCTCCAAAATCCCCGTAGCTTCGGGCATTCCCACCACATGTGGATGTATGTTCCTCGGGCTCCACATCCCCTCCAGCAATCGTCAGTCTCCCGTTTGTGCATTCTATGTAGTTTGACTGGGGTAGTATACCACCTAAACTTAGTTTTCCATGCCTGCTCCTGGAAGGTGTCACATATTGAGACTTTAGCATTCGCCTCCCATATCTCCTGCCACTCGACACCCTCCATAATCTCCCCGAGGTCGGTCTCCCATTGGTCAGTGTATGTCAATCTTCCCCATTCTCCATTTTCTTCACTAAGGTGAGCATATAATAGTGTGATCATCCCCTTGGGGGCTACCCCATCCGAACATAACCTCTCGTAGAAGGTGGGTTTCCCCAAGGCTGCTGGTTTAATGTGTGGTTTTTTAGCGAAATCACGAATTTGAACATACCTAAAAAAATCCACAGGGTGATTACCTGATTGGAGATCTGCAAATTGTACAACCTCCCCATTTTGATAAAGCTGGTGTAGCCATTGTAGTCCTGTTCTTTCTATATTGCGAAAATCTCTGGGGGTCATGCCAGGCGGGAATTCTCTGTTTCTAAGAATTGGGGTCAAGGGGGAGGGGGATGATGCCAGCCCATATTTGGTGTTACATGTGTCCCATATTCGAATCGAGTTAAGTATCGCTGGGCATGTTATCCGTATCGCCGGTCTGTGTTTCTTGGGGACCCATATCGTAAACTGGGGAACATCGACACCCACCAGCATAGACTCAATTTCCACCCACCTTCTCTCATCCGGTGTGGAGTGCCACATGGCTATCTGCGTCAATTGAGCCGCTAGGTAGTAAAAGTAGAGATTCGGGAGGTCCAAGCCCCCTCTATCTTTACGTCTGTATAATATCTGTTTGGAGATTCTATGTCTCTTGTTCTGCCAAATAAAGTCTCCTATAGATCTTTGCAGGGGGATCAGTTGCGTCTTTGTGACTCGGATGGACAGCGCCTGAAAGAGGAATAATATGCGTGGAAGGATGTTCATCTTTACTGAATTGATCCTGCCAATCCAGGAAATGGGTTTTTCTGTCCACTTGTCTAGGTCTCCCATCAACTCTCTGAGCATCGGGGCGTAGTTAGCCGGGTATAAACGCCCGGGGTCCACTGTCATATGAATTCCTAAGTACTTCAGGGAGTCTGTTTCCATTCGAATTTGGTAGATCTCCTGTAACCGAGCTGTGTCAGCTTGCGTCAGGCAGATCGGGAGGGCGCTGGACTTCTGAATGTTCGCTTTATATCCTGATACCATGCCGTATTCTGTTATAACTTCCTTTATTGCCACCATTGATTCTAGTGGGGTCGTGATGGTCAAAAGGACGTCGTCCGCGTAGGCTGACACTTTAAACTCTTTGTCTCCCACCCTAACACCTGCAATGTTCGTATGCCGGCGTACCGCTTGAAGCAAGGGCTCAAGTGCTAATACAAAAAGAAGGGGAGAGAGTGGGCAACCCTGTCTTGTTCCATTGTATAGCTTGAAAGGGTGCAGTGGGGCTCCACATATCTGTACCTGTGCCCGTACGTTGTGATACATCGCTCTCGTTATTGTTAGGTATTCTTCTGGGAAGCCCAACTCTTCAAGACTGGAAATAGAAATCGCCACCGGACTCTATCGAAGGCTTTTTCTGCATCTATAGATACCACTAACGTAGGGGTCCCTGAAGCCACTTGCTTCCAAATCAAATCGATGTTCCTTCTAGTGTTTTCAAACAATTGTCGACTTTTGTCGACTTTGGATAAATCCAACCTGGTCTGCATGAATAAGAGAGTTCAACAACGGATTCAGTCTGTCTGCTTGTATTTTCGCCAAGATCTTCAATGATATGGGCCTGTAGTTTTCTGGGTATAGCGGATCCTTTCCGGGCTTGGGCAACAGTACTATGGTCGCCAGTGACATGTCAGGGTCTAATTGTCCGCCCTGCCGTAGGTTATCAAAAAGACGGACCAGTTGAGGTGTTAGCACCTCTCTGAATATTTTGTAATATGAGCCATCGAATCCGTCTGGTCCTGGTGCTTTATTGCCTTTATTGCCTCTCCACTCAATCTGGTCAACCCTGGTTTGTCCAAATATTGCAATATATACTCCTCCTCATGCTCCCCGTGGGGGCTTCCGCTCGGCGTGTGGTTATACAATCTTTTATTAAAATCTTCGAAGATCTTCGCTATCTCAACTGGTCTTGATCTCATCGTGCCATCCGGATGTTTGATTGCCGTTATGTGGGACCTCTCCTGCCTCGACCGAAGCGTCCTGGCCAGGAGGGTGTCCATCATGTTCGCCTTTTTCAAAAAAAGTCCTTTTTGACCAAGCCATGGATCTAGCCGTATCGTCGAGTAGTAGAGTTCGGATGTCCCGTCTAACTGCTTCCAGTTGCCTGAGAGTGCCCTCTGTTGGCACAGTTTGGTGTTTTTGTTCAAGGGATCTCAGTTGTCCCAGCAAAGTCTCCAGTTTTTGGTGCTTCATTTTCTTTCTTCTGGTGGCCAGTTTAATCAGGGTCCCTCTAATAACCACTTTGTGAGCCGCCCAAATCGTGCTTGCGTTCACTTTGGGGGTGGTGTTCAACTCGAAATAATCTGTTATTCCTTTCCTAGTCTGTTCCAGTATCTTCGGATCTCGAAGCAGTGATGTGTTCAGTTTCCATGTCCAATGTGAGGCAACGCATAGGTTACCCAAAGTGATGGATATATCTGCGTGGTCTGACCAAGAAATATGTTGCCCACCTGTGACCCTACTGTTCGGGACATGCCTGCTGCATTAGCCAAGAAGAGGTCTATCCTCGAGTACGTTCCGTGGGGAGCTGAGTAGAAAGAGTAATCTTTATCCCCTGGATGATGAGCTCACCATATATCTACCATTCCCGTTTCGGCTATGAAGTCTTTAAGTAGATGGTCCTGGCCGCCCCTACCCTGTGATCTAGGTGTTCCCTTCCGCAAGCTCCTGTCCACCGCCAGGCATGGGGCTGCATTAAAATCGCCCCCTAAAAATGACATTCCGTGGGGCAGCCCCGATATTTTCTCTCGAAGCACTCCCCAAAACCTTGGGTCTGGCTGATTCGGCGCGTAGATGTTTATCAGATGAATGGTATGCGAGTGTAGGACTCCCGAAACTATAACAAAACGACCTTCTGGGTCTGCTTCATAATGTGTCTTATGGAAGGGGCAGCTACTTCTAGTAAGAATTGCCACCCGTTTCGTTTGCAGTGGGACCTGGCCTCGTATGAACCAGAATTTGCGTGGTCTCTCAACCGAAACTTGGCCTGCTTTGGCAAATGGGTCTCTTGGACAAACGCAATGTCCGATTTCATTCTCTTCAGTTCTTTGAAAAGGAGTCGAGGCTTCTTTGGGGCGTTAAGTCCCTTAACGTTCAGGGAAGTGATCTTAATCTCCATCGGGCGGTAGGTTTAGGGGTCTATATATAGTTCTTATGACCTTTGTCCGATCTCGCTCCCTGTTAGGACTCCGAGAGAAAACCGCTGCTAGCCCCCCGCCCTCACCATCCCTCAGAATAAGAGTAAAGAGAAAAAAAGGAGGGGTAAAGTGAAGAAAAAGTAGAGAATAAAAACAACATCTGGACTCAGTCGGATGTACTGAAATTCTGGTCTTACCAATTGCCAGAATATTGTGGGGAACATCATCCCACTTCCCTGCCACGATCAACGTTGGGAGGAACAATGGGACCCTGAGCTCCTCCACCTAGGCGCCAATTATTAGTTGCTTGGACCTCTATGTTAACCGATAATGTAATGGCATTATTTAGCCTATTTAGTGCCCGTTCCCTTCCCTACAGTAGTTCTGGTTCTGCCCGGGGATCCCAATACAGGTCTCTGCCCTTCATTGGCCCAATAAGAAACTAAGACTGCCTGATCCCATTACCCTGTGTTACCGGGGTCACCTCACCTCGTGCATTCACCTCCCCCCCCCCCCGCCACACCATTAAGACACATGGATTACTGTACAATACAAAATCGATCAACTAAAAACAGTAGTATTGCAGGCTATTAGTCTCATTGCGTTCGGTATGGATCACTAACGTATTGGATCCTCATGTATTTTTTTGTTGTTGTTGTTTTGTTTGTTTTTGCTGTATGTTTTATATCTGATTGTATAAAAACATTAAATATTTAAAAAAAAAAACTTTTTAAACCCATCTTTACTTTAAGCTATTAAATATTGTAATGCACACACAAATATTTTTTCCATGATAGAATTTATGTAACATTCCACTTGCTGAGAGACACTGGCCATGGTGATGCCAACACCTGAATCGAGCTGTGGAACATTTGTTAAGAATTGGGGATATATGATGCCCAGCATTGATATTAAGCACAGACAAGCAGGTCATATATTTACCAACGACAAACAGTAATTCATTCTCCACCCAAGTGGTATTGTGAGACTGAATGACTGCTGGATGCAGCCCCATTGTACAGTGATTATTTAATTACTACGGCACGCAGAAGCAGTCCCAGTTCTGGCTGGCTGGTCGTTTCTTTGTTTTGGCAGCATTGTATCGAGCCACTAAGGCTCTGTTGCCAATTCAGGTACTGTGTGATTGCCAGAGCTCTCGCAGACTGAAACCCTAGTTAAGTACAGAGCAGCACAGACGAGGTGGCACTGGTAAAAAGCACACAATCACACACTGCAAGGGATCATGTTAATGCCACTGTCGCTGATTCATAAATGCATTAATGCGATGTATAACACAGGTGTTGCTCTGCTAGTGACACCTACTGGGACTGAACAGTATGACAGAAGTTTGTCATCAGGCCCATGAGATGTCAAAAGTCACACTTCACACACTACGCTAAAATCCACAAAAGGAATGTATCGTAAGAACCTCTAAGGCACTCTGCTAAGCTAGGGCTCAAATTGTATCCAACATTTCGCCCCGGACTTCACTATTACAATGAATAAAATAAATACCAAGTGAAAGATATGTTGTCATGGACATGCCCCATGTTCGTGTATTTAAATGCCGTGTGTGATATAGTAATGTTTTATAGGACATATAAAAAAAAAGTAAAAAAACAAAACAAAAATAGAACATAGTTTCTATTTAAAGCCCAATCTGTTTCACAGATCAGTATCTTAATTGAGTTCTATGATCCCAGATGGCATTTATTCACTGAAATGCCATCTGATTCTCATATCTCAGTTAAAGTGGCTCTGTCATCACAACAACATTTCTGAGTATTTCATAAAGATAAAATCTTTATGAAATACTTATATTGACTGTGTTGGAATTCCACTGAAATTCCAACGCAATCAAGAGATAGCACAAGACAAAGTAGGGACTAATTTGTCTGAAGGTAAAGTTCGAAGGTTGACAAAACTTGGCCAAAGTCAAGTTTTGCCAGTTACCACAGCTGTTACTAACGATGGCTGTGGGACCCAGGCACCTTCTCGGCATTGCAGGATCCTTTGGAGACCTCCGTACTGTACTCTTGCACATGCACAAAAATACAGCAGTGTTGTGGCTCCAGGTGCATGAGGCACAAATTGCTGAAAAAAAACGATGGCGGCACCTGGAAAGGAGAAGGTGAGCCCAACTCAGCTGCATCCATCACCCACCGCAAACCTAACTGGGATGTCACAAAAGGTGACAGAGCTGTTTTAAAAGATGTATCAAACATAGATTGTGGACCTTTGAGTCTTTTTAATTAAATATATCACAGAGGGGGCTACTCAGTAAGTTGAAATCATGGTGCATTGGTTAGTTGACTATTATCTTATACAAACTGGAACAATTTAGCAGAGTGAAAAAAATATTTAAAAAGACCAAGTTAGACATTTTGTTTATTTTGAATTCTAAAAGTTCATTGCTAGCTCACTACCACTCACAATTCAGTGACAACTCCTTGAAAAAAATAAACTTTTTCTCATCTGATTATACTTCTTTGTTACATCATTGACTGCGCTGTCTCTCTCAGCAAATGATCTAGCCCTGTATTGCTCAGGAAAGCTAATGGAAGCTCTTGCTTAGGGAACCCCATAAGAAGTCATGATATTTTAAAACAGCTTGACTACTTGTAAAGGAGGGTGACAGGGCCCTCCTGGTACCATAACCGCTACAGTTAGAATGTAGTGGTTATTGTGGCGAAACCAACCTCCCCACGGGCTCCTGGACGAGCCTGCTTGCAAGCCTCTTGCTGCACAACTATGGGCCCTATAAAAGCCATATGAAAAGACCTAGTTCGCGCCATTTTCTCATGCTGTTCGGGAACCGAACAGACGCACGAACTATGGACCACACGGGAGCTTGTTAAGCCCTATGATCACCTCTTAACGAATCTAGCCGCAGTATTCTAATTGTTTGTCTGGGTGGCCGCAGTTCGTAAGAACAACCACGAGGCAGCAGCCATCTTGTTCCCGCGAACGCAGGCAGTGGTGTTTGGTCGTCGAGTTCATGGAACTGAAATCGGACACTGAAACTCCTGAACACCGCTGGACTTCCATCATCACCTGCGTTCGGTTCTGTAGATCCTAGAAGAACACGGTTCGGTTGAATCATTTGTCTGGATGAGAGGAACAAGCTCCACGGTTCAAATATAGACTACGTTCGTTAATTCTTTCGGTTTTATGTTACCAAAGTTGACCGACCGCTAGCACTGATTTCATGGAACTGTTTTTGGCATAGAATCATGTGTGCAGTCGGTCAAATAATTGACTTCCATGAAAAACCTAAACCCCTGAACAGATCTGGGTGATTTTTGGATATGTTGGTCACCCAGATAGGGGCTATCAGGGGATGTGAGGTTTGTGGTTTGTGGGGTTTTTATGTGTTTTGGGGGTACTTTTGGGATGTTTGTAAATTGTATATTTTTTGTACCTGAGAGATAATTTAAATATAAAGGGAGGGTTTTTCCTGTATTGTTGTATTAAAAACTCCTTGCATGGGCTTGTGGCCTCTAATAAACAGATGACTCCCATCATTAAGCCTTGGCTAATGTGTGGGGGGAACAGCTATACTGCTATATCACTTGCTCTTTTACTAGTTATACAGCGATACTCTCTTGGAGGAGAGGCCTTCCCACTGGCAGCTGTATCCAGGTGTTTAGTCCAGGGTGGGAAGGGACTGCGAGACCCAAGCCAACCTGCGGCGGTTAAGGGGGCTACAGTGGTTATGGTGTCCAATGCGGTGCTTATGGTACTTGATGAGCACTAAGAAGCGTGATTGGCGGAGGTACTCAGTCGGGGTGCCAGGCGGTCTTCCACAGTTATGGTGCTTGGGGTGTCCCTTTAAATATACAACCTTTAAAGGACCTCAATAATGTGGTCTGGGAGCAGTGGCTGTTTACTTTTAAAACTTTAATGTTTAGTAGGTGTTTTGATTGCAGGTTGTCTTCCTGACAGCCACTAGAGTCGCTTAAAATCAATAACCAAGTCAGACTCAGTTATTTAATCAAATTCTGCTCATAGATAGCTTTTGATTGACAAAGTGTGGCGGTTTTCCATGCATGCCCACTAGCCCCTCAATGCTTCCCTATAAGGAAGCATTGGATTGGCTGAGATCATCAGTCTGAATGATCTCAGCCAAGGTGGTGGGGTGGCTGCAGTGAGACCAGTGCCTCAATGGAGTAAAGGTAAGATAAACTATTGTAGGGGTGTGGACACTTTATTTAGGCTAACTCTATAGTGCTGGGAATACATGTTTGTATCCCTAACCCTGTTCCTTTAAAACAAGTTGGTCAATGCACGTGACAAGTGCCATGAATTTTAATACTAGCAGTACCAAACTCTGCTTACCTTGATACTCATTGGTTAGGCAATAGTTGTACATGTCTCTTCTTTTATTAAAATTTTTGTTAAGAGCCCTCCTCATAAATCTAAGACACCCTGCAGGGGTAAACTGTGTGCTAAAACCTTGAACGACTAAACTTGATTTCTCCCAAGGCTGAAGAGTACCTGCTTCCCTTTGCAAGGGGAACTGAAAATGTGTAGCTTGGCTCTGAAATGTGTACAAAAGTAACAACAGATCGTCCTCTGAAATGATCATTCTGGTTGGAACCTGTAAGTTAGAGCATCACAGTTTACTTTGAAATCGACACTTCCCAACGTAGTCGCCCTAGCATGTAACCTCCTTAAGAACTAAGGGGGAAAAATCAAAGCAAGTAATCTCAGCCGCTGTGTCAGAAAAAAGCCCTAAACCTTGTGTTTTCTGACATTTACCAAGTGAATAAAATGTTATATTAAATAACAGCATCAGGCTTAGATTACCTTTGCTGTGTGTGCCATGTTGGATTAGTGAGTCGGTTTCTGATTGCTACAAAGTGTCTAACAGCATTTTTCTGCAAATCCCCACCTCCTGTAATTCGGGGATCCAGTTAAGGATTCTGTGGAGTCTCAGGCTGGATCTATTAAACTATTAAAGTGCAAATAAGTCAATGCAAGACAATGGGTTGAAAGGATACACTCAGTGGCGTACACATGACCCATGGGGTCCCGGTGTGAAAATTGATCCGTGGGCCCCCCCCACCCCACCCGCGCGCTTACTCGGCGCGGGTCGGGTCCGCAACACATGGCGGCGGGCACCTGGTCGCAGGGGTTGCAGGGCTGCGACCCTGCGACCGTGGTATGCACACACACTTAAAGGACCACTACAGACACCCAGATCACATCAGCTCAATGAAGTGGTCTGGGTGCCAGGTCCCTCTAGTTTTAACCCTGCAGCTGAAAACATAGCAGATTCAGAGAAACTGCTATGTTTCACTGAGGGTTAATCCAGCCTCTAGTGGCTGTCTCACGGACAGCCGCTAGAGGAGCACACTGAACGTCCATAGGAAAGCATTGAGTAATGCTTTCCTATAGGCGGTTTGAATGCGTGCGCGGTCGCATTCGGAGCTGAGAGGCTGAGGGATCCTCAGCGCCAAGGGAGTCCGGCGCTGGAGAAAGGTAAGTGCTGAAGACACACACACACACACACACTTACAGACGCATACACACTAGCTAACAGACACACATTTACTGACAGAGACACACTCAGCGACAGACATACATACACACTCACTTACAAAACATACACTTTCACTGACAAACACACATTCACTAACAGACATCAAACACACTCAGTAACAGACACACACAGTAACACACTCACTAGCAGACACACACCCAATAACAGACACACTCACTGACACACTCACTGACACACACACTAACACACACACTAACACACAAACACACACACTAACACACAATTTTTTTTTTTAAATTTAATCCCCCCAGCCTCCTTACCTTTTGGAGAGCTTAGGGGATTCCCTGGGGTCCAGTGGTGCTGCTGGGCGGGCAAGCGGGCGGGCGAGCGGGCTGTCTGGGTGGCCGTCGCGTGAGTGCTTCCTCTTCAGCTCCCTCGCACGCCGCATAGGGATGCCGGCGTCAGAAGATGACGTCATCTTCCGGCTCCGGTATCAGTGCGGTGCGCGAGGGAGCTGAAGAGGAAGCACTCAGGGGAAAGTGCTCCCTCGCGCGCCGTCCACCCAGACAGCCCGCCCGCCGGGTGTCAGCAGGGCCAGCCTCGGGGGGGCTCTGAGGTGGCCGCCTCCTGGGCCCCCCAGGAGAAGAGGCTGGCCCTGTGGGTGCATACCGGGTCGCAGGGGCGGCTGGGCCCCCTTGTGGGCCGGGCCCAGTCGCAGTCGCGACCCCTGCGACCCTGGTATGTACGCCACTGATTCCACTATGGACTATAGTGGATAAATCCTTACATTTTGACATTCAAAAACATGTGCCAACATGCACACTCAGTCACTGCCATATATCATGGTATCAATAGGACAAGAGATAGGACTGAGCACTGGTATGAAGTCCAAAGGCAGATTTTACTGGACACTAACAATGTTTTGGCTCACAAAGAGCCTTAATTAAGGTTGATAAAGGCCCTTTTAGAGCTGAAAAATATCCTGTCCAATAAGATCTGCCTTTGGACCTCATACTAGCAACCAGTATAACCTTATTTTGTCCTCTTGAGCCGGGGAGTGTGGTGGGCTGAAGGCATGGTGGGGGTGCCTTTTGCACATGCCTCCCCATAATTCTCTCTACATATACTGTAACATGAGTATTCTTAACTCTGTGACCAGAAATAGGTAACTTTAAATGATGGAGAACATAATGATTGCATATGGCATTTTACAAAATATTTGTGAGATTACTTTGAAAGGAATTCAGTCTGAAGTTTCTACTGCGTGTCAGTCAGTTCTACGGAAAGCAAGTTTGTTACCACCAGTCGAGAATAGTTTAGGAAGAAAAAAAATCCCATCCATAATCAATTGCTTTGCTGCTGGTGAAGGCTTATGAAATACTCGCTTGGTTGGGTCTTTCTGCATTATCGGCCCTACCATCCATTTCATTCTAGCTATTTGTCTATCACACAACTCTCATTCACCCCCCTGGGGTTCCAGATCAAACAACTCTCAGTCCTGAGGTCATTTAACATGTCAAACCGAAGAGTTGGTGTCTTTATTTTTGTAATTGCCAAGAATCCTGCCGAATGGGGAAAGTTAATTTGATTTGATATTAAATATTTTATATATTTACAAACTATTTCTCTCACCAAACTATATCACATCTTGTAACTTTTTAATCCTTACTTGATTCTTGCTTCACCCCTTACACTTCTCTGGGATTTTCTCCTGGAAATCTCTGAAAAGGCTTTTTCTTCTGTAAAACACTGTTTGGCACTTGTTAGGAACCTCACGTCAGAATAATCCCTAGTGACACCTAAATTAAAAAAAATAGATCTATATACAAGAATTCCCGTGACATGCTTTCCTTCATACCCAGAGGCGCAATGTAACCTTTTAACCTATTTTTCTCAAACAGAATCATTATCCTGCCACCAAGTGTAAGACTCGTATTTGTTATAATTTAGATGTCCTATTCTATTCTTAAAGGAGAGCTATAACGTCTACTAAGAGTATTGCTGTGTAACAGGTTTTTGAGCAGGCCACATGCATTCTAAAGTGCATTTCAAATTGCAGTTTTGGTCACAACACTATTGATGGAAGTGAGTCAATCTTGCACACCCTGCCTTAATATCAGAAATGAAGATTGTCAGTGAGTTATTTAGTGGGATTACTGCTGGATCTATGTTGAATGATCCTGCATCTACTAGCTTGTAACAAAACTATTGAAGTGCATATAAGTCAATGCAAGACAATGGATTTAAAGCATACACTAGGGACTATAGTGGACAAATCCTTACTTTTTCATTTTGATATTCATATAAAATGTGTCAAAATGCACCCTCAGCCATTGTCATATATAGTGGTATTACTAAAACAAGAGACAGGACTGGGCAATGGGCAGATTGTATTGGACACAAACAATGGTCTGGCTCTTAAAGACCCTTAATTAAGCTTGATAAAGGCACTTTTAGAGCTGAAACATTGTATCATGTCCAATAAAATCTGCCTTTGGACTTCATACCAACACACCTGTCCTCTTGAGCCAGGGAGTGTGGTGGGCTGAAGGCATGGGGGATCCTTTGCATGTGCTTCCCCAAGTAATTTAGATAAGAACAGGAGAACAAGGAAGAGAGTGACTTAGTCAGTGTCTAGGGGTATCTCACAAATATCTAAATCCTGTCCTCTAGATATCAAGCCTGGGTGGTAAGATTTTCAATGCACCCTTAATTGCTTCACCATTGAGAATTTTATACTCTGAGCACTTTGACAATTTATATGGTTTAATATGCAAGCTGTTCTGTAGGTGAAACACCAAGGTTCTAAATTTCCACTTGCCCCCTAGCCATTAGCAATTGAAAATGAATCCCTAGTAACTAGGACTTTACTGTGGTGAGTGTTCTATTGACCCTCCTGCCTTGCTCTGAAGATAATTTTTTTAGGCCTGGCTAGTAGTGTACTTTGAGTTTAAGTGCTACAAGAGCACTGTTAGCATGCATGTGGCGTCCATCACCTGCATGCTCACTGTCACAACTATATGTTTGTATGGAGTGCACTGATTTGCTGAAAAACATTTTAGTTGCTACCAAGTGAAAAAATACTTTTGAGAGAGCCTAAACATTTGCAGT
This sequence comes from Pelobates cultripes, assembly GCA_933207985.1. NCBI lineage: Eukaryota > Metazoa > Chordata > Amphibia > Anura > Pelobatidae > Pelobates > Pelobates cultripes. The sequence continues at coordinate 92,778,736 of OW240921.1, read as the reverse complement.
TTAGCTTGTGTTTTTTTGTTTTTTTTGTTTTTATCTTTGCACATTTTTTACCACATTACATGAATTTTATTAAAAAGAAGAGTCAACCTCAGCATGGTGTGTCACTTTAAAAGGATAATTGCCCTTAGTTCATTTCCTTCTATTCCTTTACACACACAGGTGACTGATGCTCAACCTTAACCTTATGTATACATGGTGTTGATTCAATTAAAAAATAAATATAAACCCAAAGGAAAAAATATCAATAGTCTAAAAAATGTAAATGAGTTGCTCCTAAATGTTTTTCGTCTGGTGCCGCCCAGTTCATGCGGCATGCGCAGCAGCGCAGAGAAACTGTAAGTCACATTGCAACCTACACCTTTCCGTTTTACTATACAAAGGCCTTGAAAATTCACTGTATGGAGCGATCAAATACAGTGATGGGATGGGACACAAGACAGAGATAGCTCTCCTTTAATACAGAAACGGTGTGAACTCTATGTAGAATTATAGTCACGAACAGGCCATTCTCACTGACATTTCTAAACTGCTGCTAGTTTAAGAATCCATATTCTTAAATATAGACTCCATATTTTTCCTTAAATATACATGAGTAGGGTGTTTCAGTATATTTTTTTAAATCTAGATTCTCACAAATAATAAATGCATGTTCGAAAAGTGATAATTGACTTTTCAGCAAGTGATTCAGAAGGTTTTTGAGGCAAGAGATATCGTGGCATCACTATAAACGTATTAAACGCCAATATCTGTACAAATATATATATAACAATTAATTTTTCTGTGTAGGTAATTAAGTTACAATATTTGTTGTCCTCAAACAATTAATACATGCAGTCATTTTTTGTTTTGTCCATATTTAATATGCTAGCTATGCATTGTGGACTTAATATAATATAATAAATGAGCTGTAAAACATATCTTTCATGCATTGCATGAAATACACTAAACAGAAAAAAAAGCTTTTTATCTAAAGCTTATTTATCACAAAGAACAGTTTATGGTTGAATTAAAAGTATTTGTAAGATAAATTAAATACATTGAAATATAATGAAACAGATAGCCATACTATATTTACTTTTTATTCTACGTTTCCCTGGAGCCTCAAAGAATTGTACAGACTTATTTCAGGTATTTTATACAATTTCTATTTGCCCCTGTTGCTTGTAATATATATTTCACGTACATATGAAACTATCACCCAAGAATCCAGATTCTAACCCTGTGATATCCATCAACCCACTGTCCTTGCAGATATTGAGGTTTTTAGTACCATGAAGTTAATCCACTTACTGCAACACTAGTTACACCTTTAAGCTGTAATTATATCTGGCAACTTTGAGTCTTAGGGATTTCCCTCCTGTGTCAGGGTGAAGGGGCAAATTTGCATGGTTAGATAGACTAAAGCAGACTCCTTTTAATTAATTGATAAGATTGTAGCCTTACAATTTGTGGTTTTCTTTTAAGTAAGTATAAGCTTATGCTTAAATCCAGGTGCTTGTCTAAGGATATTTCATACTTTGAATATAAATTCCCTTTAATATAAGCTCATATATGGGGAACATGAATTCACATTAAGGAGGGATGGACTGTCTTACTAGTTGCATCTTTGAATCTTTGGTTTTTGTTCCGATTCAGGGGGGCCATTGGCAAGAAATAAAGTATTTTGCAGGTAAGTGCTGGTTACTAACATTTGCATGTCCAGAGTAAATAATGTCCTGACAAGTTAGAAGAACCATAAAGTGACCTAAGGTGGCCTCCTAGGGCCCAGAAACCATACAGACACTTGGCCAAGCTTGGTCTATTCACCAACCCTATACGAAGAGTGAAAGGTGAACCGGCATTCGTGCAATCTGGTTGTTCAGCTTTTTATAAAATTCAGTCTTATAAGGGCTCATGAGTATGCACTTAGAAAGCTACAAATAATTGTCTAAAGTAAGTAATCAGATATATTCTCTATTAAATACAGATCAAGGCATTTCACTTAAATTCCAATGCATTCCAAAAATACCACAAGACAAAGTAGGGGCTACTTTGTCTTATTGACAAGCCTGAGGTTGACAAAAGTTGACAAAAGGCAGAGCTCTGCCGCTACCTATTGTGCAATCCCACCAGCCGTCACAAGTATATGACTGTAGGATTCAGGCATCAATCTATGGAGTGAGTGCAGCACTGATGAGGCTCCTGGTAACATGTGCCGGCAGTTTAAGAAGATGTGCATGACAAAGATGGCGGCAGCTGTGATGGTCAGCTTGAGATAAATAAAACTTCCCTTCCCCTGCACCCTGTGGCCACTGGACCCACGCAGGATTTGTCACTATATTTGCAATATATGAAAAAAAGACCCTCAAAAGTGACAGATCCACTTTAAGATGTCCCTTTAAAACTGATAACATCCTACTACCACCATCACATCTACCACCATCTCAACCCAGTGGCACATACACTTGAAGCACATGAATCCAATCAGTAAACACTCAAGAACATGATGTGGTTGGCAGTTTGTGGATATTCTTGGCCAGCCGAAAACAAACACTAAAGAGAAAAAAAAGTTAAAAAATAAAAGTGTGTAATTTGTTTAGTTTTTTGCCAATTATATTGCTTATAAGGAATTCATTGCTGACAATCCTGAGCTCTCCCTGACTGTTACACCAGGAACTGGCTGTAGACAGTTGCCAGACAGAATCACTGACACTGCTGACAATCGCTCATTCCTAAATCTAGAACGAGGAGCAGACCAGTGTGGCTGATACGAGATAATAGCTGCCTCCACTGAGACTTCGGTATCAGTTTAAGCATACTTGGCAAGGTCCAAGAGTTTTGCAGAAATCATCACCAGCTTCAGGTATAAAAAAAATCAACCTCTTGAAACATTTCTGTATTTTTTAAGGCCATTTTTTTTTGTTTATGAGGAAGAAAAGTGTCACAGAATTTCTACGCTTGTTAATTCTCCCTGTCTACTGATTACAATAGTTGTTGAAATGTTTATCAAGATCTACTTTAATAGTGCATTCATTAAAGGTAAATGTTATCGACTACCAACATGACCACACCACAAAAATCTAATAAGTTTAAATATATACAAATACATACATTTAAAATGATAAAATAAGTTATGCTTTGAATTGATATTGCTTTCTTTTGTATCTTGGTAATTACGTTTTTTAGAGTTCCTCGTTTTCCTTAATAAGCTCTATAATTCCTCAGTAATGAGTGACGGAATGTCCTCATCAAAAATAGATCCTGAAGTAATTAAAAATAATTAGAGGCATAGGCGTCGCTACAGAGGGGCAATTGCTTCACAAAGATAATGAGTTACCCCCCATGGCACCCTGGCACCTTGTGTTCTCCCTGCCATGTCTCTTTCTCGGTCTCCAAGAGGGGGCACTGTGTGTGCAATGAGAGAGAGCGGAGTGACATCACATTTCTTCCTCTCTATACACACCAGACGGCTCCCACGACATGTGTCAGATGTGGTGAGGGGCAGTGCTGCCTGGAGATTGAAAGAGCTCTTTGACAGCTACAATGGCATGCTGCTGGAGAGAATGGAGAGTGAACAAACATAAGGAAGAAGTAGGATCTGCACTCACTACAGCACCTATTGCCCCCTATTTTCACTATAACCCTATTATCCCCTGCACCCACTACAGCCCCCTTTACCTCATCGCCCCTGTTTTTCTATCCATGTGACCTAAGTTCATACAAGAGAATGATCCCCAGTTGAAGTGTTCTACTAAACTTTATGCACAATCATAAATATTACATTGGATTTACACAGTGGCGTCACAAGAGTGGTGCGGGTTGTGCGGACCGCACCAGGATGTGCATCACGGGGGCGGATGACACCAGGGCCGGCCTTTGGGGTGTGCGAGCTGTGCGGCTGCACAGGGCACCATGGCAACAGGGGTGCCGGGCGGCCGACACAGCTCGCAGTCGGTCACTCACAGACTTGAATTATGTCTCTGCAGTGCAGAGCAAGTCAAGTGCGTAGTGATGCTGTGTACTTGACTTGCGAATGGTGAGGGGAGAACTGTGGTCAGGTATCCACAGGGGTGATGCAGAGGTCCGGTGCGTGGAGGTGGGGGCAGCGTGGGGCCACGACATCGACGTGCTCTGCCTTCTCAGGGAGCCGTGGAAGAATCGGCTCAGTGTGTGTGAGGGCAGCGGCCGGTGCTCTTCAGTCTGCGACTCGGTGGCGTGGGAAACTGAAGGCTGGATCCAGGGGCAGCAGCCTTTAATGTGAGTGCTTGTTTTTATTACTTTTTTTTCTTTTTTTTTTTACTAAATAGATTGTGTTTTATTGAAGGGGGGCTGGGGATTGGTGAAGGGTGACAGGGGACTGGTGAAGGAGGCAGAAGACTGGTGAAGGGGGACTGGGGATTTGATGAAGGGGGGCATGGGACTTGTGAAGGGGCGGGGGACTGGTGAAGGGGGGCTTGGAATTGGTTAAGGTGGGCTGGAATTGGTTAAGGGGGGCTGGGAATTGGTGAAGGTGGCAAGGGACTGATAAAGGAGGCAGGGGACTGGTGAAGGTGGGCAGGGGACTGGTGAAGGGGGGCAGGGACAAGGATGAGTCCAGCGATGGTGTCACCTCTGGATTGGATGCATCATGCCGCTCTGCCCATAGCTCAAATTCTATTATTTTCATATGATATTGTAATTTAAAGGTAATTTTAATTTTCTTAGTTGTTAATGTCACTATTGCCATTACATTTAGTGTTATATGGGAGTTATGATTTACAAGTTACTTTACTAAAAAAAAAAAAAAAAACACCAAAAAACACTTTATTAAGGGGGCTGGGGTGACACTGTGAGTTACCGCGCCGGGTGACACCAACCCTAGTGACGCCACTGGCTTTACATGCCAACTTCTGTGACTATACCGATTTTGTGAATGACAGGTTCACTTTAAATTCTATGTTATATTTTTGGTACTTCATTTTCCATTTGGCTGAAATTACCTTAATCTTATCTTTCTAGCACTTTGTAGTACATTTCATTTGTCTACAGTCACTTTACTACAGTCAAAACAAAAAGGAAAGAGTTTAGAATACCTAATTAGTTGAGATTGTTGAGAATTCTTTATTGATTGCTAACGTTAACAAATTACCCCACAGAATGAATATCAGGCTTTGATTTGCAGGCTGCCCATATACTGATAAAAAAAATACTGGCAAGCACCCAATCATTCACCCTGGTACTCCGTTATGTGGAGTAATTTATGGGATCATAAATTGGCACATTAAGATTTTAATTCTTTAATTATAATCTGTAAACTCAATTTATGACAAGTTACAATATGGAACCAGTATGTCATTTTTGTGGAGTGACCAATCAACCCAATGAAACCTGCCTCAATGTATAAATACACAATAAAATGGGGTTCCACACGTACATAGACTTTTTTAGGACCTGTGAACAGAGAAAGCTTAAGAAACTTCTATCTCTGAAACAGATAACTAAAAAAACATAAATAAATGCAAATAAGGAAACACAATTAATGATTAAGTTAATAAACCTTGGATTTATTGACCAGATCACTTTCTGTTAAATAAAATGTAAAAGAACACTCTGGGCACCAAAATATCTCATCCCAGTGAAGTTGTTATGGTGCCAGAGGCCTCTTGAGGCACTCTTACCTCAAGGGGTTAAACCTCAAAGCGCTGGGCTCCACTCCTCCCCTGTGGCTCGGGCTCCTGAATTTTGAGATCTAGGAAGCGGTGAGGGCTGCCGGGCAGGGGCGCCACTGATTGGTTGAGGGTTTTGTGAATGGGAAGTCAGTAATTGGCTGAGAGCATCAGATGACTGTTCCCAACCAATAAGTGGCATCCCTGCCCAATGGCATTGCGCACTTCACCAGTTACCACTGACAGTTAAGAAGACTGTAGGCACTATAACTGGTTCACCTCAATGAAGTAGTTAGAGTATCTGGAGTCGCCTATCACCCCACCTATTGATGGAATGTATTGGTATTGCTAGAAGGAGGTGTGTAATCACTGCCCTAGCAGTACCCGCAGTGGGGACTGGGCTGTGGGTGGCCAGTGACATTTATTTAGTGTGAAACTGCTCAAAAATGGTTTAACACTGAATGGAGGGACAATGACAGGATATTTCAAGCACTATAACTTTTTAAATTAGATTAAATTGCTATAGTGCCTATTGTGTCCCTTTCACAAAGCCCATGGATGAAACCATTCATTAAGTTGTTAGAAACGGTTTTCCATTAGCTTCCATTAGCTCGTGCAGTCATTTCATTCATGTCTTTTCATGAATGAAACAGCAACATATAATGAATTCCATATTCCATAAGACTCCACTGATCAAAATACGTAGAAGAGGAACTTTTATATTTTATGTTTCTGTTTTTTAACACATCACAAAATGTGTGGGTCAACTCCTCAGTGTAGTTTCTTTGTAAAAAGACAGTTTATGTCTTTGACAAATTTTTAACACACTGCACACCATTCAGTGTCTACCATGACATCTATTTTGTACGCTACTGCAATTGAAATATACAAAAAATCCAGAAATATTATTTTTGGTTCTCCTCAGGCCACCCTTTGGCCACTGCAAATATTAATTTTGTGGCAGGAAAAAAAAAGCTGAATACAAATTGATTGTTGGATTGTGAAAGCATTCGCGATTTCGTATGGTTTGCTGAGTTATGACTGTTTTCCAACTGTTTGATTTGTAAGAGATTATTCCTGCTGCTTAGTGAAGGGAAATAACTGGCTGCTGGCTACAAACATAGATTGAGACTGAGATAACATCAGCTGATGACAAGAATTGATTCTCCACCCTATTTACAACTCTGCAAGTGTGAGACTAGGAACGAGAAAAAAAAAAAACAGAGGTAAATCTTTAATAGAGTAAACCAGGACTCTCCTTTACTATGCAAGGAACAAAAATACATAATTTAGGGCTGCGTTCTAACCAAAACAGCCCTGAAATATGGATTTTTTTTTATAGATTCTAAACATATACTTGCTTTAGTACTGCTACATGTAAATCTTGATAATTCTAGTTATTCTGTCTGTGTAGGGTCAACAGGTGGGGCCCAGGAGGCAGTAGTGAGCCAAAAGTGAGGTACCAATTAGGGACAAGACAATCTCGTAGACAGGGTAAGCCAAGGTCGAGGGCAGGCAGCGCAGGTTCAGGAATGGTATAACAGGCAGATAGGTCAAGGGCTGGATGAAGCAGGATTCACAGAAGTGTATATACAGAAGAGCATAGTATAACTGAGCACTGAGGTAGAGGTTAACTGGGTTTATATAGGGGAGAGGTATCCACCTCTCACATACCATTGGTTAAACAGTGATTAGCCCTTTAAGCTGTTTCAGGTGTTCTATCCCTTTAAGAGGCAAACTGTCTGGTGCGCGCCTAGAGTATGTGGAGTTTACACGTGGGATCGGCTGGAGCTTCCTGTGGTGCGGGGAACCACCGCACCACGTCCACGAGTCACAGAGATGCCGGCTGTCTGTCTTTGCACTCGGACACGTCAGAGTCCTCGGCGTGCAGTGAGGGGGAACTGCCACAGGAGAGGACGGAGATGCGGCGGGGGACCCCCAGGTAAGCGTGGTCGTGACAGTCTGTGTGTCCAAATTTTTCTAAATTGCATTCTGGCAGCATCTGGTTGACCCAAGGTAAGTTACAAGAAGTACCTTGATGTGTATATTTAAAGCCATTGAAGAGCGCAAGTCTGAAAATTATGCATGTGCCAGAGTTCTATTCTAAGACTTCTGAGATGTAGCTAAAAACAGGGACCACATTCCATATTAATACATGAGCAGAGCTGGGAACTGGGCAGCGTTAAAAGAAGGGTAATTTTTTTTGTCATATAAGCAATGTTTGGGCTCATGGAAGATCCTTTATCAAAGGAATTTGGCCTTTCTTTCTGGGCTGTAAAGTGACAGGAAAATATTGTTCTAATTTTGGCCATGCTCTTTTTGTAAAACCGTGGACCACGTATCCATCTAGGGTTTGTTTTGGAGTAATGAAAGGTAGTAGCTGTCAGTCTAGATTTGGTGCACTAGTTTTTCTGGAAAGCATACTGTATTCAACCACAGCAAACATACCAAGGGGTAGACAAAACTGTAATCAACCATCAGTTACATTCATTAATAGAAGGGACAAAGTCCATTGGAATAATCTAGAATAGTGTTTCCCAAACCAGTCATCAAGAACCAACAACAGTCCAGGTGTATTGGAATATATAATATGGGGGGGGGAGATACATAAATCCTTGACTGTTGGTGGGCCATGAGCATTTGTTTGAGAACCACTGATCCAGAAAAAGGCGAATGAACGTCATTGACAAGTTTACATTCATAGTGAGAAGTTTGGTTATGATGGCCAGATTTGCCTTCACGTGATAGGCTTATTAAAAATAAAATTCTACAGAACAATTTCAATGTAGCCCTCAAAATAGAACTTACATGTGTCCACCTGCAATGTGATGTGCATCTATCAACGCTTCACTGTAATCTCCACATCCTCACCAACTTTAGTTTTATAAAATAACAGTCTTTCTTTTACTAATAATGGGCTGTTGGAACATCACCCTCCCCCCTCCCCCTATAGATTATAAAACTACATCTCCCATAATTCTTTGTCATGCTATAGGCTTGCAGAAGAGAATCGGATTTATTGTCAATCAACATCTAAGGGGATCAGTATGACAACCCTATTTCTAAATCAGTTGTTTTGTACCATCTTAGCCTACAATGTAAACTCTAGCAGGTGATAACGGATATTGTGGTAGTATATTTTCATAATTAGATACCGCTTTATCAAAGAGTGACCCCAAAACTATGTCCAGTCCTACATTGCACTATTGCACGTCACTGTCTTGAACTGGGTCTCATTTGAACAAACTCTCTGTCTACACTGGAAGGCTGTTATACTCCCCGCACAGTATAATGACCCTTTTATTCACTTGCTAAGGAATTATGCTGCTTAGGAAACATGGGCATCCAAGTGTAGTGAGCAATGACATGTTTACAGAAGCCTGACTCTTTTATATAGAACTTGTCTGACTCAGGATTTAACTTGTCTCTCACTGATGACAGTGTATTTCATGCCAACAAAATATGTCACTGCGAGATGCCTTGAGGATAGTACTGGGATTGGATTATTACAGTAAACTAAACGTAAGGTGATTAAATCTCTTTTTTTTATTGAAAGATGCTTACACAGTCATCAAATTGAAACTCTGCAGGCAACCAGTGCATACAATAGATGAGGGCAGGTAGTCAAAAAATAGAATTACTTTTGTAAGTCCTAAATTTACTGTGTTTTGACTTACCATGTATTATCACATGTTAATAACAGTAACAAGTGTCTTCAAACCTAATACCTGTGTTGTTCACTATTCACAGGTTATTAAATAGGTTCCCAATATATTAAAATTCCTTCACAGGTGCGTGATCACACCTTCTGGGTTCACCCTTAGCCCATTCACACACAACAAAGACAAATTGAACGAGTCTCACCACCACCAGACGTAGACCCCTTGCTCACGGTGCCTCGAGGGATATCGGCTATACCTCACTGATGATACGTTACAAGTTTGAAACGATAGTCTGTGGTTGCTGTGTCTCTCGTGCAAAGGGAACTTGCTGGCATTTCGGATCTGGACTGCCTGTACGGGTGGGACCAGTCTGATATGCTTCAGATATGTTCTCTCTGTGATGGCACAAGATGAGCTAAAACCAGCTTGATATCTGAGCGGGGACCCACCGATGGGCAGGCTAATTGAGCTGTTGTGCGTTCTCACCTCTCTTGCTACTTGTTTGTCTTACCACGTTATCCCCAAGGAAACATTATTGAAGCATACAAAAATTAAAATGTCTCATTGAAACATTGTGATTTTCTATTCTTCAATGCCACGAAAAAGTTTCCTTGCAGATAAGGTTGTGAGTCTCATCCAGCTTGTCTTTCCTGTGTGAGAATGGGCTAAGGGTGAGCCCAGAAGGTATAAACTCTCACCTGTGGATGAATTAAGAATTGTTGTTTCTTGCTACATTCGAAGTCCCATGATCCCTGTAGCATGGATGTGCTAAAATGCACTAGAGCTCAAAATGCATTAAACAAAGATCCATTGTACAGCGCCGCGGAATCTGTTGACGCTTTGAAAATAATCATATTTAATTATCAATTAATTGAAGCTGTTTATCTATTTTGCAAGTTTTTTGGATCAACAACTACAGATCCCAGTTTATTGAAATATTATTATGTCTTACTGGGGTGGCAAACGCAGTTGTACAATTGTATATAGGATTACAACTCCCATTGCACTCAGTCAGACTATACTGTAGCTCAGACCAGTATGTTGAGCTGCCTATGCATCAAGCCTATCTTTCTCCGTTCTAATACCTTTCCTTTGTTAGTTAAGCTCTTCACATGAGATTTTTGTTTCCTATGTTTAGCCCCTCAGCTATACAATCCATTCTATTCTTTGGATATCCTTCTGACAAGGCACTGTGTACGCATACTCAGTCTTACACAGATTGCGATGGCAGCAAACCAATTGTCCCATTTACCCTGCCCATTATGGAATCTCAAAATCCATGAAAGCTTTATGCACACACCAGGCATGTATTTACATTTTATCATCTACCACCTCTACTGGCGGCTGTGCCAAGTATCAACCACTCCTTCTGTGAATACGTATATTGTACACTACTCCAATTTCAAACTATATTCAAATCATGCCTGCTTTTTTTCAACATCATCTTTCTTAAAATTACTTTCCTCCTAAGGTTAAGTTAACCCTTTAGAGATACACATTAACAGATGTTTATCAATAGTAATAATAAATCAATTTATTCTTCTGTGAAAACTTCATAACTTTATTGTTTTGGTCATAGGTGTTTTCTCAGCTATATATTTAATATGATCAACTTACTGAGGGCTCACTATTTTTGTATCACATCATTTTCTCAGTAAATAGTTTCTGCCCTTCTGACGAATGAGCTCTCTAGTTGTCAATGCTGATGTCACCTGTGTATGTTTAATATTGATATTAATACACATTACTTTGTAGGGTTTTTTTTAGAATCAGAGAAGTCAGAGACAATCTAATAGGTAAATTATATGCGTTATGAAAATATAGTAGTGTGATTTAATAAAAGACAGAACAGAGTATTGAAAGTAGGAAGCTAGCTGTTCTGTGACTGTGGTACTTAGTCTTTAACAGTATTTTGGGCAGAGCATTAATTATCAACACCTGCTACTGGAACTGCTTTGAACTGTAATTCCCAGTGTGACTGACTGGTGGATGATGGGAGTTGTAGTTTATAGCAGCTAGAGATTCGGATAGAGCAAATCCTTTTTTGTCTTAAAAGAAACTGTGGAGTGAGTGAATGGGAGGGGAAGTGGAGGGGATAACTCACATACCTTTTCAAGTTCATCAAACTCTTCGCTGTTGGATAAAGTGACATTAAAGGGTTCAGTGAACTGATGAGCCTCTTTTGCCTTCTTGCGTTCTTTCTTATTTGCCAATACTCTGAAGACAGTAAGTTGCTGGCACAGAACTGTGGCCACGAGGAGCGATATCCAACACTTCATCATGTTCTGGGGAATCTATCCTTTAGTGTTTTAAAAGCTATACTGAAGAAAGCTCCAAGTACCTCTAGAAGATGCTGAGAAGGATTAAGCAAGTGGAAAGTGATCCTTCAGTGTAGATAAGGGCTTGTCAAGACCAAGGGGTCAAGAATATAACATAAATCTACTTAATCCCGCCAGGTCTTCTTACACTTAACAAGACAGGTTGAAAACAAATGTTCTCCTATTGACTTCCTCGAAAGTCCAACCAGTGTAATTAAAACTCAGTCATCTATGAATCCTTTAGACTTGAAGTATCAAAGCAGCTTATTAATCCACACCTTCCAGTCCAGGAACCCATAGGGATATATAACGTTTACTTACGATGATCAATAAAACTTCAACCCATGAACTGTATAATGTGACACTTCCATTCTATTGGTGTCCAGTGCAAACTATCATTTTTTTTTTTTTTTAATTTGTTGGCGACCTATCTGTATCCAGGTCCTGAGACTTCTTTTACCGTTTTAGTTTTAGTCTAGGACCATCCGTAAGGAGCACGTATGAAGAATATTTTGCGTTTTAAGAAAAAAATGGGAATCCACTTGTTATTGATAGCTGATCCATGTTCCAGATGTGCCGATCAATATTTAAATTTCAAACGAAATGAGCAAAGAGATCACATCTCCCTTCAAAAATAACATACGGGAGGCTTATATTTTTATAAGTTTTGTACGTACACTTTCCGCCACGGAGGGCAGATCAGTCCTTTGATTTAGACAGAAGGTTGGAAAATTTAAACAAACAAAACAAAAAAACACGAAGAAAGAAAATAAGAACAGTTTTTATCACAGCTGTGACCGAAAAGAAAACATTAGTAAAATAAAAAAATTAAAAATTAAGAAAAGTCCCGTAAATCCACTTAGAAATTCCCTTTGTTAATTCTGTATCAAGTGCTGCATTTCAGCTATTGTTAAGACAGATGACCATATTTTTTGTTCCAATGTTTCTTATTCTGTCTCCTCAACTGCAAGTTGGCAGCTAGTCTCCAGACTGCTTCACTTCACCAAATATATACTTCGTTGCAGCAACAGCCCTAAGTAACTCAACTTGCAGGAGAGGGAGGGGCCGTGCTTTACTCATCTGTCAAACCTCTTTTTTTTCAACAGACCTATTAAAGAAGGATTGATAAGTATATCAGCCCTTCTCCGTAGAGATGTTAATCATCTTTTAATGAGCCATAAACTTTTTTTATTCCCTCTCTTTTCTCTCTCTCTCTCTCTCTCACGTTCTTTCTTTTTTTTTTCTTTTTCTTTTTTCCAGCCTAGAGGGTAAAATTGTTCAGATTATAAAAACGACAAGTGGAAAAAAAAAAAAAGGTTGGGAAAAAACAGAATGTTACTTAAATTTTAACTCGTACATTTAAAAAAAAAAAAATGAAAGGTATTTATTCCAGTGCGTGTGTAGTGAAAGGGTATTTTATTTGAACAAGTTGCTTTTTTTAAAATTAGTTTTGTCGTCATGGATTTTACATAGTTGTTATGCGTATCGTGGTGAAATAATGGGGTTTTATGTTTTGCTATTTTTGTTTGTTTTTAAATTTATTACAGTTTATTCACAGATGGAATCTGACTGTCATCTGCCACTGTGACGCCCCCTGTCTAAAACAAGGAAACGCATAATATACTTTCATCAATATAAATCCTTCTCATAATATAGAAACAAGGTAATGATAACTGCCAAGACAACACCAGGCTACTATCCCAGTGAGCACGGTGTGCTGCTTAGAATGGGTCTGAAACTGAAAAAGGGGCACACTAGGCTGGAACTGACATTGCGTAAATAATGCATCATATACAGGTAGTCCTCACTTTGCGTCCTACCTGCTTTACAACTGCTCGGACTTACGACCATCTATCTAGCGTAGGGATTCAAGGGATTCCCCACTTAAGAGAGCTGGTCTATGTTCGGGGAATTTTCCCCCATCGTAAATTTTAGAGATACCCTGCACTATTGAACTGGTCTATGTTAGGGTGAATTCCCCCAAGCATAGACCTGCTTTTTTTAGCACATGCTCACTAGCGCATCCTCACTTACCGACCAATTTGTTTTTTACGGCCGAGTCGTAAGAACGGAATCCGGTCGGTAAGTGAGGACTGTCTGTTTATCCATAAACAACCAAAAATATATAGAAGGCAAAATAATATAGTCATGGTTAAAGAGACACTATAGGCACCCAGACCACTTCATCTCACTGAAGTGGTCTAGTGCCAGTGTCCCTGTTCCCTGAACCCTGCAATGCCAGAGTGCAATACAACTGGGGAAGATACAGGGGAGACACACGCTAGGGGACTGGCATAAACAGGAGATACACACCTTTTTTATGAGTGGGGAGCTACTAATCGGCTTAGAGTGTCAGCTGACCACTATAGCCAATAACGTGCTGCCCTAGGCATGTAAATTTCACTTCCTGTTAAAAAACAACATGCTTTTTGCCTAACAGATACAATGCCTTCACTGATGCATACACTGACATACACTCACTGACAGATACACAATCATTGTCACACACACTGTTTTACACACTTTCACTAAAACATACACACTCACTGACAAACAGACACTCACACTCACCGACAGATACGCTAACTGACACATGCATTCACTGACAGATACACATACACACTCAGTGACAGACGCACACTCACTCAGTGTCAGACACACACAAAATCACTGACACACACTCACTGACAGACACATATACACTCAGTGTCAGAGACACGCATTCGCTAACAGACACACACATTGACTGACAGATACACACTCTCAGTGACAGACAAGCATGCACACACTGAGAGACTTACACATTCACAGGCATACACACTCTCACTGACACACAATCTTTGACAGACACACACACTCTCACTAACAGACATACTAACACTCACCAACAGACACACACACACTAACACACTCACCAACAGATACACACACTAACACACACTCTCACTGACACACTCACTAACAGACACACACACTCTCACTAACAGACACACACTCTCACTATCAGACACACACACACTCTCACTAACAGATACACTAACAAACAAACACACACACTAACACACTTTTTTTTATCATTTGCTTGCATTTTGGTGGCTTCTTCCCTGGGGTCCAGTGGGGCTGCTGCAGGGTGGGCTGGCAGGCTCATAGTGGTGGCGGCGGCGAGGGAGCAATGATCCTCCTGTTCAGCTCCCGCGCGCAACTCTTAGTGATGTTGGAGCCGGAGTGACGTCATATTCCGGCTCCGGCATCACTGCGGTGCGCACGAGGAAGCTGAGCAGGGAAGAGCTCAAAGTGCTCCCTCACTGCCCGCCTCCCACAACAGCTCATGCCAGCCTCAGGGGGGACCAAAGGTGGCCACCCAGCCAGCTCCTGAGCCCCCCAGGACAAGAGGTTGGCAAGGCATTTGCCAGGGCGATTGGAG
Source organism: Pelobates cultripes (assembly GCA_933207985.1). NCBI lineage: Eukaryota > Metazoa > Chordata > Amphibia > Anura > Pelobatidae > Pelobates > Pelobates cultripes. The sequence continues at coordinate 92,763,708 of OW240921.1, read as the reverse complement.
GGCTGCTTTTTTTTCCACCCTCCTGAACGTGCCGCCCAAGGCAAATGCCTTGCCAGCCTTGCGGTAAATACACCGCTGCCTTGTGGTCCGGTGTTGTCTCAAGACCTGCACAGCAGGGTGCAGGCCGAAATTCCTGTTCATTCGAACTCTGGCACTATTCTGGTAACCAGCGGCAATGCTCCAAACCACAGAGCTTGTGGGAGGAATACTCTGCCTTCTTGGCATTTTCAGTGTCCTCTGTGTGTGTGTCAGTGTGCTCTGTGTTTAACTATCATGTGTATTATATTTTCATTTTGTGACTTTTATACTTCAGATTAGTAGTTCATACATTCCTCTTTACATACACAATAGTCACATTATGTCATATTTATCTTAAAAATATTCTTTACTACCTTTATTCAGGCTTGTTCTCCAATATGGGATTAACTTAAATAGACCTGTAGGGGTAAATTGCTTTAAAAGGACCACTCTGGTCACCATAACAACTTCATCACAATAAAGTTGTTATAGTACAAGGAGGTTTTCAGTACTATCTTACCACAAGAAGTTAAACCATTAATGGATGATTTAACTCTAAATGCACCTTTTTCACTCACTTTTCTTAATGGGGAGCTAGTGATAGGCTGAGCCCTTTAGCCTATGAATGGTGCATGGTTCCTGATTCAAGCATTGGACTTTCAGAGGAAGTGTAGGGGCAGAGCGTTCGAGTGCTGTCTTCCAGAGTTTGTTAACTGTTTAATTACTTAAAGTAAGTTGGGGCCAAAACCTACTCACACCATAGCAACTTTGATGCCATTAAGTTGTTAAGGCGACTGGAATGTTCCTAGGAGGCAGCAATGCTGGTTTACACATAGGATATGTACCTAAACATCAGTACTATGTATGTACTAAGTCTAGTGTCACTAGTTGTATCACAGCTCACAGTGTGTCACAGCTGTTGCATCGGTTGTACAGCACCGAGATGCCATTGCCATCTAATTTTGCAAAGCGGCCCTGCAGCTCCTTCACTTCCCTTAGCTCCTACTAACTTTTCTCCCCATTCTATTGTGCTTCGATTTGATAGCCTGTGACATCAACGCATCTGACACATCAGCATCACTGGAGATGGGCCGAGGCGGACAAACATAAGTTTACCCAAACAGTAAGTGCTCCACTCGTTAAGGTGACAATGTTCTATTCTGCAGAGGCACCATGAGATACCATGACAGAGGGGCTTATTCCTTAAACAAATAACTGTAGATGGATTGAAAACTGAATTCAACATGTAGACAAAAATTGTTGATTTAGAAAAATTCTCAAAACCCATTGAGCATGTTTGGGATGCTCTAGGTCGGCGTATATGACAGCGTGTTCCTGGCCCTGCAACTTCGCGCAGCCATTGAAGAGGAGTGGACCAACATTCCACAGGTCACAATCAACACCCTGATCAACTCTATGCGAAGAAGATGTATTCCCACCCCTCACCCCCCAATATAGTAAAACTGCATTTTTTACAGTGGCCTTTTATTGTGGCCAGCCTAAGGCACACCTGTGCAATAATCATGCTGTCTAATCAGCATCTTGATATGCCACACCTGTAAGGTGGATGGATTATCTCGGCAAAGGAGAACTGCTCACTAACAGATTTAGACAGATTTTTGAACAATATTTGAGAGAAATAGGCCTTTTGTGTACATAGAAAAAGTCTTAGATCTTTAAGTTCAGCTCATGAAAAATGGGGGCAAAAACAAGTGTTGCATTTATAATTTTGTTCAGTGTATTTATGCAGCCCTAGCCACACCTGCCTTGGCTGTGACTGACACAGACTGCATACAAATTTCATTTTCCATTAGTACAGTGTGTTTACTTTAGAAGTTTATATCCTGCTCTGTAAATTGAACTTTAATCACACACAGGAGGCTCCAGCAGGGTCTAGCAAGCTATTAACAAAGCAGGAGATTAGAAATTCTAAAGTAAACAGACTGTGCAATAAAGGAAGTGTAAACATTAGATGTCTGCCTGAGCTATGTCCAGCGGTAATGGGCTTATTTTTATGGCCTGAGAGTGATCATCTGATATTCTCAGCCACGAACTAGCTGTGCACTGCGGCCTTCGCTCAAGAGAGCTCCTGCTTAGGTGTTTCCTGTACTTCATCAGAAATAGTGGAGGCAGGAAGTATTGCAGTGAGGTAGTAGTTACGGTGCTTGGAGTGTCAGTTTTGGTGAGCTGACAGCTGATTTCCGAAACCAGGGTTAAAACACCTAATTTGAAAATAAAATTCCCAATGTATCAAAGAAACAATTTTTTTTTTACTCATTTAAACATTTACTTAATAAATCTTGACTAAATTGTGCATCTCACTTCAACTTCCAGTTTATTAAATAAACTTCTCTGACCCACACAGATTGCGGCATTCTCACATTAAGAAGCAATCGCAGATATAATTATAAACTATTATTTGGCAACACGGTTGAGTAACCCTGCATAAAAATACTTGGGAAGGGCTGGTTGTATAAAATCTATGGAGCCAAACATTGCTTTATTGCTGGTCCAGAAAGTCATGACTGCTGACCCATATTCCATCCCCACCGTTGCCCCCAAATAATACACTGGACACCTTTTAGTGGATAAGGGCAACGGCCACAGCTTTATTAAACAGTAAACTTAATTGTTAATTCCTGCCAGCTGTTGGGTGAGGACCCAACAGGCAGTTCACCTCCTTTGTTGTCCATGAGCCCAACACAGCCATCGCTAGCCATCAGCCTTGCGCCGACTGTCGTCTCCCCAATGTGACCTTGCGTCATAGTCCTTTCCTTTTCGATTCCGCTGTCCAGGGAAAACCGCCAGCTGTGACAATGAGAAAAACAACACGAAAACCACCAACACCACAAACAAACAAAACCAGGGAGGGAGGGTGGGAAATTCAACCAGGGTAATGACAATCTCCTTCTGACTGGTAAGTCTCCTCCCCTGCTACCCCTTTTTAAATCCTTCCATCTTTGCAACATTGTTGCTACCATTGTACCATCCCACTATCCTGGGCAGCAGTCATGCTCCCCCTTCCCTATTCTGTCCGGGGGGACACTTGACTGCTGACCCATATTCCATCCCCACCGTTGCCCCCAAATAATACACTGGACACCTTTTAGTGGATAAGGGCAACGGCCACAGCTTTATTAAACAGTAAACTTAATTGTTAATTCCTGCCAGCTGTTGGGTGAGGACCCAACAGGCAGTTCACCTCCTTTGTTGTCCATGAGCCCAACACAGCCGTCGCTAGCCATCAGCCTTGCGCCGACTGTCGTCTCCCCAATGTGACCTTGCGTCATAGTCCTTTCCTTTTCGATTCCGCTGTCCAGGGAAAACCGCCACCGCGAAGCCGACCTGCCGCAGCCTGACCTGCGCCGGCTTCGCGCCCCCCCGCAGACAGCGCCATCTCAATGCCCGACTGCAGCCCCACATTAAAAATGTCCAGCCCAATGGGATTCAAATGAACCCCATCCGGACGCATCACATCTGAATTATTACCCTCCAACTCAAAGTGCCTTACCACTATTCCGCCCAAACTACGCACAAAGCGCGAAATAGCAACATTAATCTTGCGCCTACAACGTTCAAACGCCTTCCCATAACCACCCACTTGCCACACTGGACGGGGCACTATCTCTGACCAAATCAACGTCAAGTCACGAAAAAGCGCAAAACAGTGCGCTAGATCATGACGCATGTCTCGAATGAGATCCACCGACCGCCGTCGGCCAACATCATTCCCGCCTGCGTGTAATATCAGCGTCACGGAGCCGGTGACGCAGCGACTCAGCTGCTCGCACTCGCCGTACACTTGATCCCAACGTAACCCCCTCAATCCCCGCCAACGTACCCTAACGTCCTGAAACGGGAACCCCAAATTCCGGCCATGAGATCTTGCTTCCGCCCTCCTAGCTGCCCAGTAAATATAAGAATGCCCCAGAATCCAGACATAACGAGGAACTTGGCCTACAAAACAAGGAATAACGGTTAGACTTAATTGTTTACAGAGGCATACCATCACAGCAAATGAGGGCGCACGTAAAGCTGAAATCGCCCCGACTCCCAGCGCCCCAGGCGCATAAGCGCCTCCTTCGGAAAACCCAGTTCGCTTGCCTGTGTTGCCGCTCCAATTCTAAATGAATGCGTGGAGTATAACCTGGGGTCCCCCCCAATCTAACAATACAACTCCGCAAGAGGCTCGCAAATTGAAAACGGCTCAGGGAGGCCCCATTAGAATGGACCAGCAGCGAGCCTTCAGCGCCGCCCCTGGCACCCAAGTATGCCCGCAACAAGAACCCCGGACAAAATACCCCCCCAGTGAGCCCTATACGGACTCTCGCTCCCGTACCCGCTTGATCCATCTTGGACTGACGAATCAACAGCGTAACGCACTCTGGTGTCACTGATACGTCGGAAAGCCTAAGGGGGGACACTGAACTCACCCTGGGGGCAACCAGCTCACCGATACGCAGCGCCCCAAAGAAGCACAAGGAGAATGCCACCCGAAACAAAAGTACCTCATACGCAGAGCTACACACATCTGGAAGAACTTCCAACAGCTGGAACAGCATGTCCCCCGAGATCGGTCGCCGTGCATCAGGAACGCGGCGCTTTTTCCACCCTTTCAAAATACGGGAAACGCAGAACGCCTTGGTGACATCCGACCATCCTAAAAAACGAAATAAAAAAGAGAGAGCAGCCAGCGATTGCTCAGCTGCTGCAGACGACCTACCTCCGGCACACAAAGACTCCAGGAACGACAGCGTAAGGGTCAATCTGCCGGAGTCCGACGCCACATCCCCGTTCCTACCCATGGCCCACCAGCGATCCCATACCGTGGAGTATGCCTTCCACGATGACTCCGATAAGGACCCTCGGATCAATCGCCTCAGATGTCCAAAACCAGGTCCCACAAGTAAGGCGGACACGGGGTTCCCGTTGGCGCCGCCTCCCGAAAACGGTCCCACTGAAACCGAGAAAGAGAGTCAGCAATGACATTGTCCACCCCAGGAACATGCCTGGCTACCAACCACAAATTACATTGAAGACAGAGTAGCACTAGCCGCCTGAGCAATGCCAAAACCGGAGGGGACCCAGACGTGGAACGATTGATCACCTGGACCACACTCATGTTGTCCGTGTGAACAATCACCTTCCTGTGCGCCAAGCCCGAACCCCATAATTCTACAGCAACCACAATGGGAAACAATTCAAGAAACGCCAGGTTACCCATCAGCTCCGAACCTCGCCAGGTGGACGGCCACTCCGCCGCACACCACTGTCCCCGAAAATAGGCTCCAAACCCTATGGACCCCGATGCGTCAGTAAACAGGTCCAATTCACCGTTCGACACCTGCGAGCGCATCCAACAAGAATGACCATTGTACGTACCTAAAAAGGCGCTCCACACTTGTAAGTCCGACCGCAGTCGCCTTGTAATCCGGATAAAGTGAAATGGCTGTTTAACCCCCACCGTAGCCAGGGACAAGCGACGACAGAACGCTCGGCCCATAGATAAAACACGGCAAGCAAAGTTCAGATGACCCAAAAGCGATTGCATTAGCCGCAGCTGAACCTTGTTGGAGCCCCTGACTCGGTCAATAAGGCATAGTAACTGACCCAGCTTTTCCTCTGGTAATCGAAAGACCATCTCACAAGAGTCAATCTCGATCCCCAAGTAAGACAACTTACCCACCGGTCCGAACGTCTTGTCTATCGCCACCGGGACTCCAAAGTCTGAGGTAATCTGCCGAAATGCCGACAACAAAACCGCACAATCGTTGCAATCACCAGACCCGACAAACAAAAAATCATCCAGGTAGTGGGTCAACGAGGACAAACCCGACACCTGAGACACGACCCATTCCAAGAATGTCGCAAACATCTCGAAATAGGAGCATGATATGGCACACCCCATGGGCAAACACATATCATAATAAAACAAACCATTAAATTGACAACCCAGAAGATGGAAACAGTCCGGGTGAACCGGAAGCAAACGAAAAGCCGATTCGATGTCCGATTTAGCAAGCAATGCCCCCGACCCTGCGCCTCTCACTAACTCCAGGGCCCTGTCAAAGGAAGCATAATGCACCCTGGACACTTCTTTATCAATATCATCATTCACCGACCCGCCTGCTGGGTAGGACAGGTGGTGAATGAGACGGAAGACCCCAGGCTCTTTCTTAGGGACCAAGCCCAGGGGTGACACTCGCAGGTTAGGAAATGGGGGCTCAGAAAACGGTCCCGCCATGCGGCCCAAGGACACTTCCTTGCACAATTTTGTTTCAAGAATATCCTCCCTACCCAAAACCGAACGTAAATTGACCGCAAACGACTGCGCCTCAGAAAAAACAAACGGAATCCAAAACCCAAATAAAAACCCGTCCAATAAAACACCGGCTTCACGCCGTTTAGGATACCGGTCTAGCCACGGGCGCATCCTTTCGACGCTCACCGGCGTCCTCCTGTCTAGGAACGTCGTCCTTGGGGCGCACACCCGCCTTTCCTTTCTTGAAACAGCGTACGGCGGGATGTGCTCCGCCACAGTGCGAACACTCATGCCGGAACCTGCATGAGTTGTACCACTTACAGTGGGACTCATTAAAGAGCCAACAGACTCCCCTGCGCTGCCCTGCCGGCGCACTAGCCAGCGCGCCGGCTGTCCCTGGAAAGGGGGAGGGCCGGCAAGGCGTCATCAACAGCAGCCATAAGCTGCCATCCTGTATACCAAAATCCATGCCCTCGCCAACCGCCATCTTCTGCCGAAACTGCTGGTCGTATCGGAACCAGCATTGCCCGCCATAAACCTTGTACGCCCCCCAAATGAGATCCAAATAACAGAACAAAGAGGGAGCCTTATCCGGGAAAGTACCCGTTAAGATGCTTGCAAAAATTGAAAAACCCTGCAACCAATTTCCAAAAGTGCGAGGAAGCTGCTTACCTTTTTCCCCGTCACCCATCTCCCCTCGCCGCGGTCTATCCACCGACTCCCTGTCCGGCGGAACCAGCGCCAGGAAGTCGACGTACTCACCTCGGACTATTTTGTCCCTGACGTCTGCTGCGACATGCAAGCCCAATGGGGACAACTCACAGCCCGGCAACCGCGGACGCAAAATGCCCGTAACCCTGTCCCTGACAGGAATCTGCGCCGCAGACCGCATATCCATCCGCGTAGAAGGGGGGACATCGCTAGGTAACCGCTCCAAAACAGACCTCAATAAACTAGCTAAATCCCCAGTGCTACCCAACCCCCCTCCACCTTGCCTAAGTAAATCAACTCTGCTTAAATCCCTCTTTTTACCTAATTCCCCTACCACCTGTGGACTCTGCCCCCTATCATCCCCAGCCAGCGCATCCCAAGCGCTAGCGCAGTACTCACGTGCTGATGCTGCAAGAGGCAGACCGGACCCACTGGGGAACACTGCTTCTGCATCTCCATCCTCAGATCCGGAATGAGAGCTGCTGCCATCCGCTTCCCGCTGCTGGGACCCGCAAGCGCCGGATGCGCACGTTTGCGGTCCTTTCTGCACTGTGCCACGGTGCTCCTGCACCGCAGAGGAACTTCCGGCTCCAGCCCGGGTCGGCCGCGCGCATGCGCGCCGCGGCGTCATGACGTCCGACGTTGCACGCACGCCGGCTTGCGTGCGTGATGACGTCCCACTCACCCGCGCCGGAAGAGAAGCGCGCGGGCTGCGCGACCTTCCGGCCGGGTTCCCGCCATCCTGATCGCCGCCATCTTGGGGCCCGGACTCCACAACCACCTGTCCGGCCCTTCTCCGCCTCCGACTGGCCAATCTTCGCGCTGGGAAGCGCCCGGCCTCACCGCTGCCTCCCTCAACGCGTGGAACACTCCGACCTCTGCTCCTCCTCACTGGACTCGGGGATAAACGCGACGGAGGCCTTGACCTCCTGGCCCTCCGCCCGCTGAGCGATGAATCATCACCCTCACGCCGATCTGGTCGTCCTCCTGCAGCCTGCTGAACTTGAGACAGCACCTGGTCCAAAGATCCATGGGACTCCTGGTAAGCAGCCAACAGTTTCACCAATTCTTCCAGAGATGGGGTGGCCATATTGAAGCCTAGTCCTCTATCAGAGAATTAACAGGAGATTGCCGTTTATTTTTATTTTATTTTTTTTTTTTTTTTGCAGGCCCAGGTAATCACAGAAAAGAAATGTCAGAAGATATACAGACAGTGAAAGAAATTCAACCAGGGTAATGACAATCTCCTTCTGACTGGTAAGTCTCCTCCCCTGCTACCCCTTTTTAAATCCTTCCATCTTTGCAACATTGTTGCTACCATTGTACCATCCCACTATCCTGGGCAGCAGTCATGCTCCCCCCTCCCTATTCTGTCCGGGGGGACACTTTAGCATCATATACAAAAATACACCTTTGCGAAAAAAATAAAACTATGCTGCTTAAGGCTGTGTTTAAATAGAAATTGGATTAAACTGAAAATTTGATTATATTCTAAGACCTTGGGACTTATGTTTAGCCTTAGAAAAAGAGTCTTTAATTATATACTCAGACATTAAACGTGAGCCATGTTTCCATATGGTAAACCACTTTTCTCCAGGCTGCGAAAATTAGGGATCTGAAATTGCTGAATGGTATTGATGAAATAAAAACATGAATTTAAGAAGCATATATTTATGTAAAGATAAAGGGAGGAAAAAACAATTAGCTTTGTGCTGCAAACTTCTTTTTAAACAATGGTCACTAAAGGAACGCTCAACGTTTTACTCAACGTTTTTCTTCCTATTTTCCTTTTTTAAAGGGTCTTACAAGAAGCATTGAGTTTAATGCTTTTCTATGAGAAGCATTTCAGGCGCACTGCAGCGATTGTCGCACATGCTCTCCCCTTCATTGTAAGTAGTCAAACTGTTTCAAGTGACACTCTAGTCACCAAAATTACTTTAGCTTAATGAAGCAGTTTTGGTGTATAGATCATGCCTCTGCAGTCTCACTGCTCAATTCTGTGCCACTTTGGAAATAAACCACTTTTGTTTCTGTTTTCAATCCCTAGCCACACCTCCCCTGCCTGTGACTGACACAGCCTGCATGCATCCAAAAAAAGTTTAATTTTTCACTCAGATGTTAACTTACTTTAGAAGTTTTTTTTAAAAAAATCTCCTGTTCTGTGCCTTGAACGTTAATCTCAAGTGGACACTGGTAGGTCTAGCAAGCTATTAGCAGTGCATGAGATATGACATTCTACATTAAACTGAATGTGCAATACAGAAAGTGTAAACATTAGATGACTCTTTACAGGAAGGGTTTAGGAAAGGTGTGTAAGTCACATGAAGGGAGGTGTGACAAGGGCTGCATAAACAAAGTGATTTAACTCCTAAATGCTGAGAATTGAGCAGTCAGACTGCAAGGGCACGATCTAAACTCCAAAATTGCTTCATTAACCTACATTTGTTTTGGTGCCTATAGTATCCCTTTAAGTATGGAGTAACACTTTATGAAAAAAATTAGTTCTGCATTCATTGGATTGGAACATGTACGGAACATGACGGGAGATGCCATACATAATCCAAGCTATGCATTGTTTATCATATTCTAAGAGTCACATGGGCGTTTTAATATATAATACGATGTGGGTTCCTGACACATAGAATAACTATTTCTTTATGATTTTGACACATGCACACAATTTCAGTAATCCTCTTGACACATACTCCCAATCATAAGCATAACACTAATCCTCCTAGTTATATTAAATTTTTGTTTGTACTGTCATCAGAAATTCTTTTCATGTTGTTCTACTGCACCATACGAGCGATATTACTACAGAATTCTTAGGTGAAAAGTAAACTTCAGTAGGTTTGGGACCATCAGAGTATATTAGCACTAGCACTGGTACTGAATGTTCTACTACAGAAAAAAACTACACACAAAAACAAAGAAAAATAAACAATTCAATATTTAAATGCATTGTACTTAAAATCAAAAGAAGAAAAAAAAAATTTTTTTGAAATAAATAGGGCCACCTTATGCATAGACAACATATAAAAAAATTATTTAGACTTTAACTATCGTTAAAAATATGCAAACTTATTTTGTCCTAAATAAAAAAAAAAATAGAGATGATACTTACATGTATTGTAACCATTAAGATTTATTTCAAGTTTTTATATATTTTGGCAAAAGTAAAAAATAACAAAAAATATTTAGACTTTTTATTAAACAAAAAGAAACAAATTAAGTAAATTTAATATTTTTTACACTTTGTCTGTAATGATCTAAATTTAGAAAATTGGTCCTGTAGCTATGTGATCATTTTTATCTCTTTTTCATCTCTTAATATTAAGAAAAAAACATCACTTGTTTTGCTTGGCATTTTACCATTTATAAAACATTTTCTATTTGAACAATCACTAGACATGTGCAATTCGTTTCGGTCCGAATGTGAATTCAGACGCATTTTGGGCAATTCGGACACTCGGGTACTTCCGAATGTCCGAAGAGCTGAATTGCTGAATTGCCAAAGTCCTGAAGTTCCGAAACTGTTGAATTTCCGAAGTGCCGAAGTTCTAAAGTTGCCGAAGTTCCGAAGTGTCAAAGTGCTGAAGTTCCGAAGCACAGTATTGCCTAAGTACTAATATAATTATCCAGTGGAAGAATGTTACACGGTATACAAGTTTAAATAAAAAGTATACAAAGATAGCCAGGATTTAGCTGTAAGCATTTGCAACACTTACAACAATCAAGTAACACACATTCATATAAAATGTAAGTTACTTAGCCAATGGAATGACAGAAATGAATAAGTAGATAACTCCCTAATTCCCACGGTATTAGGGAGTTATTCACTAAAAGACTGAAAGACCTAAATTGGTCTTTCAGCCTAATTTACAAATACTAAGTAAAGATTACTTAGTATTAGTAAATTATGCCCCTACTCGCTATACCGTGAGTAGGGGCATGTCTAGTAAACAGTGAGCAGCCTATAGCTGCTCACTGTAAAAAAACAAAACAAAAAAACAAAAAATTGCCACCCCAGTCCCTACCCCTGAACGGCGGATGGGGGCCTTAAAGTAAAATAAGGGGGGGACCTATTGTCCTTCCCCCCTGGCCCCCACCCCTGAGCAGTGGGTGGGGCCCCTAAATACCAATAAGGGGGGGACCTAATGTCCTAACACCGGCCCCCACTCCTGAACGGCGGGTGGGGGCCCTAAAGTAAAATAAGGGGGGGAACCTATTGTCCTCCCCCCCGGCCCCAACCCCTGAGCAGCAGGTGGGGGCCCTAAAGAAAAATAATGGGGGGACCTATTGTCCTTCCCCCTGCCCCCACCCCTGAGCAGCGAGTGGGGGCCCTAAATAATAATTTAACCCCCCCCCCCAGGTGACTAGGGGTCCCCAAACCCCTAGTCAACCCCTCCCCCTAAAAAATAACCCTACCTACCTAACCGAAAATTTTCCCCATGCACATGCCTAACAATCACATATAATTATAAGACTCTAATAAAGGAATTGCTAAAGAAACACTGAAAGGACACTATTGTCCCCAAAACAACTTTAGCTTAATGAAGCAGTTTTGGTGTACAAATCATGCCTCTGAAGTTTCATTGCTCAATTCCCTGCCAATCGGGAGTTAAATCACTTTTGTTTCTGTTTATGCGACACTAGCCACACTTCACCTGGCTGTACTGACTGAAATGGTTTACTTTTCAATCAGATTTAACTTACTTTAAAAGTGTTTACCTATTTTTCTGTAAATTGAACTTTAATCACACACAGGACTGGCTCCTGCTGGGTCTAGCAAGCTATTAACAGAGAAGAAGATAAGAAATTCTCATTTAAGAATTTGCAATAAAGGAAGTATAAATATTAGATAACTATTTACAGGAAGGCTGTTTAAGTCACATGCAGGGAGGTGTGACTAGGGCTGCATAAACAAGTGATTTAACTCATAAATGGCAGAGAATTGAGTTGTGAGACTTCAGGGGCATGTTCTATACACCAAAACTGCTTCATTAAGATCAAGTTGTTTTGGTGATTATAGTGTAAATATTTAGAAATCTAAAATATTTTATTTTACCAAGACCAATTCTGAAATAGTAGTTTTAATATCACCTCAGAATGCACGATACATTTAATTATACTGATTGATATTACAGCATCAGTTAAAATGTTGCAAGGTTTGCCATGTCTTTGCAGACTAAGGGTAATTGTGACTACCTATCATTTGTGAATAATACTCACTTAATTTAAGGCAGATATTGGAAGAACTGAAGACTTCATCTCTCCATCTCAGCTAGGTAGTGTAATTAAATACCACAGTCAAAGATAGTTCTCTACACTGGGCATTAAATAAATAACTACCCCTGGATACAGACTATTAGCATGATGTTAAAGGGTCACTCAAAGTACCGTAACCACTACAGTTCATTGGTATGTTCTACAGGGCCGGATTAACATAGAGGCTGATGGCGCTGCAGCTCCAGGCCCATGCCCAAGTAATAGGCCCATTGATTTAAAAAAAAAAAAAATATTTTATTTAATTTTTTTTTTTACTTTTTTTTTTTAATGCACTACTCTTCACATACTCTTGCTTAAGTATTGAAACTTAAGAGGGATGTAGGGGAACAAAACTGGTGTGGACTGGCTGACAATGAAATTAGTTAAGGTAATGCTGACTTAGGTCTCTCTAACAATGTGGCATGTCCCCTTTCTTCTACACTCACTACATACACCTTTTCTCTAACCCAGACTATATACAAGGAACTTCTGCCTGCTAGTAAGAAGGTAAGTGGACAAGTGAGTCAGCTCATCATTAGACGCATTTATGCCAAGCTCAGGGTGCTGTCTGCACAGTATGCCCTTGGTTGGTCATATTGCATTCACGCCAGGCTGACCATCTAATTCTTCCTGCAGACACGCCCCCTTTTTGGGCATGTTTGTCGGTTCTGGTTACGTGATTCACATCAGTGACCCACCCTTTTACCCCACCCACCCAGTCCTGCTTCACCGGACACTGCTGTTAGGGAGTATGGATCTACATGAAAGTGAGAAATTAGCATATGGTATGTGTTTTCCGATAGATATCCTGTGATATTCCCTCCAGCACAACCTCCAGGATGCTTGTGAGGTATAACTGTTTTAGTGTTTTCTGTTAATAAGACTCTTTAATTAGGCTCATCATAACTGTCAGCACCAGGCCCTATGGGCTCTTAATCCAGCCCTTGATAGCTCCAACACACTGTAACCATGAAATGTACCCTTTTAAAAACGAACTGTATGTTTATGAATGTGGCCCCACATTTAGATCTAACCATTTCAACAATCAGTAGCATAGAAAATTTAGCTTGTTTTTCTTAGATCAGAACCCAGGTCAGTTGCTCTGCTTATTCTTGACGGTAACAAACAAGACCAGTAGAAGAATTAGCTATTGGGTGGGATGGGAACTCTGGAAGTAGAATTGTTTACTATGTGTAATGTTACAAACATTAACCAGATATTTTTCAGAAAATCAGAGTATGGAATCTAATAAAAATATATAAGGGATTTTCCTTACGGGATATAAGGCCCTTAACCACTTCATCTCATGTAAGTGATTCTGGTGTTTGGAGGTCCCTGGTGTTGTCTTACAGTTTAGTGTTAAAACATTTTTGATCAGTTTGTCCCACTGGAGGTTACACTCTGCATCAGCCATACTACTTAATACCAGCATTGGGTGGTAGACTGAATGGGTGCAGGTCAAGACGAAAGCATTAGCCAAAGCAGCAGAGAGGGGCTGACCTGTGGATGACCGGTGTCCCTCATTCAGAGTCAAATCAATCAAAAAAGGTGTAATAGTGATAGATAGGACAGCACCAGAGGAGCCAGGCACCATAACCATTTCAAAGAGATGAAGAGACTATAATGTCTAAAGTGGCCCTTTATAAATTATACCAAAAGAGTAAAAACACGTACACCCTCTATTACGGATGCAACAAACAATTGGTTCTAGTCCTTTTCATACGTATTAGAAACTGTGTACGATTATTATTATTATTATTGCCATTTACGATTGCAGCAAAGGGTCTAACTAAGACAGTGGACATTAAGATGCCGATTCAGACCAGCTAGTCATTCCAGTGAGCCATCTCGATTTGTTTAAAGCCAGACTTGTGAGAATTAAAATCTGAATTACAAATTGAAATTAAAATAGCCAATATGTGACTATTGTGTTGAAAAATGCTTCCAGACCAGTTATTTTTACTTAAATTTTGAATACTGATTTAAATAAGATATTAAATAAGATGCTGTATAACCACACTTTGGTCAGAATTACTGTTCTCGCATAAGTTCAAACAGAAAATCTGGGAAAACAATGATTCCTGTTTTAGTATTTTAGTTTTTTTAGATGGCAGAACTATGGACTAAAGTCCTATAATTGTAGGCAAATCAACAAAACGAGTTTTGTATATATATATATATATATATATATATACATATATATATATATATATATATATATATATATAAAAAGAGTATCACTTAGATTATGTGTTTGGTAGTCTGGACCCTCCCCCACTGTGCGATACTGGCCTATGTTGCTTAATTTCAAATATATCTCAACATTCCAGCTGTTTCATCCGCAGTGATTTGTTCAGGCAGTCTGATCCACAATTCCACGACTGATTCCGAGAAGAAGAATTTCCTGCAATCATTTCACAGTTCACCGTGTTTTCATTTATAGCGAATACTTTTTTTTGACATTTTCAAAGAATATTCTTTATCCTGGGAACAGTGTAAGATTGACAACAGAACCACAATTACAGTAAACTTTACCGCATTAATTTCTCTTATACCCCACTAAAACCTTAGGTTAATTTAATATCAGTTATGTCCATGTTTCATTTATTTTTTCAAACTATACAAATCAACATATGTAAGTGTACCATAACCACTGTAGATAATTGTAGTGGTTATGGTGGTATAATTTTATGTGTAACTGCCTTTGTGTTGTTTGTTTTGGCTTCTGTGTATCTAACTATTTTGGAATGGTTTCAAAAAGAGGGATTGCTTCAGCATTCATAGTTCACCCTTTCCGTGGCTACTGATAATGCAGCTATACGTCCTTTTTATCACGGACAGGAGTGATGGGCTGGTACTTCAAGAATACCGCTTCCAGTGCTTAGAATTGTACTAGATAACTTGGACGTGTTGGTTCTACATTTTTTAAGTGGGCAAGTTGTGAGATAGGGAGAGCTTAAATTTTTGGCAAACTGCTTCAATAATGGTCTGAGGAAACAAATACACAGAGGGCAGAGCCCATTTATCCATATCCATTACATCACTACAATGGAAGCTTGTTTGAGCAGGTTCCTCAATATCCTTTGTTCCTGAGCATCCAACTCGTCTTGTTTTAAATACCTGTCTGTTAGTCTACCTATTGTACAGCGCTGCGGAATTTGTTGGCGCTTTATAAATAAATATAGTAATAAGTAGAGATGTCGCGAACCGTGGATGCTGTCCAGGAGGTGGGAGGGTCTGGGAGGGAGGGTCTGCTGGAGATTGGCCGGGATGTGTCAGCTGACCAGAGCTCGCCGCGAACAGTTCGTGGCGAACCGCGGCGAGCCGTTCGCGGGAAGTTCGCAAACGGTTCGCGACGTCACTAGTAATAAGGAGCTGTAGTGGTTATGTTTCTTTCTTACAATCCCTTATAATTCTTCCTTGGTAAACAGCAATCATGAACAGATTTTGGTTTTTTTGCAATAAAGGAACATGCTAACTTTAAAAAGAAATATATCTTATAATAATAACAAAAGCCAAGCCAATGCACCATAACCACTACAGCATGCTTTAACACATTTTAGAATGGTATGACTTTTTAACTGGTGTTCACAGCTCGCTGTTCCCCACCTCCACTAAAGCCGACAGAGAAACAGAAACTCCTAAGTAAGAGCTTCCGTTAGAGAGCTCTCAGCCAATTAATGCAGCCCTACACCACAAGGCTTAGTTCAGATAGGAGGCTTCTGGTTGCAGGCTCTGGTGGTGGCTAGATGCTGTACCCAGAGCACGCCAGGTAAGATTACAAACCTTTGTAAAATGAGTTAACCGCTTGCATTGGGGAGGGGGGTTAGGGCACTCCTGGCACCATAACCACTACAGTGCAGTGTAGTGGTTATGGTACTTGGAGTGTACCTTTAAATGTATTGAACATTGTCATACAGTACATAATGATGCTGAACTTGAAGGAGGTAGTGCCAATGGAGGCATATTTTTGGTCATACATTGCCAAGGAGAAGAGGCAGCATCTTTGCATCAAAACCATAAAACTGAGGTATAGTGATTTTGGTGCTAATAATATTGGTCTGATAACGTAATATATATATTTCATTATAAACCACATCACTCCTTTGATCCCGTTTTCAGCTTTTTTCACTTTTGCGTTTGGAACGAACAGTGATGTCATACACTTGACTGTTCTGCCTTGAGGCATTTTGTTGATGTGAGGTGTATAATGAAAGATTAGCTAGATATATCCTTCAAGTTCAGCGCTACAAGGAATACATAACTAGAATAGAATTTGAGTCTCATTTTGATTGTAAGTTCTTTTGACAATGATGGATTTGGGTTAATGTTCTCAGTCTGCTAGTGGTAAACTCAGTTCTAAGAAAATATTGAATCTTATCACAAATAACCTAGCCAACTTTACATTTATGTTTTCATTAATATGTGTATTGGGTAAGGTAAGATAAGATACCATGAATGGCCACTGATTTTCTATGGTTACTGAATTGAAGGTCATAAGTTGTTTGCTATGCCCAAATTGGTATATAAATAGGATGTATTTTTTATTTACAATTTGTACCATCCTTCGTATGTTCATGAATATTCCAGGTCTGTAGTTTTCTTTTGGAATTGTTCCTTATGTTTCTATATAAGATATTTAATAAAGGATTTCTATTCCAAGCACAGCCCATTTTAAGGAATGAAACCATGTTTTAACACACTGACTTTTTATCTGGTATCCAGCAGAATTAGTTTATGCTTTTTTCCAAATATATTACAATTATTACAATTTATCATTTTATGATAGAAAAGGTTTTATATACACATATTGTGGACCAATAACATCCTTTTACCCAATATCTAGCATGACTCTCACATAATTATTCGCTAAAGTGTGAATTATCAGGAATTTAAAGTCAATTTCATATTTAAGCCAGCCTAGACAACACTGAAAACAGCTGCCTTTTCCAGTTCAATTAATTTGACCTAAAATTTAAATTCCACCTTGAACGATTCACTCATTATTCACTCGAATAACCCTGTATGTCATATAGAGCACCACATTTATTAATAACATATCCCCTTACAGGGTTATCGTAAATTTAAGCTGCAATTCCACTTTTGTCCACTAGAGTGTAACAGAATACACTCAATTTGTTTGCCAAGTTTTGTTTAGGTGCTTTCTGTACAGACTCGTCTAATAGGTTCCCAATGTTTAAGGACTTAATGGCTGTATTGCGATAGCCTGGACGATGCAAAAGTATGTTTGGTGTGCTGTGTATATGGGTAATTGTATTGAATCGTGTTGTAAAAAGCCTCCTTTTATCAGAAATGCACCCTCTAGCATTTTTTTACGCTTTTCCAAATCTTTTACCACTTAAAGGGACCACTATAGTCTCCAAAACAACTTTAGCTTAATTAAGCAGTTTTGGCTTACAGATTATGTACTTGAAGTCTCATTGCCCAACTCTCTGCCATTTAAGAGTTAAATCACTTTTGTTTCTGTTTATGCAGCCTTAGCCACGCCTCCATTGGCTTTGACTGACCCAGCTTGCATGAAAAAAAGGTTTGATTATTATTCAATGTTTACTTACTTTAGATGTTTTTAACCCCGTGCCCTGTAAATTGAACTTTAATCACGCACAAGAGGCTCCTTCAGGGTCTAGCAAGCTATTAAAACTGCAGGAGATAAGATTTTATGAAATTAAACAGACTGTGCAGTAAAGAAAGTGTAAACCTAAGATGGCTATTTACAGGAAGTGTTTAGGAAAGTTGTCGAATGCAGGGAGGTGTGACTAGGGCTGTATACAGGGCCGGCGCGTCCATAAGGCGGCACAGGCGGCCGCCTTAGGGCGCACCGGCCCGGGGGCGCAAATGTCCGGGTGACCGGCAGGAGGGAAGCGCACAGCTCCCCTCTCCTGCCGGTCACTTCTTGTAGCGTGGCCGAGCGCCACCCTGCAGTGCCGCGGACTGTGTGGAGGGGGCGGGGATATGAACGTCATATCCCTGCTCCCACTGTAGCACACAGCGCGGCTGGCGCCCAGCAGGGGCGGAGCTACCACCGGCCCCCTTCTAATCAGCATGGGAGGAAGTCCTCCCAAGAAGACTAGAGCAGCAGAAGGCAGAGAGGAGGGGGGCTGGGCAGGACCAGCTCCTCCAACTCCCAACTACCTCAGGCAGCACTTTGGATCCCAGGTAAGCCCCCCTCCTGAACCTGTTGGTCAGTGTGTCTGTGTGTATCCATGTCTGTCAGTGTGTGTGTGTATCCATGTCTGTCAGTGTGTGTGTGTGTGTATCCATGTCTGTCAGTGTGTGTGTGTATCTATGTCTGTCAGTGTGTGTGTATCCATGTCTGTCAGTGTGTGTGTGTATCTATGTCTGTCAGTGTGTGTGTGTGTATCCATGTCTGTCAGTGTGTGTGTGTATCCATGTCTGTCAGTGTTTGTGTATGTATATGTCTCTGTCCGTGTGTTTGTGTGTATCTAAATGTCTGTCAGTGTGTGTGTATGTCTGTCTGTTAGTGTGTCTTTGTGTATGTCTATCATTGTGTATGTGTGTATCTGTATGTTTGTCAGTGTGTTTGTATATGTCTGTCAGTGTGTGTGTATCTATGTCTGTCAGTGTGTGTGTATGTATATGTCTCTGTCCGTGTGTTTGTGTGTATCTAAATGTCTGTCAGTGTGTGTGTATGTCTGTCTGTTAGTGTGTCTTTGTGTATGTCTATCATTGTGTATGTGTGTATCTGTATGTTTGTCAGTGTGTTTGTATATGTCTGTCAGTGTGTGTGTATCTATGTCTGTCAGTGTGTGTGTGTATGTAAATGTCTCTGTCCGTGTGTCTGTGTGTATCTAAATGTCTGTCAGTGTGTGTATGTCTGTGTGTCTTTGTGTGTTTGTGTATGTCTATCATTGTGTATGTGTGTATCTGTATGTCTGTCAGCGTGTCTGTATGTCAGTGTATGTTTATCTGTATGTCTGTCAGTGTTTGTGTGTATCTGTATATGTGTGTCTGTCTATCTGAATGTGTATCAGTTTGTGTATATGTATATCTGCATGTGCGTCAGTGTGTGTATCTTTGTGTATGTGTATCACAGTGTGTGCGTGTGTGGCAGTGTATGTGTATATGTGCATATATCTCAGCATTCAAACACCAACACTACACACAAATAAACACCTGCATGCAAACAACAACACTACATACAAACACACACCTGCATTCAAATGTCAACACTACATACAAACACACCTCTGTATCAGACACCAAAATTATATATAAACACACACCTACGTTCAAAAACCAACACTACACATAAATGCATGCTTGCATTCAAATGCAAACACTACATACAAACACACCGCTACAATCATACAAACATACTCCATACAAACACATGCTTACAGTCAAACACACAAATACTGCTCCATGCTAAATACAATACTGCAAGCATGGGGAATCGGTAGAGCCCCAGCTTTCAAAGCATTGTTGAAGTTGCACGACAGATGGGGATCTATCTTTTAGCCATCCTGTGTACATACACAGACCATCATACAGAGACATACAGTATGTATGTCTCTGTATGACTGTGTGTATGTATTCAAAAGGAATAAACGCAGTCACCACTCCAATAGTACGGATGGTATATTTATTGATAGGTGAACCACCCCAAAGAAAGTGCGTTGTTTCAGCTCAGCAGAGCCTTATTGCATGAGCTGAAACATCACACTTTCTATGGGGTGGTTCACCTACCAATAAATATACCATCCTTACTATTGGAGTGTTGCCTGCGTTTATTCCTATTGAAGCGTCAAAATGCATCTTCGCCTGTGTAGTCAAAAATCCTAGCACCGGCCCTGGCTGTATAAACAAAGTGATTTAACTCCTCTGGTTCATTATTAGTTTTACTTTTATTTACATAGTGCCAACTTATTGTACAATATGTGGAAAATCAAACAAATAGTTGCAAAAAGACAAGTCTCACATACAGAACAAGAGGTGGTGAAGGTCAATCAATTCTTTTTTTTCTACATCTTTCAGAATCATAGAATGTCCCCCATGGTTATTCACTAATGTGAGAATTTTTGGGAAAGCATAGTGAATTTAAGTGATTTCAAATTTAAGGTCAAAATAGCTGATCTGGAAGCATAAAAGAAGAAAGACAATGGGTTGGTGCTAGTCAACCAAATCTACAGTACAGAAAACAGAGGCAGCACACCTAAAGATTGAAGTTCACTCACAGACATAAAAAACAGATAGAACAGTACAACGCAAAGGGGAATAGGTTGTGCCAATACACTTATAATAAACAAATAAAATTGGGTATTATAAAATCTAATCAAAGAAGAAACAGAATACTAATATAATAGTGCGAACATATGTGCAAACTTGCACAATTCAAGTAGACAAGTATCTTTCCAGTAGAGGTACCAGTGTAGAAGGTACTGGGGAATCCTATCAATATACAAAAAGAAACAGAAAAAGACAAAAAAATAGTGTAGTATGTCAGGACAATATATGATGCTATGAAAATCTAGTGTAGACCTACTCACTTTTCTAGAGCTCATAACCAGCTCTAGTTTGGAGAGTGGTATAATCCCCACTAATGGGATATGTATGATAGTGTAGTCAGCAGTTTCCTCAGCGATATGGGGACCACAAGACCCAAAAAAGAAAATAAAAAATAACAAGAATAGTGCTCTCTGTATATATGGAACCAGGAGAATAAAATAAAGTAATTTACTCACCTTTGATTGAGCAGACAAACTGCTAAATGTATAAGGCGTGAGTGGTATAATCCCCATCTAGGATTCTTTTGTGCGGTCCTCTCTGGAAGGATGTATTGGATGCCTCTTATTAATTGTTGCAGGGTTCAATTTTCTGGATTGTAATTGGTCGTATCCAAGGGACCACATTTTCCTCCAGTTACAGGTTTTCAAAGGTAAAAATTCCTTAATAGTAAAAAAGTTTTCGACTACCACTTGATGAAGCCCTGTGTTGGTGAAACGCATTTGGTTTGTTTTTAAACTATTATTAATATTCTATTAAAGGCAGCTTGGCTAATTCACATTTTTGTGCCATATACCTTTTATTTCTATCTTACTTTTTTTTAACCTGGTCACCTGTCTACACAATTGGAGAAGAACTAACCAAAGAATCCTAGGTAGGGATTGTGACGGATCGCTGGCACTCCGACTGAGTACCTCCGCCAATCGATGCTCCTAGCGCTTGCCGAGGACTCCAAGCACTCCAACCGACACCATCAGCACTGCAGACCCCACTTCCAGCGATGCAACTGCGCTGGGGTCTCTGCTGTCTCCACCCACCCTGGACCCAAGGCCAGGATCCAGCTTCCAGTGGGTGAACCTCTCTTTCCCCAGAGAGCAGGAACAAGCTCTTAGCAGAACTTAGTGATCATACCCTGGGGAGTATAGTGATTATAGCAATCCCCAGAGTGTATTTCTCCAATCCCCCAAACATGAGCCAAGGCTTAATGCTGGAACAAGACTGATTTACTGGCACACAGAACTCACAATTTATGCAACACAAAACTCCTCCTCTGGGCCAGGCTAGATAATTGAGTTTCTATAATACACAATTATCTGCTGGCCAGAAATAATACAGTTTCATAAAACACACAGGGACCCTAAAACATGCAATAACCCCACAAATCCTTGGAACCGGGGGATCTGGGTGAACCACATATCCAAAATTCACCCAGATCCTTTCAGTACTTTGGAATATACAGTTTAATGCAGATTCTGCAGAACATATACAGGCTAAATGAAAAACAATCACTTTATAATGTGTCCCCTGCTGTATAGTCCAAAACCACTGCACGATGTCTCTGTGCACCAAATACTGGCAAGATGGCACCGTGTTGAAAAGTCCAAACAGTGTCTGTGAGTTAAAATGGCCGCCATCCATTGTTCTCACCATGTGCTTCTGATACAGGAAATGGTGGCCACCCAGTAACTCCACAGTATGTCCCCAGATGGTTCTTAAAAGGGCCAGCAGCAGCACAACACAAATCCATTATGCCCAAATCATGTCTTTAAAGGGCAATACATCCCAGGGGCCATAGTCACAGGGCAAGAGGCGGGCAAGCAGTCCTCTCCAGGCACAAGTGGCGAAGGGCACTTCGTCACAGGGATTATACCACCTACACCTAATAATTGAGCAGTAGTTCCTGCTCAATTAAATGTGAATGTAATACCTCTCCTATTATTGTTTATTTTAATCAGTTTTATACAGAGAGCGCTATTTCTCTTTGTTTTCTCCTTTTTGGGACACCTTGCCTTGAAAAACTGTTGAAAGTGTCATCACTGAAATCCTACCATCAATGCCACTAAGCTGGTATTAGCTCCAAAACATGTGAGTAGACTGATTATGTCTTGATACTACCTATAACTTGCTTTTTACATACTACACCATTGGAGTTTTTTATTTTTAGGCTCACAAGTCGAAGAATTAGCACCTCCCTGATCTCCGAAAGAAAGTTACTTAAAAGGTCTTCATTTTATTCATAATATCTCAAAGTTTGAAATTTTATCTCTGCTTAATATCATTTGACTTTTTAATTGTCTTATTGCTTTTTATTGTTTTTATTATTGATTTGTATTGTGTTTTAATCTCTACACCATTGATTTTTAGGTGCAACCTAATTTTTGTCCTATTATTTAAATTCCCTGTTGGGGTTTGTAAGGGAATCCCATCTTTAGTTCTGCTGCCTTTGTTTACCACAATATATTTTCTGTTTGATCACTCAGCGCTCATCCACGCAATTTTTACCTAGAAAAAGTGAGTAGGACTACACTAGATTTTCAAAGCATCATATATTATCTTGTCATCATATATATTTATTTTTGTATCTTGATACAATTCACATGCACCTTCTACACTGGCACCTCTACGGATAAGAGACTTGTCTACTTGAATTGGCTGCACTTTCTGCAAGATTGCACATTTGTTTGGACTATGATATTAATATTCTGTTTCTTCTTTGATTGGATTTTATCATACTTGATTTTATATGTTAATTATAAGTGTATTGGCGCAACCTATTCCCCTTTGTGTTGTACTGATCTGGAAGCATAGCTGACTTTGAGAATTTCTTAATTTTGAAATTCCAACAATCCTCACTTTAGTGAATAGCCCTGCCAATGTTATCCCCCCACCCTTTTCTCCCCTCCATATCATATATCAGCACCCCTCATGTCATCATCAAATTCCTTTCCTCCATATTATGTCACACATCCTTCAAATCATCACGCCGTGACTCTCCATGTCACTGTAAATAGCATCACTCCTTCCCACACATACCGACATAGCACTCACTTAACCTTTTATACATCTTAAGCATGTTTAGCCCTTTCTGCCCTTCTAATACTAAAAATGTTAATGACTTCACCTTTCTTTCTGAGCCTTTCCCAGCATTTTGGCAAATAGTTGGAATAAATAGTTTGCATTACATAAATAATTCTCATAATAAGAGTATAAAATAGCACTGTAATTTTTAAATGGGTATATTCAAAATTGCAGTATGTATGGTGTGTGCTTGAAAAATTGGGGGTAGGATGATGTAGAATACTGGGGATAATCCCTGTGGTCAACTTGCTATGAACCAAGTTGTTGAAATGTTTCTGTGATGGTTTATGTCTTAAACAGCATTTTGCATTAGGTAGGATATTCAATATGTATGTAGCCCCAAAACTGTCCTTTCTACCCCTTTCCCAGACCGGATGAGCTTTTGCTGAGATCAAGACCATATATAATAACTTGTACCAACCAGGTGTGTTTGCGAGAATGTCACAACTAATTTTCTTGTACTGTCTTCTTCTGACTTCAGGTCCAGCTTTATTGAGGTTTACGGACAAACACCAATTTTAGGGTAGTTTGGTACCTGTTTATTAACCCAGCCACTTGGTTTACTTTGCTTAATTAGCTCTGTATCTTTATGTTGGCCAAAGAAGGCCCTTGTATGCCATGCTTGCATGGAAAACCCAGTACGAGGAAAATATTGAATCTTATTACAAATAACCTAGCCAACTTTATATGTATTTTTCCACCGATATGTGTGTTGGGTAAGATAAGATATCATGAATGTCCACTGATTTTCTATTGTGACTGAGTTAAGAACATAAGCAGTTTGCTGTACCCAGAATGGTTTATAAATATGATATATTTTCTATTTACTACTTGTAACATCTTTTACCGTGTCCCTGAATTTTTTAGGGCTTTAATTATAATGACACATTATAAAAAAATATTTGTAGAAGATCACTGAATATGAGTTTTAAAACCAATATAATTTTAGGAACGTGGTATATCAATTAAAACAGGGGCACCTTTCTCAGAAATGATTGTTAAATGACACCCAATTTGCTTAGCTAATATAATCTGCAGGGGTGATTAATTCTAACCTAAAGCCATGTGACCCAAGGAAGGGCTAGAGATACAATGAAGGATTTTGTTGCCATAGAAGCAGAAAACGCTTCCGAAACATCTGTTTTTTTGTTTTTTTATCTCACGTGTTCAAAGAAATTGAAGAGAACAAGATTCATTATTATCTAAACAGTCTTTGCAAAACATGCTCGAACACTTAGTTAAAAATTCAATCGAAAGTGTAACAGTGATGTTTAAGTATAAAGAGGAGAAGCTAGTAAACATAGCGCGATTAGTAAATTCATTAGTGTATTGTTCTATTTTTAGACTTTTCGACCACAATTCCTCTTTCTATATAGCTCCCATTGTAGTTGATTGGTCGTTAACACGTTTGCTAAAGTTGAGAAATAAAACATTTAAACCTAATGGCAATATTTGTTTCTGTACCTATAAAAAAAAGACTCATATGGTAAGCAAAACAATTTAGGTCTACCGTCTGAGTGCTTTATGGTTAAACACAGCATGGTAGAAATAAATTCTCAGCAGACAGAGAACTACATTAGACACTTTTACTGCATGGCTAAGCACCAACCGAGCCTCGTAGCTTGTCCAAAGCTACTATTAGCTGTTTGCAAGAGGCTTCTGTCCCAGAGTAAAAATCTCTTTCCAATAAAGTCAGATCATTTTATGGTCAAAGATGGACCTTAATACTACCAAGGAATGGTTATCATGATATAAATATGTATAAAGAAAAAGTGACTGTCCTGTAGAAGTGGATGGACTAACACAGTGATTTATAGATCTTAGTAGTATGTTCACTATCTGTGTCTTAATGTACGATCTCAAATAGTTAAATGCCCCAGCTTAAGCGCACATCCAGCCCTCCTCCCTTTCTGTTCCTCACATTCCATTAAAAGTATGTGCCTTTCTTTATTTGTTAATAATATTTAACCTTCTTTGGCGCCTGCTGGTACTTCAGCCCCCCTTCTAGGTTAGTTGAAGACAAGCCCCGAATTTGTTAAAAGTGCACTTGATGACACATAAATAGGACAAGCTGTCAGACGGCAGCTAAACAGCTCTGACAGATCCCCGGTCCATGGCAGAAACTGACATTCTCAGAGATCAAGATTTCTGTCTCTTCTCCATCCCTCTATAAAATATACGTCTGTGTATCACACACATGTACGTGTGCGTGTAACTATATGTATATATTTATTTATATAGTTTTATATATTACATACTAGGTTATTATTTATCATGGGGAAGTAATGCCATCAAAGTGTTCTAAAGACACCATAATAAACCACAAAGCTGAATACCGAGTGGATTATAAATGTCTCTAAAACCTCTAGTTTGCATTAATATACCCTTTGCCGTTATCAGTATCTTATATTACATTCCTCTCTAGAGTGTAAGCTTGTGTGAGCAGGTTCCTCATCTACCTTTTGTTCCTGTAACATTTTGTAATTGTCTCATTTATTGTTAAATTCCCCTCTTTTTAATATTGTAAAGCGCTGCAGAATAAGTTGGCGTTATATAAATGCCAATAATAATAATAATAATGATAATTCTATTTTTAGGTTAGTGTAAGTGTTAATGTAGTATAGAAGTTTATATTTAGTGTATTGTGTTAGCGGTGGTATCGGGTTAAAGGGAAGACCTTATTGTCAAGGCCTGCCTGTGATTAGTAGGAGTTATAGCAGCGGGCGGCAACAATTTTAGTTACCATCGCTAAAATGGAGACAGGTGCCAATACTTTGGATGCAATATATGATTCTAAAACACTATTCCATTTTTATTGCAAATGCTAGTTATATATACATAAGGAACCAAGACAGAAGGTTGAGTGGTTGGCAAATGTCTCTACAATCCCAAGAATTCCCCAATACAAGCTTCACCATTATTTATGTTTGCTGTCACTATTACAATATGTTAGACCCCCAAAATGGAATGCAATGGCGGATGTTTTGGTTTTTTTAAAAGTCCCAGGATTAATGCGATTCTGTATAATTTATACGCTAAGTGGCAGCCTTATGAGGAACATCTGCTCGTTATGCAAATTTCATGTCAGCCAATCACGTGGCAATAACTTGGTTGCATAAAAGCATGCAGACAGGGTGAAGAGGCTCAGTTGTTGTTTAAACCAAATATCAGAATGGAGATGAAATGTGATCTAAGTGGAATGATTGTTGGTGCCAGACGCAATGGTTTAAGTATCTGAGAAATTGCTGATACCCTGGAATTTTCACACACATCAGTCTCTAGAGTTTATGGAGAATGTCGCGAAAAACTAAAAATATCCAGTGAATTGCAGTTCTGTGGGCATAAAAATGCCTTTTTAATTAGAGTGGTCAGAGGAGACGGCCAGACTGGTTCAAGCTGAGAGGAAGGCACAATATAACTGTAACCACATGATTTAACAGGGCTATGCTGGCCAGCATCTCTGACTACACAATGCATGGGACATTCAACTGGATGGACACACCAAGTTCCAGTCTTGTGAGCAAAGAAGAGGACACTGAGTCTAGAGTGGGCACAGGTGCATCCGCACTGGCCGTTAGCAGAATAAAAACATGTCAACTCGACTGACAAATCTCAATTACTGCTGTGCCATGCAGCTAGTAGAGTCAGAATGTATTAAATTTTGCTTATTTGATATTAAAAAATTAATGCATCCCTTTATTGCTACTGTCTAACTAAGGGGTAGACAACCTTCGGCACTCCATATATTGTGGCCTACATCTCCCATAATGCTCTTAAAGCCATCATGCTGGCAAAGCATTGGGAGTGATGTAGTCCACAACATTTGGAATGCCAAAGGTTGCCTACCCTTGGTCTAACCATCTTCGGAAGCAGGGGTGCCCAAAAGTTAGATCCCCAGATGTTGCAAACTACAGCTTCCATGATGCTTTGTCATTCTAAAGGATGCAAAGCATCATGGGAGTTGTAGTTTTAGAGTATCTGGGGATCTACCTTTTGGGCACCTCTGTTCTAAAGGTTACTCAAAGCATAGTGTGCAAGGTCAAAAATCGTAGTGATTTAAAAACTAAAATTGCAAAATTTAGGCACAGGAATAGCAGATTTGTGGGGGAAATTCTCCACCTCTGCTATAGACTCAGCTTGGCAATATTAGTTTGGTTTATTTTTCTGTTTGGTTTCCAATTCACCACCACCATTTGTTTAATGAATAAACCACAATGAATTCAGCGCTGCGAGTGCAGGGGAGACTTGCAAAAAATATTGTTAAAGTATAACGTACCAGGTGTGTTCTTTATATTTCTAAGGGAGTGAGTGATACTTTAGGAAAACATTAATTTCCTTGTATTAGTGTAATAAGAACCTATTTCTAAATTTAAAAGAATATCACGAGATGAAAGGTGGGCCATCAGTTGCAAATAAGACTCGTTCTCAGCATCTGTAAATATCACAATTTTGTAAATATGTTGAAAGCAGTTCACTCACTATATGTTGATCTCGGCATCGGAGAAGTAACAGGTTTTCCTCCACGAATGATAGAATTTTACTATGACAGGTGGTAATGCACTGATAGAACATGCAAGCCATCTGTAAATTTGTATAAGGAAAGAAATAGCTCCATAGTACTGCAGTAAGTCTATGAAGAACAGCTATATAAAGTCAGAAGGACAGGACGGTTCTACAGGAATGTGATCCCCAGGACTGAGTAAAACCATAGACTTTACTGTGTAACATCATTAATTTAACAGGATCTTAACAGGGTTTTATAGTTTTAGACGATTTACAGTTATAGGGCTCTGTGCAGAACACACTTGCTAAAAATAAAACATTCATCACAAAAGGCAAGCGTTAGTTTAATCATAGGCAGCTACAGGAGGTTATTTAGTGTCATGGCACCACCTGGGGGTCAAAATGCAAATTACAGAATTTAGAATATATTTTACATTAAGAAATTGGTTCTGAAATCACTCCTACATGTATTAAATGTCATGTGTGATGGTGGTCCTGATTTGGGTACCATTGCCCTATCTTAGGTTCTTCACATCAATGGTAATGGAATTGGTTCCAAAAATTGCAGAGGTGGGCTACAAAATTGATTAAAGGAATGGAGCATTTTGGTTATGAACAGTGGTGTATTTAGGATTTGTGCTGCCCTAGGCTGGACGGCCAATACAAACCATTGTCTGGAAATCTGTTCATAAACAGGACTATACATAGGACATGCGGTCACGTATTTAGACTGGAAGATTTAGTCTAGGTAAAGGCTATGTAACTATGTAATAAACTGTGGCCAAACTCGTATTGTGATCACATTCATGTTTGGTCCTGTGTATTCTATACACGTTATAGGGCCAATGCTTTAAATCAAGGCCTTTGACAATTACAAACAAATTCACCTTAATTGTGTCATAACAGCTAGTCACTGTGAACAATTCCCAATGCTGGCCTCATTTCTGTGCTTGTTGAAATCTCTTACCATAAATTCAGTAAGTTCAAAAATGACAGTTACAATAATTACTTCAACCTTCATCCTTCTAAATTCAGAACTCATTTTGCGGCTGCCAAAATACATATTTTTTTTTAATCTCTCATTGAAATGAATATCAGGTGCTAAATGCTGTGTAGAACCTAGTTTCCATAATAGACAAGACCATCCAGTTATTCCTTATTGAATGATGTGGCTATCTGACTACACATTACACCTAATTCACCTGGATGTAAAGATAAAAAGCAAGTTTGCGACAGCAAACCATGAATACATTTTAGTTTAAATTTTACATTTACATTTAAGGGAAATACACATCAAATAATATTTATAAACAGATGTTGGGTATTTTAGCAAAATATTTGTAATTCACAGTCATATATATATATATATTTTTTTTTTCCAGCTTGTTCACTGAACAGAGATTAGTCAGGAATTGACCAGAAGATTTTAAATTTTAGGTTAAAATAGCCACACTGGAAAACTAACATTTGCAGCACTAGCATTAGACAATTGAAAGCTTTCGTATGTTGTATGCGGTTTTCGTACAAACTCCCTCGAACTGAGACCGGCCCTTACCACGATTCCTCTGTAACTATTTTGGGCTTACGCCTCGTGAGCGGCTGGTCAAAACTTTCCCTCGATGGCAATTCCAAACTACCGAACCGATCTGAGTGCTTTTTGGATGTGTTAACGTAGAAACATATAATGTGATGGCAGATAAGAACCATTCGGCCCATCTAGTCTGCCCAATTTTCTAAATACTTTCATTAGTCCCTGGCCTTATCCAGTGGCGTACTAAGGGGGGGGCGGAGGGGGCGGTCCATGTAGAGAGCCTCAGGCGGCTGCAGCTTTGCCCGGGCGGTGCGTCCATGAGGGCGGACCGCACCGCCTGGGCACAGCCTGAGGAGAGGGGCTGACAGGAGGGAAGCGCTCAGCGCTCCCTCCTGTCACTCCCTCAGTTGTAGCGTGGCCGAGCCCTGCAGCATGATGGTCCGACGGGTACAGAGAGCAGCTGTCTCCTGTACCCGGCCGGACTAACAGGAAAGTCACACTGAGTGTGCACTTCCTGTTAGTCCGGCCGGGTACAGGAAACAAAAGCTCCCTATACCCGTGGACTATACTGGGCTCGGCCACGCTACAGGGAGGTAGGGGGGAGGGGAGAAAGAGAAATTATGGGGTGAGGAAAGAAATAAGGGGTGAGAAAGAGAAATTAGGGAGGGGGAGAGAAATTAGAGGGGGGAGAAAGAGAAATTAGGAGGGGGGGGTGAGAAAGAAATTAGGAGGGGGGGTGAGAAAAGTGAAATTAGGGAGGGGGGGTGAGAAAGAAATTAGGAGGGGTGAGAAAGAGAAATTAGGAGGGGGGGAGAGGAGGGGGGGAGAGAAATTAGAGGGGAGGGAGGAGAAATTAGGAGGGGGGGAGGGAGAGAAATTAGGAGGGGGGAGAAAGAGAAATTAGGAGGGGGGGAAAAGAGAAATTATGAGGGGGGGAGAAAGAGAAATTGGGAGGAGGAGAAGGAAATTGGAGCGGGCGGAGAGATTGACATTCATCACATACACACAATGCACCCCTTGCACACAGAAAAACACAATGCATTACACACACAGACACACATACACAAGCAATGCAACTGTTACACGCAATGCATCCCTTACACACACAGAAACACACAATGCATTCATTACACACACTCAATGCATCCCGTACATACACAGAAACACACCTTGCAGCCCTTACACATACAAACACAATTTCACACAATGCATTCCTTACACACATATCAGGACATCCCCTACATACTCCACCCCCTGTGAACAAACTAATTGGTGGAACATGAAGGTGGACCCTGGGACCCAGACCTTGAGCTGTGTAAAGGACCCCAAAAAAATGGAGCTGCTTCCCGTTCTCCCAGAACATTGATTTTTGTGACCACAGTTACAAACCGCCTCCAGAGAGCCTGTTCTACACCAGACCAGCGGAGCCAGACTGCAGCTAGAGCCCATCATCATCCTCATCTGGTTGTAAGTAGGCAATCTAGTATATTATTCGTGGCACTAAGCTCTAATTTACCTCACATTAAAGAAATACTATAGTCCCCAGAACCACTTCAGCTTAATGTAGTGGTTCTGGTGTCTATAGCCTGTCCTTGCAGGCCTTTTAATGTAAACACGGCGGCACTGCAGCACTGGCGTTAGTTAACATGGCAAATCATATGGGGTACTGTGATGTCAGAATGGGGCGCAACTTTTACTTTGCCTAGGGCTGTAAAAATCCCACACCGCCCTGGCTGGAGTGGGGCTGTGCAGCCGTGGCCGCATAAACCGCGAAGAAGTCGCATGCCAGTACAGCTCACAAGCAAAGAGCTGTTAAAACTGGCCGTACGGAGGAAATGTGTATGTGTGACTGTCTGCCTGTGACTGTGTGTGACTGTCTGCCTGTAACTGAGTGTGTGACTGTCTGTCTGTAACTGAGTGTGTGACTGCCTGTAAATGTGTGGGTGGGGCTGCAGGGATTTTGTAGAAGGGGGCGGGGGTTTTGTATTGGGACAGGAGTCTTTATAAGGGGGATAAGCAGGGGATTTGTGGAAGGGGGTTGCGGGGGTTTTGTAGACGGGGCAGTACAGGATTTGTAGAAGGGGCAGGACAGAGGTTTTGTAGGAGGGACGGGGCAGGACAAGGGTTTTGTAGGAGGGGCTGACAGCGGTTTTGCAAAGTTTACAAATTGTAAAAAAAAGAAAGAAAACCTTTAACATTTTGTACAGGTTTTTTTTTTTGGGTGGGTGGGGGGGGGGTGCCAAGCACAGGATCCGCCCCGGGTGCCAAATGCTCTAGGTATGCCCCTGGCCTTATCTTATAGTTAGGATGGCCCAGTGGCGGCTCTAGACTTGGCGAGGCCTTAGGCGAAACTCATACATGAGGCCCCCACTAACACCATTATTGGAAAAAAACAGCAGTTGACTTGTGTGTGTATAAGAAGCTGTAGATATATTGAAGGGCGGGCTTGCAGTACTGGATATAGAGAACTAGTCTTTGTATACACGTTGTTGCATTGTCTACCTGTGTGTGCCTGAGAGTGTGTGTCTGGCAGTGAGTATCTTTGTATATGTATGCATGTTTCTCTGAGCATGTGTATGTTTGTGTTACTGCCTGTGGCCTTTGGCATTAAGTTCATGGCGAAGCTATGTTTTATGACAGTGTGTAGAATGATTGCCTTCAGGGGTGACAGGGTGAGTAAAGGAGTAACTGTGGCAGGGTGATTGTAAAAAGAGCAGGAGGGTGCCAGAGTGCGGAGAGTGGTGCCCGTGTGTTTAGAGGGAGAGATAGTGTGTATGGAGGGGGTGACAGTGTGTATGGAAGGGGGTGACAGTGTGTGCGGAGAGAGGTGACAGAGTGTGTGGGGGTGACATAGTGTAGGGATGTGGCATAGTGTGAGGGGGTGGCAGTGTGAGAGGGTTACATTAGTGTAAGGGGTGTGACAGAGTAAGAGGGGGGTGACATTCGTGTAAGGGGTGTGACAGAGGGGGGAGACCTAGTGTGAGGGAGGGTGACATAGTGTAGGGGGGGTGATAGGGTGAGAGGGGGGTGACAGAGTGAGAGGAGGTGACAGTATTAGGGGGTGACAGTGTGAGGTGGGGAGTGACAGGGTGGGCGGTCAAAGGGTGGGTGACACAGTAAGAGGTGGGGTGATAGAGTGAGGGGGTGACATTTGGGTGGCAGGGTGAGATGGGGTGACAAGTGGGGTGGCAGGGTGACAGGTGGGGTGGTAGAGTGAGACAGGGGTGACAGGGTGAAGTGGCAGGGTGAGGGAGGTGACAGGTGGGGTGGCAGGGTGAGGTGGTGAGATGGGGTGACAGGGAGTGACAGATGGGGTGGCAGCATGAGAGGGGGGTGACAGGTGGGGTGGCAGGGTGAGATGGGGTGATAGGTGGGGTGGCAGGGCGAGATCGGGTGACAGGTGGGGTGGAAATGTGAGAGATGTGGGGTGGGGGTGACTGGGTGAGAAGAGGAGGCAGGGTGAGGGGGTGACAGGTGGGGTGGCAGGGTGAGAGGGGGTGACAGGGTGAGGGGGTGGCAGAGTGAGAGGGAGTGAGGGATGACATGTGGGGTGGAAGGGGGATGACAGAATGAGAGGTGGGGTGACAGGGTGAGAGGGAGGTGACAGGGTGTGACAGGTGGGGTGGCAGGGGGGTGACAGGGTGAGGTGACAGAGTGAAAGGGGCAGGGTGAGAGGTGGGCTGGAAGGGGGATGACAGGATGAGAGGTGGGGTGGCAGGGTGACAGGGTGACAGGGGTGACAGGTGGGGTGGCAGTGTGAGAGAGGGGTGACAGGGTAACTGCGCGAGGCCTTAGGCGGCCGCCTAAATCGCCTAATTAGAGAGCCGCCTCTGGGATTGCCTTATGCCTATCCCACGCATGCTTAAACTCCTTTACTGTGTTAATCTCTACTACTTCAGCTGGAAGGCTATTCCATGCATCCACTACCCTCTCAGTAAAGTAATATTTCCTGATATTATAAGCACTCAGATCAGGGCCATCCGAAGATGTGACTCTCAAGGGATTTCCATGTATTTTGTGGGTACTTTTAGGGTGTTTACATTTTTTTATACTTTTCTGTACCTGGAGATAATTACATGACGTAAAGTCATGATTTTATTTAAGACACGGAGGCGAGTATTGCACGGTCCACCAATAGCAGCAAAGAATACAAAACAGAATGAAAAAATAATGCATACATAGTAACAGAGGCCACTCCCAGCCTAGTCCCAGTATAATTGCAGGCACCACCCTCAGATCTTCCTCTTTCTTGAAGATGCGACACACCATAACGGAAAGTCCGCAAAATAGGAAACCAGCAGACGATCCATCAGCAAACGAAACATAGAAGTCCGGAACATCCACGGAACAGCTCCAACAAGATAATGCTCCTCCAAGGCAGATGAAAGAGACATCAAACAGGTCCTGATCATGCTGTGAAAACATAAAGAACAGGAGCCCAAGTGTTAAATCGGTACTATAGACCAACATCAAGGCCAGAATAACTATAGGCATTAATCTACATACCAAAATGAACAACAATATTGAAAGTCACACCCTCCGGAGTGTATGATCTGGCATCAAAATCCAAAGCACGGACATTCGACACCCTTTTGAAAGAGATGAAGCAAAAGAGACAAACCAATTTAGCTGACAACTGGCGTAACGAGAGATCCCTGTTAGAAGGCTAGGCAGAAATAAAAGACAGAACAACAGAGACATCCCAAGTAGATGAATAACGCGGTCTAGGCAGCTGAGAGAGACGGTAGCCGCGTAGAAGTCGACATACCAAAGATGTTGGCCTGCAGGGCAACCATCAAAACCATGGTGGGTTGAAGATATGGCTGACCTTTACAGATTGATCGCTCGGTAAGCCCTGCCAGCGGCAAATAGAGAAGTCAGGAATTCCAGAATTGCTGTCACAGGGGCTGAAACGGGATCCATTTTCCGAGCCAGGCACCAGCCAGCCCAAGCTCACCAAGCTGACCCATATGACAGTCTAGTTCCCAGAGCCCATGCGTCCGCCAACAAAAGTTGAGTAGTCTCCGAAACTCCCTAGACTTCCCAGGGTCCCCTGAAATCCACCATGCCATGAGAAGGAGGGATCCTTTCACCAACAGAGGGTGACAACCTCCCGCCGGATCGCAAAGCAGGCAATAGCCTGGGACAGTCCAATGACATCTCCAGAAGTTGAGGGAACCACGACTGCATCCCCCAAAAAGGAGCCACAAGCACCAGTTTGGCTCGTTGGCGTCAAACCTGAATGAGTGTGTGTGGAAACATGGAGAAGGAGGGAGAATGCGTACAGGAGCTTCATTTTCCAGTCTTGAAAGAATGCGTCCACTGCCTCTGCCGTCGGGTCTGGTCTGGTCTCCAACTGAAAAACTGTGGGAGCTGGGTGTTCAGCCGTGAGGCAAAGAGGTTCATAACAAAAGGACCCCAGAGAGGCGACACAGTTGAGAACACCTCAGCGTCCAACTTCCAGTCGCTGTTGTCCAAAAGATACCGTGAATTCCAATCCGCCTGGTCATTGTTTAGGCCTGGTCGATATTCCGCTTGGACCACCAAGTTACGAGCTAGACAGAACTCCCAAAATTATTTCGCCAATCTGGCCAGGCCCGCTGGGGCTCAGATGTTGTCCATGTGAAGGCGAATGCACACATGTGCTCTGTCCCTCGCGAAGCTCCGGATTGCAAAAGAACCGCTAGAAGTTCCAACGCGTTGATGTGGAGCCAGGATTCAGTTTCCGAGCAACGACCCCGGTCGACATACCTTCACAGTGGGCACCCCAGCCGTGGAGACTCGTGTCGGAGTCTAAGGTGAACTTCGGTTGTGAACCAAAGTTTGCCCTGCCGTTCCACGCAAAAAGGTTCATGATCCACCACTCCAGTTTATCCTTCGTTTCGCCATCCAGGGTGACCAGATCAGTATAAGACACACCCTTTTGCAGATGAGCGATTTTCAACCTTTGGAGTTCCCGGTAATAAAGAGGGGCCAGGAACACCACCTGGAGAGATGAGGCCAGCAGGCTGATAAGTCGTGCCAAGTGATGCAGGGTGATCCACGGACGGAGGAGCGCCCTGCAAAGTTCCTTGCGCATTGTCCGAATCTTGGAGGACGGAAGGCTCAGCTATTCCTCCTCTGAATCCACGAGGTAACCTACAAATTCCATGTGCCTGGACGGGCTCAGACAGGATTTCTCCCAGTTGACGATGAACCCCAGTCGACTGAGTAGGTCTATGGTCCATCGCAGATGTTGCATGAGGATGGAGCACTCTGAGCCATGATCAGGATGTCATCCAGGTAGACGATCAGGCGAACACCCGACTGCGTAGCCAGGCCATCATCGGGCATAGCAGCTTTGTGAAGTACCAGGGCGCAGAAGAGAAACCAAAAGGAAGACATGTAAAGTGCCAAACTCTGTCCTTCCAACGGAATCGAAGTAGATCTCGAGAAGGTTTGGCTACTGGCACCATCAGATACGCGTACTTCAAATCTAGTTTTGCCAGCCAATCTCCGCGTAGGAGTAGGTCGCCCTGAATGTGGATGCCCTCCATCTTGAAATGGCGGTAGTGCTTTATGATGCCTTTGGGGTCCAGAGAGACTAGTTTGATTGCCTCCTGGTCGCAGAGGGCCGACAATTCCTCATCAATCAATCTGCGATCTCTCAGTGAGAAACAGATCAGCCGAGGAGTTGGAATCTCATGAGTTCTATATAAAAACCTCGAATCATGTTGAGCATCCATGTGTGTGAGGTAATTGTTGACCAAACTGGGAAAAAATTACGGAGTCTGCCCCCTACACAAACATGAGAAAAAACTCGAGGTGTATGTGAACTCACCCTATGGGTGTCTTGAGCTGGTTTGACCTCTGAAACCTCTCAACCGCCATGGTCGACCCCGTGATGGGAAGAAGAGGGACCGGGTCCTCGTCTCCTGGAAATTGGAGCAGTGCAGGAAAGATCCTCGTCCCGAGCCACGGGACTGGAAATAGTTGCGGCCAGCCAGACAGCCCCTGAATCTGCCGGCCCTGGTAGAGATCCACCCCTGGAATACCCTTTGCATGGGGGATTGAGCCTTATTAACGGCAGTAAATGCCCCTACAAAGCGTCCTAGATCCTTAATGAAGGAATCGCCAAACAATAAGCCCTGGGCGTTCTTACCAAGACTCAGTGAGGGCGAGATTGGCCAATTTTGACTCTATTTTAGACAGGATGGCATTACGCCGTTCCATGGACAGGGAAGCATTAACACTCCCGGCGATGCAAATCTCTCTTTGGACCCAACCACGGAGTTCCTCCAGGTCTACCATAAGGTTTCAGCTCTCGCATCCTGCGCCAAGTCAAACAATTTCGCAAGGGGTCCAAACACATTGAGGTGTCTGTCTTGGCACGATCTAAGTGCCGAATACAGCCCTTTGCGTGGGTTCCAACCCAATTTAGCCAGGAACTGGGTCATCTTAGGGTCTACCTCCGGGGAGTCACAGGCCTAGGAGATAGTTTGAGACAGAGCTGATGACATGGACCCCATGGCCACCATAATGGCCTCCATAACTGAGCGCTGTAGCGCTAAGGCCTGCGCTCCCTCATCGTGGCCAGACAGGTCCACCAATGGGAGCGGGGAGCCTGAAGTAGCTGGGGTCTCCCCCAGGGCCCATGGGGTATCCAGGCCTTGAACACTCTGCCCTAAGTTTATTGCGGGCTGCTTTGCTGAGTGGGCGCCGTACCCAGTTCTCAAGATATCGGGCCACATGGTCCGCTGGGAACCACTCAGCCGACTTCTGATGGTGGAGCTCAACTGGTCAAACAAGGGCTCGCCCAATGAATCCATGAGGGCAGTCCCAATGGATCCATGAGGGCAGCATGAGAAGCAGCCCTAAGATCACCTCCAGACATGAGCAGAGGAAAAGAGGTCAAGGCCCAACTCAACGGAATCCCTCTCAGAGTCGCTCTTAGACTCTTCATCAGCCTCCTCACTAGACCTGATTTCTGAGCCGGAGTTGCTCTCTCTTTGTTCTCTCGCACATTTCCATCGCCGCACCCGTTCTGCCTGGCGTGGAAAGGCTCTCTTGTGTGGATGAGACACGCTTTCTGGGGTGACCGAAGGTACGCCAGTCATAGGGGTTTTGGAGGCAGAGGGGGAGGTATGCTTGGCTTTGCATAGAGCCTTCCTGGGTGCCACACCTGAAGCATTTACTGCCGGCTGTGCGTGACGCGCCCTGGAGCCAGGAAATTAAGCGTCCACCGGACGCGTGAGCAGGGCCTGGGAGATAGTTTGAGACAGGGCTGATGGCATGGACCCCATGGGCACCATAATGGCCTCCATTACTAAGCGATGTAGCGCTAAGGCCTGCGCTCCCTCATCGTGGCCAGACAGGTCCACCAACGGGATCGGGGAGCTGAGGTAGCTGGGATCTCCCCAGGGCCCATGGGGTATCCATCTCCCCAGGGGTAGGTGAACAACACTAAAGAGTTAATAATATATATATAAACTGACACTCAAATAGTTCAAAAGTAATCAGCACAGTAAGGGTTAATCACCCAAACTAAACAAACCAGGGAAAAGGTAAATAGGAGAGATCACACCAGGGCCCAGAACAGCAGTAACTACGCAAGGCAGGCAAGGTAAAACGAAGGAGGGGGAGGAGAGAAAAACTGGAAGGAAAAAACACAGTCCCCAAAACTCGCAAGGGACAAAAATCCCAGGGAACGCATCAAAAAACTACTACCGAATGGGTGCATTCAGCTCGCGATCGAAATACATTCGCGGGCCGAACGTGTGCACTAAGTCAAAACCTACGGGTAAAAATAGCCAAACGTTCGTGGCCACGAAACAAGAATGTCTGGCACACGTGCTAGCAAACGGCCGAATGACAGCACCACAATGGTCAAACGGAGCTGAACGGGAGAGTCAAAAAGAGCGACAAATGGTGACAAAAATGGCCCGGTATTCCAGGGAGCCCCAGAAACTGAAGGAAAAACACAGGGGCACCAGAGGAAACAGAGCAGAAACCAGAAAAGGGCAGAACCATACAGCAGGAACCAAAAAAACAGAAACCTCAAGTAGTAGTAAAAGGCATTGAGAAAAGCAAGAAAGGACAGGGGTAAAACAAAAGACCCCCATACAGATAAAAAGAGCCTTCAGCTGGTCTGGGACCTCGAGTCTACCATACACATAGTAAATACAGACTGAAAATACATGCAATATAACAGCAAAATAGTAACAAAGCACAAAATTTTACAAAACCCACAGAACAGAGAAAATAAGCTACTTATCTGGAAAGAGGAAGATCTGAGGGTGGTGCCAGCTATTATACTGGGACATGGCTGGGAATGGCATATGTTACTATGTATGCATTATTTTTTCATTCTGTTTTGTATTCTTTGCTGCTATTGGTGGACAGTAAAGAAAGGGATATGCTATATGAGCCTCCGTGTCTTGTAATAAAATTGAGTTTGTACAGTTCCTGATTCAATTATCTCTCAGGCACAGGGGAGGAGTTTACTGTGTGTATAAATTGAGAGTGCTTGCCTGCATTAAACAGATCTACTCCCAGCATTTAGTCTCAACTAATGTGTGGGGGATAAAGGTAATACCAGCGATATTTACTTCTAGGAGTATTGTAGTATTTGGGGAAAGGGAATCCGTGACGGCGATATACTGGCAGTCCGTTACAGTGTGTTTGTAGTTGAGGATAGCAGCTGTATAGGGAATAAAAATGAGGCTGCAGAGTGTGTGCATGCAAATTGGGGTTGCAGAGCATGTAGGCACGGGTGGGTGGGTGGGGGTGGTGTGGTGTGTATGTGTGTCTAGGAAATAGTGTTATCTGTGTGTTTAGGGGAGAAGAGTTGTGGTTGAGCAAAAAGGGGTATAGGTGCTGTAGTATGGGACATAGTGGCTGTAGTGGGGATTGGGGCAGTGGTAGGGTGACAAGGGCTGTGGTGGGTGGAACAGGGACTATGGTGGTTGCATAGTGGACAAGGTCGGTGAATAGAGACTATAGTGGGAGGACATGGGCTGTGGTTAGAGGATAGGGATGTGCTGGGTGGAAAGTATCAGTGGTGGGACAGGTGCTGTTTTGAGTGCATAGAGGCCATGGTGATAGGGACTGTAGTGGGGTGGGTGAATAAAGACTATAGTCAGAGGACTGGGATTGTAGTGAGGAGGATAGGGGCTGAGGAGCTGATTAAAAATGTTTATCTTTGGCCAAGGAGTATTTGATTTGGGGGATCCTTCATCCCCCACATCAAATCACTTTCTTCATCCTACAACAACCACCTATGCAGAATTTCCAAAGTTTGTCCACTTGTGAGCACTCGCACTATTAATCAACTCGCCTAATACTTTATTTCTCTTCTCAACTACTGCAATAACCTACTAACTGGCCTTCCTCTCTTCCACCCATTCTAAATGTTTTGGTCAAGCTAATTCACATTCTATATCACTATGCATAGCATGAGGTAGAGGTATAAAATATGCCTACACGGTCTTAGTATAAAACACAAAAAGATTAGACCTGAGCTGCAGGTGTAGTCAGCAAAATAGAGAAAGAAATGGAGTTCTGCGCATCCATCTATCCACATCCAGGACATTAGCATTGAAAAATGGATGTGCCCGAAACGTCTGTTTGTACTGTGTCCTCAAATAAACTGCAGTAGCACCTGAGTGTGCACAAATATACTGGATGCGCAGAACTCCATTTCTTTCTCTATTTTGCTCACATTCTATATCTGCTGTACCTCTCAGGAATTCCCTTCACTGGCTCCCTATTCACAGCAGAATTGGATTCAATTCCTCACCCTGATCTACAAAGAACTTTCGAACGCTGCGCCCCACTATCTGTCCTTACTAATCAACTAAGATCTAACAATGACTTACTTTTTGTATTTTCTGTTTTCACCTTTTCCCATCCAAAAAACAGCAGCACTTCTCTTGTGTGACATCAACCTTCTGGAATGCACATCCCTGCACTGTCAATACTTTCCCCTAATTTGCCTTACTTTAAAGGCTCACTAAAGACATTTTTATTCAGGGAATCCCACCAGTCAACCCAGTAACTGGTTTTCACTTAATCAATAAATGCCCTCATCTCAATCTCTATTAACATCATTCCCACTGTTGCAGTCCCCACCTCCTCTTTCTCATCCATCCTATCCATCTAGATCAGGGATTCCCAACCCAGTCCTCACGTACCCCTACCAGTCCAGGATTTAGGGATTACCCAGTTGTGTCCAAAGTGCTTTTAGAAAGAAAACCACTTTAGACACAACAGGGTAATCCCTAAATCCTGGACTGGTAGGGGCTACTTGAGGACTGAGTTGGGAACCCATGATCTAGATGGTACATTCCCACCAACTCCTCCTATATTTGTTTGTCAAATTTTGTATTGTCTCGATTTACTTGTACCAATTGTACCCATGGACAGCTCTGCAGAATGTGTTGGCACTTTATAAAGCACAATAATGATGATACCAACTCAGATTATTAAAAAACTTTTTTAAAAAAAGGCAGGTATAGTTAAGAGGTCTAGTGTCTGACCAAACGTTAGAATGAAAAGCCTTGACCTTAGTAACTTCATACACATTATCGGTGTAGGTGCCACGTGTGGTGATAGCATTAGCTGAGAAACACCACATGTGCCTTGAATACCAGCCTAGAGCGGGCAAAGAATAGTGTGACAAAAATCATCACCACAGCATACATTCTGTGGTCCAAAACACCTTGTTTATGAGAGATCACGTTATGAAGGTCAGATTAGTTTAAACTGATTTAAAGAGTCTCAAATAACTATTTTACGACAGTGGTGAGCAGAATGTAATATAGTTTAACACATTAAGTAGAAGTGATCCTGTCAGTTACAATCAGGGAGATGGTAGCACAAACGATCACAAAAACTGGAGCTGAAGGTGGAAAACATTTGCGTTAACAGATTTTAATGTAATGTAGAAGCTAGGAACAAAAGTGCAAACAGTCTATAGTCATGGAAGCATCTGGCAATTCATAGTTTGGAGAATGGAAAGTTGTTCCTAATAAAGTGAGGATACAAATAGACTGATCTGTCTGGTTTTTATCATGCAATTATTTATAAACCCATCACAACAACAACAAATATTTTTAATAATTTTTCTAATATTTATTAGTTTGTACTCTGTG
Organism: Pelobates cultripes; assembly: GCA_933207985.1. Lineage (NCBI taxonomy): Eukaryota > Metazoa > Chordata > Amphibia > Anura > Pelobatidae > Pelobates > Pelobates cultripes. Next base: position 92,721,941 of record OW240921.1, on the reverse strand, counting down.
ATAATTGAGGCACAAAACACTTTTATAAATTAACCTAGTTACACCCCCTGGCTGTCATTTAGTCCTGTTACTTCCTGGTTTGATTCGTTCAGAGGAGCTAAACTCAAGAGGCTAAAATTGCCCAGAGCACCTGCCTTGCAACAACTTCTCATTGAGTTTTTCTAGGAAGTCTGTGATTGGACAACCAGAGAATGTGTGGGAGGGGTTAGAATGGTGGGATAGGAGGGGGGAGGGGAAGGAGGTTGCAAAGGCAGCAGACAAGAGAATTGCAGGTATGCCAGCTTTCTTTAGATATATCCCCAATGAAAAAAATGTATAATTAAATGTTTGCAAGTTTTCATTTGGGGTATATCTACTAAAGAATATTTTTTTTTGACTGATTTTGTATTTGGGCAGTGGTGTGTACCTTTAATATCATCCCAAATTGACTTGTATGCCGTAACAGGAGTCATTTGAACCCTCCATACCATATAGTATGATCGAATCTTCATTTTATGCCTGGCGGGTGCTTGTAAGTAGGCTTAAAAGCTCTGAAACAGTTTTGTGAGTAATTAATGAGTCACTCCAACCACCATGACCACTTCAGTGATTTCAAGTGGTAAGCGTATGTAAGTGCAGTTTTTCTGATTGAAACACTACACATTCTGAATTATCTACACTTGGGTCCGTGGGGAGGTGGTGGCGGCGGCGGCAGCAGCAAACTCTTTGTGATGATAGATTCATTAATAGGTCTTCAAACAAACAAAAAAAACAGTTACTCAATTAATTGGGTTTCAGTATTTTTCTCTGTCACCACTCGAACGTCTATATATATATATATATATATATATCTATATATCTATCATATATACATATACACACACACACGTCTTGTGCTGGCTTTTCTGTTTTCTTAGTACGTATTCCCAGTGCACTCAAAGGACTTTGTGGTACAAACAAAAATTCTTTATTGTTTAATAGTGGTACACATCAGTGTTTCAGTCGCATGTCGGATTTTTATCAGTACCTTGATGTGTACCACTATTACACAATAATGGATTATTGCTTGTACCATTAAGTCCTCTGTGTGCATTTTCCTTGGAAGATTTTTTTCTTTTAAGAGGGGAGGGTGAGTTTGGGTGATTTAAGATTAGGAAACCAGATAGATTTCTGTGCAGTTTCCCTGGTCTGCGTGAATAGACAAATCAATAATTTTATATAGTTGAATGGAAGTGCATAGTTTGTTGAAATAACTTCTGTATATAGCCGATTGGGTTAAAACACCTGTACTGTACCTGCACTTCTCTGCTCCAAAAACCTAAGCTTCAGCTACAAGTTAAAGGAACACTAAGTCTATGCCAATAAACATTTCCACTAGAAACTGCAGAGTTAATGTACATCCATTAGCATTTTTTATGCGTAATGGTCCTTGATTTGCAGAACAGATTTAAGCACATTGTTATTGACCAACCTCTGAACATCACTTCAGTAGGACCTGGGTTTTCCCTATAAGAAGATGCAGCAACCATACTTGTTGCAGAGTTCAAGTGAATTCACCAATTCTCCGTAGACTTAACATTGAAACTGACAGAATCCAAATGGACCAGGGTTCAAGAATAGTTCAACTATGGAATCCAAGAGAGCGGCAGACAATATCAGAGTCCTAATTATAGAAGATAATAACTAGCTAACCATAATAAATTAGAGGTGACAAGTCCCTTAAAAGGACACAAATGAAATAAAAGTCTGAACAAAACTTTAGTCATATGTAAATACAATTTGTATAACAAATTGACACAAGTACAAGTTTCAGAGAATTATAAATAGAGCATTACATGTACACAACATTCTTCTTCTGGTGAACTGGCAGATTTCAGTTTCTCTATTGTTTTTGGCATTTAAAAAGGAGGTTTCTGATAAATGATGGAATCCAGAGAACTTGACCTTACATGTAGTCAGATAAGGTTACCCCATTTTAGTGTAGTGACTTCCGGTGATTCAAGCTTGCAGAGCACATTAAGCAATTTTATGTCTGCTTGAAAGAAATAGAGGTTTGTGTTCAACTGCTAGTGAGCCATAAGTGGACTACACCTGATATATAGCTAGCAAAGGATTATGGGTCACACTCAATATATCTAAAAATCGCTGGTTTGACCAAAAAAAAAAAAAAAAAGTGGTCATAGTTTTGATTTTGCACAATTACTAGATTTGTAACTGAATAGCAATAATCAGTGAGTCATAACATGCATTACCAATTAGAAAGTATTTTTAATAAAAAATAAGTCTTTTGGCACTACCAGAGTTCCAATGTTTTCCATTCCAAGTACCAAAACACATTTTGCTCAGAGAAGTGGTTTTGGTGTATAGATCATGCCCCTGCAGTCTCACTGTTCAATTATGTGCCATTTAGGAGTCAAATCAGTTTGTTTATGCAACACCAGTAACAACACCCCTGACAACCTCTGTGCACATTTCCAGTAAAGAGAGAACTCTTTTTAAACTTTATTGCACAGTGTGTTTAATTTAGAATTTCTTATCTCCTGCTCGGTTAAATGCCTGCAGATGCCTCTGTTTGATTAAAGTTCAATTAACAGTAGTAAAAAAAAAAAAAAAAAAAAGCTTCTAAAATAAACACACTATTGTATAACCAAACAGAAAATGAAACCCTTATTTTCATATTTCCTGTGCGAATATGGCTTCATAAACAGAAACAATAGTTATTTAACTCCTACATGGCAAAGAATTGAGCAGTGAGACTGCAGGTGCATGATCAATACACACACACACAAGTTTCATTAAGCTAAAATTGTTTTGGCGCCTAGAGTATCCTTTGTAATAAACTTGGAACATTGATTGACCTGGCAGACCGTTTGAGTATATTGGTGGCTTCTGAGTTAGCATTTACTAAAAATGTCAGTCATTGATTGATATACCATGTTGAATATACCGGAATCATGCACTATTAGTGTAGGAATTACCAACATCTCTTACATAACTTTGGTTGTTGTGGGCAATTTTTTCTAGGATGTTGAATCAATATCCTGGAAATGAAGTCAACAATAGTGAGAATGCCGAGTCAACACAGTCCAAGGTTAGCCAACACTCACAAATAACACCCTGGGATCTTCATCTGGTTCTCTGGGTCACACGCAACATAGTAAACAATATTGCCCATTAAGACTAAGATAACAAAACAGCATGGAATGATTAAATTGATGTACTTCTTGTTTGTTAATTTGGAAAAGAACTTTAACAGCAAATTGATTCGCATTGTCACTTTTTTTTTTCCAAATGTATATTTCCGTAATTAAAGCTGCTTTGTCACTTTCAGGGGTTGTTTGCAATGACCTCCAAAAGGTGAAATTCCAGCTTAGAATGCAGCGGCCAGGAGGGAATCCACAGAAGTCAACTATACTTACCTGAAGCTCACCTTACAAGGTGCAGTCATCTTTTTTCTTCAACTCCTGACACTTCAAACACCAATCCTGTCATCACTTCTCTTTTTCAAACACCAGAGTACAACACTAAGGTCTGTGAAGGATCTTGCAAGGCTGCAGGATCTTCCATAGCGCAAATCTGATGATGTGCAAGAAGGTGCCCAATTATGATGGCTGTGGAAATTGAAAAACTGGATAGTGGAGGCTCTGCCTTCTACTATCCTCCATCTTTACCATAAAGACAAAGTAGTCCCTTCTACTTTGGAATTTTTATCATGGAAATTCTAACACCGTCAATAAGAGGATTTCATAAAGAGGATATCTTTATGAAAATATTTAGAAGTTATATTGTTGTGACCGCTTTCAAAGAATTGTCAGAGTCCCAAGTGCACACACTATGGTTATTCAATAAAGCTACAAATTTTATCAAATTAAATCATTTTATCAAATTAAATCCCAATTGTAACATGGAGACTAAAATGGCCAAGCTAGAACTAAAGCAGAATTTGAGAATTACTCCAGATCAGCGATTTTAACCTCAAAATTTTGCCATTTTTAATTTGTTAACATTTGCTTTGTGTGTTTCTTTTAAGTGTTAGAAAATGAGCAATGCACCAAGCATTAGACATAGAAAAACACAATCCCCAAAAATAAAACATTAGAATATATATAATACAATGTTAAACAACAATCCGTACACCAGTCAAGCAATAAGACTTACTTTTAACACAAGAATCACAAATTTGCAGTGATGTTACTACTGCAAAGGATTCTGGGTGGGCATATGCAAATTAGTTTAACAAAGGGTCACATTCCATTGAGTCTGTGTTTGCTGTATACAACAGCTTTGAAACACAAAACACAAGGCAAAGATGCAAAGCCAGTGAACCACTCATGGACAGCTGTTTCATTGTTAAGGACCACTATAGTGCCAGGAAAACAAACTTGTTTTCCTGGCACTGTGTAGTCCTTAGGTTCCCCCACCCGCACAGCCCCATCCTGCTGGGCTGAAGGGGTTAAAACATTTACCTTTCTCCAGCACCGGGCTCCCTCGGTGCTGGGGAACTCTCCTGCCTCTGCCGATGTCAGCACCGAATGTGTATGCGCGGCAAGAGTCGCGAGCGCATTCAAACCGCCCATAGGAAAGCATTACTCAATGCTTTCCTATGCACGTCAGTGTCTTCTCACTGTGATTTTCACAGTGAGAATCATGCTCAGTGAGACAGCTGCTAGAGATGGGATTAACCCTCAGTGTAAACATAGGTTTCTCTGAAACTGCTATGTTTACAGCTGCAGGGTTAAAACCTGGGGGACCTGGCACCCAGACCACTTCATTGAGCCTATAGTGGTCGTATAATGCAAATCATCAGCATGAGGTTGGTTACTGGTGTGCTATTGAGATTTAGTAGTAGTGCTTGGGAAGTCTTATGGCTTGACTGGTGTGCAGATTTTTGTTTAACATTGTATTAACTATTCACAGACTTCAGGTGGAAGGGGTTTTCAATCACAATTTGTTTCCTCACAAGAACTTTGTTTTTTGAGAATAAATATATTTCAAAAACCAAAAAAAAAAATATATATATATATTTCTTTTTTCTCCAATCACCAAAATAAATCACGCTGTTATAAAAAAAAAATTCAGTGAGTGGGATGTTTACCCCCCTAGAAATCTGGCGACATTAAAATGAAGTCATATTCATATAGTGTTATTCAATGTGAGAATGTAAAATGAATTTTAAATATAAGGTCAAAATAACCGTACTGGCGAACTGGAAACAAACATTCTCTTATTCAGCTATGCTTTTAAGTTTGGCTGCTCTGACTTAAAATTTTTAATTCCCTTTAACCCTTTAAGGACACATGACATGTGTGACATGTCATGATTCTCTTTTATTCCAGAAGTTTGGTCCTTAAGGGGTTAAATTATCACTTTTGTAAATAAACCTGTCAGACTGTAAGCTTGTTTGACCAGAGCTTTCTTCACTTTCAAGGGTCCCCTTTCTATAATAGTAGAACACTGCGGAAAATGTTTCTATATAAATAATAAGCATAATCTAATACAGTAATAGACTCGAAAAAATTGTAAACTATGTTGTGCCTTGACCTAGCCCAGGTTCAGGATTGGTCCATGATATGCAGACTGGAAGTCTTAAATTTGGGTTGAATGATACCAGTTTCAACTAGTGATAATGTCCACTAGATTTGGGATTACATAATGCCAACCAAAAAGTACCAGACTCACCAAAATGATTAAGCTACGAACAAGATTACACCGTTGGCCAAAATTGGACCTTTTATTTACCTGTCTAGCATTTTAAGAAAATGTCCGTCACATGTCATTTTATGATACAGTAGTGCCAGAACTACAATTCTCACTGAATTCTCATACTTCTCCATCTAGTGGAAAAGATGGAAAATACACGCTATTTTTGTAAAAAATACAAACATTCACTGTACAAGACATTTTGGGAGCAGGAACTAGATTTTCAAATTTCGCTTTTCTGAAAAACTACATTGACTTGAGTGCTGTGATTTGGAAAAATAAATACAATACATTCGTCTAACAGTATGGCAAGTAAACCGTGGGGTGATTAAGATTAGCCTTTTTTTTTTTTTTTTACTACAATGTAGTCTGTGACCAAATAATAAAAATGGCAGGATTTTGTTTGTTTTTAGACGTAACAGACTATGGAGAATCATTCATGTAACAAATAAAGGTTTTTGTGGAGTCTTCTAGGTTAATATCCAATTTTATTAGGATATAAATTAACTGATATATAACAATTCCAAAGTTCATCTTAAAATACCAGCTGTCATATCTAAAATTTACATCTCAACTTAAAAAGGAACACATGAATACAAGTATATTATTAAATATAGGGACTTAGAATCACTTTATGGTTGCCTTCCAAAACAAGGCAATGCATTGTGGCAGACATGGTGTAGTGGGTACGCAATGAAGAAAGCTTAGATTAGTCCCAGATGTAATCTTCTAAGAACGGTGGCAAAACAGAACAGCTGTATCCAGCTCCAGCATCTTCTATGAGAGTTGTTGGTCACCAAAAGGCAGTCTAATAAGCCCTGGCTCATCTTCTCAGTAAGATGGTAGTCACAGAAAAGCTGTCTGATATTTCCTTGCAGCATTTAGGATGATTAAGAGGAAGGAAGAAAATAAAGGAAAAAAGGAGCTACAACTTACTTTACTTAAAACGTGATTCATTTCTGTATTAAAGTAGATGGTAAAGATTGTAGAAATGAGGACATCTGGTAGCCATCAACAAACAACCAAAAAGACTATTGAACACAGAACAGATTCTCTTACTTTTCTTTGCCGCCATGGAAAAATACGCACTCTTCTCACGTTCTAAAAAGAATTATAAACCCATGAGCCAACTGAAAGATCACCTGTACGAGTGTAGCGCAAATAGTTATGACCAGACATGGCGCTGAATGAGTCCATCTCCTCCTATTAGTTCATTTTTCTTCCTGACTAGCGCTAGTTTGGTCTCTGATTCTTCTTGGGAGGTTCAGATGAACCTCTCATTCCTGAGCTATGCTTCTCAGTACATACTTAACTGTGTATGCAAAGGCTGCAAATCCCACTATAACGAAGACATTAGCCAATGCACCCCCAAGAAGTCCATGGTTACGGTTTGGTTGTTGCAGACCAGCATGATTTCCGGCTGCCAAAGGAACGTGACCATTTAGAATTGCAGCTCCATTTTGCCCGAGGTGAGCTTCTGTGTCTGGCACAACATCTGGGAGTGGAAGAGTCTGTGGTCGGTTGTTAAGTTCTTCCTGTGCCCGTTGTTTCTGTTTTATTTCCTGAAGAAGAAAAATAGATACATAGATAGTGAGCAGAGGTTAACAGATAAATTTTATGTAAAATCCCGCTATTAACATCAAGTTTCAGAAAGCTTGCATGTTAAATTAATTAGCAAAGTTTGGTTATAATGGGTAAAGGGTGAGTTTGGATAATAAATCCAGGAATCGGAATATATTTATCCCATGCATTGTACTTTTATTGATAAACAACTATGTTACCATAGTAGCTTGAAGGAATGCCTCATTCCAGGGTCTAGATACAAACACAATTCTAAGATTTGTTTTCTTGTAGATCGTGTCAAAATGTATGTGTTTCTAGCTGGTGAGCATAACCCGTCAGCACATACATTCTCTCTCAGCAAGAGGCAGTGCGAATGACATCAGATACCCTGGATCAGGTACACATTATTCCAGGTACCGTTTGGAGAATATGTACCAAATGGGAGACATAACGAATATCTACAATTTTAAGTTTTGTTTCTTTTTGTTTGGTTGTTTATGATCGAGGCGAAGCCTTACCTCTACTACTTCTGGAAACAGTTCGCAAAAAACTTTGTCCTTTAAATTGAATGCTAAACTTTGTGCTGCTAGTTGTCGTTTCTGTGAAGCATACAAAATACAAATATTATTTCAGTTTTCAATGGAACAAACAAACAAAAGCATCTGTTCCAGCTCACTCAAAAAAAACTGCATATTAACAGTTTGTCAGAGGCAGGAAAACAGTTATAGTTATTATATGAAAGAGGAGGAGAGGGAGTGTGAGTGTGTAGGTGTGGCAGACGTAAAGCTCTGTGCAAAGTTAACAGCATAAGGAGTTTTTAAAAAAGAAAAATCAATAGACGTTATTCAGGGTTTCTTTCTTCTTTTCAAGGATAGCAAATGTAACTCATTCTTGTGAAACCACCTTAAAAGGACACTGTAATGAGAGATTTTTGCACAGTCAGAAAAAAAATTAGCAATGAGTTGTATTTTTATTTAAAAAAAAAAAAAAAAAAAGAAATCAGACTATTTTAAAATTGTATTCTTGACTGCTTGGCACAGCCAGGATATTCCAAGAAAATAAAGTTGTCCCTCACTGTGACAAGAGTGTGAATGCTGTTCTACAGCATTTCTCAGTAAATGTACAAGAGTGCAGAAGTGTACCCGGAGCACTATGGGGAGATAACATCGCACTGTACAAGCTGCTGCTAAAGTGCATTATAAACTTATCTACTGAATTCCTCACAACTGCACCCAATATCTCCTTCAATAATAATTAGAATGACAGTACCACCTAATGGGTCTAGTAAACAAATTGGAATTTGTCACATTCTACAGTGTGCAAACTGATTCCTTACAATATAGAATTAAAATAGAATTGTTACCATCATCTTTGATGTATAAGCCAGACACTGATACCACCAAAATCCCTCTACAGTAGAGCACTAAGGTGTATACCACCCATTTCCCCCCCACCCCCCAATATTTGGGAAACATATGATTTTGCACTACCATCCATATTAGGTCATTTATATTATATTTGGTTTGGAATCAACTTTTTGCTCATACATACATGTTGCATCTTTTGTGTTTACATACTATTTCATATCAGTTACTGCACCAGTTACTTTTTTTCCTAATAACTGGTACACACAAAACAATGGTACCCACAAAAGGCCACGTATCGCAAGGATAAGTATGGAGACATTTGACAACCATCAGATGGCCTTAGGTAAGATTTTTTGGATGGCAGAGGGAGATGGTCAATGTTTAGCTCACCGGAGCCGACGCAGTTCACCTTTTACAGTTCAAACGGTTCTCACACTATTATGTATACATGATGTTAGAGCTCTCTAATCTGGCAAATGCTGTAATCTGTAGTGCTCACTAAGGATGTCATAACTGTAAGCTCAAGTCCATGTTCATGATTCTTTTTCTACTGAATTCTTGCAATTCCTTCCTTTGTATAGGAAGAATTCTGGATACTGTACTGTGAATAAACGTGTATTTAAAACAATTGTAAAAAACGAAGAAAGGACAGGGGACATCCTTGCATTAGAACTTATAAATTGTTATGGTATGTGAAGTTTCCGTTTTAAAACAAAATAAAAATACAAAATCTACAAATGGCTTTCCAGATGGAGTTATTGATGCTTACTGTAAAGTCTGACGTTTCTATGCTCCCAAGCGTGGGTCCCTTTTCCACCATAAAGCTGAGCAGACCAGTTAGGATTGTAGAGACCGACCATGCAGGGTTCCAGGTGTCTGGGTGGAAGTCTGTTATTGAAAGGCAGAGACTGCGGGAAAAATACATAAGGGGAAAGCCAGTTATATTTCTTGATTTTAATAATTTAACCCACATGTCTGCATCTGCTGCACTTACCATATCCCCCTCCACAATACTCTAAAATAAACTGACTATATACACTGCCTGGCCCCAAAAAAAGTCGCCACCTGGATTTAACTAAGCAAATAGGTAAAAGCCTCCTATTGGATAGTTACTGCATGGGTGATCATCTTTCAGCTGGAAACAAGTTATTTAACCACAAGTGATGCAATGAGTAGTTTCTCATTTCTTAAACAACCATGTCGAAAGACGCATCCCGTGGTAGTGGAAAAGATGTTAGTCTGTTTGAGAAGGGTCAAATCATTGGCATGCATCAAGAGAAAACATCTAAGGAGATTACAGAAACTACTAAAATTGGGTTAAGAACTCTCCAACGCATTATTAAAAACTGGAAGGATAGTGGGGAACCATCACCTTCGAGGAAGAATAGTGGCCGGATAAAATCCTGATTGGTCGTGATCGATCACTTAAACGCTTGGTGAAATCAAATTGTAGAAAAGCAACAGTAGAAGTCAGGGCTATGTTTAATAGTCAAAAAAGAGCATTTTCACACGCACAATGCAAAGGGAACTCAAGGGATTGGGAATGAACAGCTGTGTAGCCTTAAGAAAACTATTAGTGAGGCTAATCGGAAAAAAAGGCTTCAATTTGCTAGGGGGCATAAAGATTGGACTCTGGAACAACGGTAGGAAAATCATGTGGTCTGATGAGTCCAGATTTACCCTGGCCCAGAATGATCGGCGCATCAGTGTAAGAAGAGAGGCAGATGAAGTGATGCACTTATCATGCCTAGTATCTACTGTACAAGCCTGTGGGGGAAGCGCTATGACCTGAGGTTGCTGCAGTTGGTCAGGTCTAGGTTCCGCAACATCATGCGCCCCAAAAAATGAGGTCAGTTGACTGCCTGAATGACCAGGTTATTCCATCAATTGATTTTTTCTTCCCTGATGGCACGGGCATATTTCAAGATGACAATGCCAGGATTCATCGGGCTCAAATTGTGAAAGAGTGGTTTAGGGAGCATGAGACATTTTCACACATGGATTGGCCACCACAGAGTCCAGACCTTAATCCCATTGAGAACCTTTTGAATGTTCTGGAGAAGGCCTTGCGCAGTGGTTAGACTCTCCCATCATCAATACAAGATCTTAGTGAAAAATGAATGCAACACTGGACGGAAATAAATCTTGTGACGTTGCAGAAGCTTATCGAAACAATGCCACAGCGAATGCGTGCCGTAATCAAAGCTAAAGACCTTTTTTTTTTTATGGTGACTTTTTTTGGCCAGGCAGTGTATAACAAAACTATACTAAAATCACAGTCCTTGCAATAGCGCCAGTTGATATTTTGCCTTCCTCTTTTGAATATATTTTGTAAGTACACATTTAGAGTATCTAAAATACATAGGCAACCAAAACATATCTAATATTAAGGCAATCCTATAGTAAAGCATAAAAGAAATAGCTAAATTAGGAATCCTTACCGTGTGTTACATTTAAATCGTCCATTAGGGGTGATCATATAAATACTAGGTGGTTTAAAGGGGAATTCTCTGGGAAATACAAGTTTGCCATGGTAATATCCACCTGGGGGACAACAGAATAAAAAATAAAATATTCTACATGAAGATAGAATACATACACATACAAAATATATATATATATATATATATATATATATATATATATATATATACACACACACACACATATTAAAGCAGAACTGTAATTTAGGAGTTTTATAAAGAGAAAACTTTAATGAAAGACTCAGACTGCACTGGAATTCCATAGAAATTACACCATAAATCAAAAGAAATAAGACAAATATTGAATGATTTTGGCAAATGTGGCAACAAGCATCTGAAAGTGACACTTCTTTAAATAAATAGTTATTCACAGTGCCAAATGTCACATCTATATTAGTGTCGGCTAATTTTGACACTTTAGGCTGGCCGAGCATCGTGTGAAGTGTACTTCACTAACTGCTGTTTTGTAGAGGTGGACATTATTTATATAAAAAATTATATCTCAAAAAATGATAAAAATAAATAAAACTATTACACTCTGTGAACCTTGGAATTGCTGTTTAGTGAATGAGTGAGTGTGCTGGATTGTCTATGTTGTATGATTTGGCTCCAGCAGCACCCTTATAATGAATGCATGTTCAGGGGAGTGTAGCCCTCTTGGTATCATATATAAATATATTTGGGAGTCCAGGCCAACTCCCCAGTTTTGTACCCCTTCCACATTTGCCTCATTTCAGGACCCTATTTAACCTAGCACTTCAGAGAGTCCGGGAGGAAGAATTTCCCAAGTAAGTGGAGTAAGCTCATAAGAGCAGGCATTAGGCTGCCAGAGTAGGAACTGCCAAGAATGTGGTACATTGACGATGTGACAGGCTTATGCAATGTATGATCATATATTGCAACTAAACCCACATTATTTATGCCTAGGTGAGGTGTTTTTAAAGGGTATATAGATGCTCAGTAATACACAGGTTATCAGTAGTTGTCACCAAGTGCAAAAAAAAAAGCAGGGGATAGCATTCGGCGTTTAGCAGTTAGATAACAACAACTCCTGTGGCTTCTTGCATATTATGAGGAGTTATGTACAACAGTTGTATATCTGCTGCTTGGACCCTAATTTTTTTCTATTAAAGCAGGGGTTCCCAAAAAGGTAGATCCCCAGAAGTTATAGAACTACAACTCCCATTATGCTTTGTATGCCTTTAGAAAGACAAAGCATCAAGTAAGCTGTAATTTTAAAACATCTGTGGATCTACCTTTTGGACACCCCTGTATTAAAGGAACACTATAGGCACCCAGACCACTTATGCTCATTTAAGTGGTATGGTTGCAGTGTCCCATTTCCACTTAGTCCTGCAATGTAAATCATTGCAATTTATGAGAAACTACGACTGCCTTTAGTGGCAGACAGCCACTAAAGGCATTTCCTGGTGGCTATGTGACTTTTAGTCGCCTGACACTGGAAGTCCTCATGCTCTGCGTGAGGACATCAAGTGTCAGTAAAGGGAGGGGGCACGTGGCTAGAAGGAACTATAGTGGAAGGAATACAACTTTGTATGTGTATTCCTTACACTAGAGAATTACTTTAATTGCTCATGATTATATGCCCATCCCTCTTCCTCCCCACAAAAAAACAAAAAACAAAACACAAAACACTGGTGATCAGTAGTTTACCTTCATAAGGTGTCATCTCAGGACCTCGGACCACATAATGCCTGCAATAAGCAAAGAACAAATACATTTAAAAAATAAAACAAAACATGAAAATTTACATTCAGTATCCATGCTGTTCTAGTTTTTGAAGTAATTCCAACCTTAAAACGCACAAAAAAGCATAGAAATTAGCTTTCTAAAAATATAATTATCACTTAACTTCTAACTAGCCAAGTGACAGTCCATGCTTGCATCCAAAAGTGTGCCGCACACGAATGAAGTGCCAGGGTGCGTAAATGCAAAAGTAACTATAAGAAGATAGCACAGGAAGAGTGTCTAAACATGTACAGTAGTCAGCTAGTGTTCTCATCAATGTTACATGCTGTATATAAATGAGAAGGTCAATAAATAGAAGCATGTACAGGGCCCCCAACATCTGAAAACCAAACTTCAATAATGTAGTTGCGTGCCCACAATTCTTTGCGGCGTCTCTTACTCAGCCGAATTAACATATGTGGGTGTGTAGTACTGGCCTGGCAGTGGAAAGACAGCCGTAGTATGACCATTATAGTGCTCTAATCAGCACTTTCTTAAACAGCACCACGGTCACTAAGGTTCCAGGATCAAATAACAATGTCTCTCTCTCACAACTCCAAACCCCTTATCCTCTACTGATGTCGAGAGACTATAGAACTGCACAATTGTGCACTGCCCTGTGTGTAAAGAGAATAACCACATTTCACAGAAATATTTATCTAATGCCGTGGGATAGCCATTGCAGGTCACTAAACCTAAACCAGGTCTTTTCTGTTTACTACTTGTGAGGTCTTACGTTGTCCAAGGGATGTATCCGTTCACTGGTTTCTGAGCTGGCACAAGGAGTGAATGTGAAGGTCGGGAGCACAAGGTATGAAAATGTTATTTTCAGGCTTGTTTCAAGTTTCATTTTACATTCTCTACTTGATCAAACAAGTAGAGATTTACACCGAAACATACACAAAAGGAAACGCTGCATCTGTGGCTCAAACAAGTAAGCGTTTACACTGAAAGCGGCATGATACACCAAAGCCTGCAAACATTAAAGAGGAAACGCTGCCTATGTGGCTATGGGATTCGTTTCCCTTTCTTAGAAAGCAAAGGAGACACTAATTAGATCATCATTTCCTGTAACTCGAGAAGAACCTAAAAAAGGCCCAGATTAGAAAAGTAAGTGGAACCACAAGATTCATTCTCAAACAAATGCATACAAAAGACTGTGCAACATAACGTTAGCTTAAAGGGGACACTGTAGGCACCCAGACCCCTTTAACTCACTGTCCCATGTCTCTTAACCCTACAGTGGTAATAATTGCAGTTTCTGAGAAACTGCAATTACAACCTCTGAGGGTTAAGTCCTCCTCTAGTGGCTGTCTACCAGACAGCCACTAGAGGGACTTCCAGAATCTAAACAGACTTGGCTCTGCATGAAGACCTCCAGCGTCAGATTTTTCCCCATAGGAAAGCATTGAATAATGTTTTTCTATGAGGCAATCCTAATGTGAGCGCAGCCATTGCCGTGCATGTGCATTAGTTCTCTCCCCGCTTACGTCAGGGAGGACCATGGGCGAAGCCTGACCCAGTGCAGAGGGACATCGGCGCTGGATTCAGGTAAGTGACTGAAGGTGTTTTAACCCTTAACCCCTTCAGCACCGCAGGGGGCACTGCTGGAGCCTATGGTGCCAGGAAAAAGGGTTTGTTTTCCTTCCACTATAGAATCCCTTAAAGGACCACTCTAGGCACCCAGACCACTTCAGCTTAATGAAGTGGTCTGGGTGCCAGGTCCAGCTAGGGTTAACCCATTCTTTCATAAACATAGCAGTTTCAGAGAAACTGCTATGTTTATGAATGGGTTAAGCCTTCCCCCTAATCCTCTAGAGGCTGTCTCATTGACAGCCACTAGAGGCGCTTGCGTGCTTCTCACTGTGATTTTTACAGTGAGAGCACGCCAGCGTCCATAGGAAAGCATTATGAATGCTTTCCTATGTGACCGGCTGAATGCGCGCGCAGCTCTTGCCGCGCGTGCGCATTCAGCTGACGGGGAGGAGAAGAGGAGGATCGGAGGAGGAGAGCTCTCCGCCCAGCGCTGGAAAAAGGTACGTTTTAACACCTTTCCCCTTTCCAGAGCCGGGCGGGAGGGGGACCCTGAGGGTGGGGGCACCCTCAGGGCACTATAGTGCCAGGAAAACTAGTGTTTTCCTGGCACTATAGTGGTCCTTTAAATGAAGGGGTTTTGTTGCATAGACATAGCTCTACCGTCTCACTGCTCAATACTCTGCCATTTAGGAGTTAACACAATTTATTTACACTGCCCTAGTCATACCTCCCTGCATGTGACTTACTAAATCCTAAACACTTCCTGTAAAGAGTCATCTAAAGTTTATCCTTCATTGTTGCAAATTCTGTTTAATTTAGAATGTTGTATCTCCTGCTCGGTAACAGCTTGCTATACCCTGCAGAAGCCTCCTTTGTGTAATTAAAGTTTAATTTATAGAGCAGGAGATAAAATCTTTTAAAGTAGGTTACTTTACTCCCGTCCCCCCACCAGCTCCCCCCCAATGCAAGCTATGTCATTGACAGCCAGGGGAGGTGTGACTAGGGTTGCCTAAACAAAGTGATTTAACACCTAAATGGCAGAGAATTGAGCAGTGAGAGTGCAGGGGCATGTTCTATACACCAAAACTGCCTCATGAAGCAAAAGGTGTTTTGGAGACTATAGTGTCCCTTTAACCCCTTAAGTACACATGACATGTGTGACATGTCATGATTCCCTTTTATTCCAGAAGTTTGGTCCTTAAGGGGTTAAAGTGGAAATGTTCCATATACGATTATTTTCTCAACCTAATAAGTCACTAAAATACACTAATAATAAAAAGTATGAAAGAGGCACACAAAGCACATCCAAAGATATCAGCAGCCCCCACATCATGCAAGTTCTCCACTCCCTGATGCCAATCAAATTAAAAAGGAGATTAAGGAAATGTGTATACAGGAAACAAATTTTAAAAAGCCAGTATCTAGGGCAAATTATTTTTACTTCAAATAAAATTAGCACATGTATTGTGGATAAATGCTTCTTTTATAAGGATTCATTAACACTTAAATAAGAAACCCATAGTGTTCAATGTAAACAATAGAAAGACAACTCCCAAATAAACACGTATGTGGATTAGTGCACCTTATTATTACTGGTGTTTATAAACCTTGCTGTGGTGTTAATCACTTTCAAAAAGCTCCAATTAGGATTGTGAAACTTCTACCTTGAAACTGATCTTTAAAAGGTTAAAATGGCATATCTACATTTACAATTTGCATACACTTGAGAAGTAAAAGAATAAAAATATACTAAAAGGCTGAGTGGCTTATGAATATACATAAGAAGAGATGGCATTTTACCATAATACACACTTTGTTATAGCAGAGTGTTTACTGTAGTGCATTAGTCAGTAGTTTGGTGAGGGGGCACTAAGGGAAGCACTGCGGTATCGGTGTCCTAGTGCTTCCTGAGATTTAGTGGGAGTTGCAGCATCTGGAGGAAGCAATTTCTTCTGCCATTTGGCAGTGTAACTCTCACCAATCATGTGCAGTCCAGGAAAACAGGCCATGGTTGTATGGACAAACACAAGCATAACCTTTTGGACCTTTGGTTCCACGTGTAGATGGATGCACATGTGTTATCGTAATGCCCTTTATGCGAGATCTGCGATCATGTGATAGTAAACTGGAAACAGACTTGCAATAAAATAAGGATTTTTATTACTTACAGATAAAAGAGGAAGGAGCAGTTTCCAGATTCTCAGATACAACATACATGTTTATGTAGTGAATAATTAATTTAAAAGAAAAGGGATAACAAACATTAAAAGAAAAGGGGGGAAATGTTTTTGATCACCCCATGTATGTATTATTATTATGTAATGGAAGTATTTTTGAGACAACAAGGGGTTGTAGATTTCCCTCTGAATGAGGTCCATGCCTACTATTATTCTTTAATCCGGTAAAATTTAAATATCTTACTTTCTATATAGTTACAATGACATACTTTTAATGCAAATATAACACGAAGACAGTGAGTCAGTTTGACAGCTTTCCACATGTTCAATGGTTTTAAAGTGAATTCACCATCCCACGTTCACTTAATAATAGATTTACTGCCTTGGGAGAGGCTGTATGTTAGCGATAAATTATATCATTTTTATGCCTTTGTCTCTTTTTTATTAGTAGTCACCTGATGGTTATCAATCCATTGCCACCATTCCCTGAGGGATGTCAGTGTTACACTGTATTAAAACACACACCCTCTCTGCCAAGATTCTCCCTGCTTGGGAACACTTTGCCCAGCAGGACAATCTTCTCTAATGACATCGGCATCAACACATCATTTACTACCTCTGCAAGCATGGGAAAACGCTTTCTGGGAGAAAAGCACTGTGATACTAACATAAGACCTGCCTCTCCCGGTCATTCAATCCTATGCTTAGTCCTGTATGCTGCAGGCACACAAGTCTAATGCCAAGGAAAGATGGACAGGTGGTAGACGAGTTTACAGCTTATTGTAGTTGTTCTGGTGAGTATAGTCAGTCCCAGCAGGCTTTTTAATGTAAACACTGCCTTTTCAGAGAATCAGTGACAGGTGGCGGATCAGTGACATGGTATGCGAACCCACGTGGCGCTGGTTTGTATTGTTTTTTTACTTTCTTAAAGGGGGCCAGATACCCTATACATGTATTTTTAACACCATCGGGTCAGGAATATGTGTTTCTATTCCTGACCCTAAAGTTTTCCTTTAAAACCAAGTTATGTGTACCATGACAGGTGCACTTTAATCTTGGAATCTAGTAATTCAGGAGAACACCATTTTCAGATATCATTAAACATGTGCAAAAGCAGCACAACCACAAAGAAAAAAAAAAAAACGGGGAAAAAAAAAACAAAACACACAACTGAACTCAGCAGATCGCTGTTACTTAAACTAGAGATTGGGCATATATTGGACCTGAACTGTAGGCAGTATAATAAGTTCACTGTGAAGAAATTATTACAGTGCCTAGAATGTCCCTTTAATTAGCTTTGAAACCAGGACTTCACTATGAGAAGCTTCAACTTCTGCTTTGGACAACAGTTTAAAGCAATTAAGCCAGGAAACCCTTAAGGCCTTCACAACAGTGTAGATTTCTCTTGAAATTGACACTTTTCTAAATCAAGCCTCTGCGGACATGCATTTAAGCTGAAGTGCTTTGGGGAATTGGAGTGTCAATTTCCGCCAAACTGGATGCCAGAGTTTGGCTGAGAATTCTGGGGACAGGTTAGTGCAGCACCATTGGCAATTTAATATCTTCCACACTGTATAAAATTACGAGGATTAATAAAAATTCTATAACATGGAGGGGTTCGTTTTACAGTAATAAAGTCCAAGGGTTGAATTATCAACACTTTCACACAGAAAAACAGTTTCTATGCTCACTGCTCCTCCTAAAATCCTGTGTCCTGTGAATGTCCCAAACGTCACATAAACTGGAAGCATTCACTGTCAGGACAAGTACTTAAAGGGATTCCCGAGTGGCAGGAAAACAAACCCGTTTTCCTGGCACTATATGGCAGGAAAACAAACCCGTTTTCCTGGCACTATAGGCTTCTGGAGTGCCCCCCTCCCTCCTACCCCCATCCCATGTCGCTGAAGGGGTTAAAACCCCTTCAGCTACTTATCTGAATCTAGCGCCTATGTCCCTCGGCGCTGGGTCGGGCTCCTCCCATGCTCTTCTCTCGCTGTCAGCCGGCGGGGGAGACCTAATGCGCGGCAATGGTCTCGCGTGCATTAGACCTCCACATAGGAAAGCATTATTCAATACTTTCCTATGGGGAAAATCTGACGCTGCGAGGACCAAAGGTCGATTTTGATTCCAGAAGTGCCCCCAGTGGCTGTTAGACAGCCACAGAGGGCAGACTTAGAGCTGCAATGTAAACATTGCAGTTCTCTGCAAATGCAATGTTTTACATTGCAGCACTAAGTGCAAAAGGGTCACAGCACCCAGACAACTTCAATTAGCCGAAGTAATCTGGGTGCCTACAGTGTTACTTTAAGATGTAATAGTTCCCTGCTTCACGGTATCGTTCTTAATGTAAGCTCACCATTCCAGGATATTTGAAGGTAATGGCTCAGCACAGATGTAAGGCACAGGGTCTTTCTTAATCCGCAGGTAGTCCTGCTTTAGTCTCTGAGTTGCAGTTGTTGGTGCTCTCTTATTGCTGTTGTTGCTCATCTAGATAAAATGAAAAGGTAAAATTAGTAAAACAACGTCAGCAAACACGGAGTTCATCTCTTGTGTTAAAGGGCCAAAAGAAATGGATTAAAATTTTTCTAGCTCGCCACACCGCTCCAGAAATACTCTCTATAATATGATTCAAATCACTTGTCAGAAGAGGTGTAATTTTCATTTTAAGTCTGTTCCCCCACCCCTATAATCTTATGACACATAGGAAAAACCATAACAATATACAGCACAAGCTGGGATTAATTGCCTTCTCTTCTTCCCTGCAAACCGTATCTGAGGAACAGAGTAAGTGAGCCGTCTGGAGTTCAAAGTAAAGCAGGGATGTGACTCATGTGAGGTGTTAAAAAGGGACAGAGGAAGGAAATGTTGTACTTTTCCAAAAGGAATGCCAGACACCACAGAATACACAGGATTAACAATACATACAATATAAAAAAAAATAAAAAAAAATATACCAATAGACAAGATGTACTGTTTATGTACAATGCATTCGGTATGTATTATCAATCCTGTGTATTCCTTGGTATCTGGCTCCATTCTGGTGGAATGTGTTGGTGGGGTTTTCTCAGAGAGTGGTCTTGTAAGTGGCAGTATTCACTGGTGTTGGTATTACTGACTTTATCTTAATCTGTTGTTTAGAATTGCTGGTTTCATTATTGCACTTTTCCGAAAAGCACTGTGAATACCAAAGATGACCTGGGGAGTACAGTTAATTGAAAAGTACCCACAAATTCCATGTGAGTAGCTTGACATGCTTCCTCCCAAATTACGGTAGTGGTATAAGTGCCAACAATTGGCACTAAGGCTCAGCAAACGGGGATGAAAGAAGAACAGTTACAAAACAAATCCCTCCCGTCCAGCCCACACTTTTAAAAGATTATGTCTGAATAAAGGATTTTTTTTTTTTTTTTTTTAACACAATAACATAACTTTCTCTCTCAATTTATATGTTATTAATACATTCATGTGCTGTCAACTGTAGAGCTATAACATGTCTTACTGCATACAGCAAGTCCTTGCTTCCAGGAATGTTAGAATCTATAAATTCCTCTTTTAAAAACAGCAAACATGGGGGAATCATATACAAGTGACTATTCATGCACACACTTAGACGTTTGTGAAGGCTTACTTGTTCTACACATTCAGCCATCTTTATAAAAACAGGGTTCAATGTATAGCATTGTGCATTACTAACGGAAGATATGTATCAGCTAAAACAGGGTGTAAGACAAAACGAACGGATAAAAACATCAGTTTGCGTCAGTTAGCCTCATTCAGTTTTAGTTCACTTGTCTCATTACAGACGGAACAAATACTATTCCCAAATCCAAGGTTAGTCAACCACTATTGATCAACCATTTAGACCAGTGGTTACCAATGTCAAATGATCCCAATGTTCAAGGCAGAGCTATCTTTTCATTTTTACCATCAGCAGCAAATTATAATATGTCAAATTCACTTGAAGGGTCACTCCGCCACCCACACACAAAATAAAAATCACTATTTAGTAGATATACCACAAATGAAAACGTGCATGCATTTAATTATGCATTTTTTCCATTGAAGGTATATAAAAACAGCTTGCAAAACCTGCAGATCTTTTGTCTGAAACCTTTGCAAGCCTTCCCGACAGACTTTCTGTGGTTTGCCAATCACTGACTTCACAATACAGCTCAATGAGAAGTCTTTACAACACAGGTGCTCTGGGCCTAAGCAAACCAGGAAGTAACAGGGTTAGTTATCTGCTTAAAAGCCAAGGGGGTGCAACACGGTTAATTTATAAAACCTTCCATTTTTATTTTAATCTGCACTTTTTTCAAAATGAAAACCACCTCACAAGAAGTTTTTAAGCAAGCTAAAGTGCCTTCGGGATCTGGGGTGTCCCTTTAAAGCCTTGCTTAATTTACTTAACTGGCAATTTTAGTTGTGACATGTATTAAAAAAAAAAAAAAAATACATATAAAGACTGCATTTATCTATTATAGGGCTTGAGGTGAATGTGTTTGCGGCATACTTTGAGGATTGAGACACATAGAAAGCTACAGCTTTAGATTCAAAGAGACCCCAGCCATATGCAAACACTAATTGTACATAAAAAGTAGACAATTTATTGAAACTGTAGTACGACATGTAACAAGATAATAAAATAATACACATGACTGATACTATTTGCACCTCGAGAGTAATTTAATTCTAAAACTATGTATGGTTGCAATTATCTAATTATTTGTAAAATTTGGAGAAGCAAATTATTTACTTTGACACTTCTACATCATTAAAGGGTCAAGCCAAGCAATGTGATCTCTTCAGTGCTATGAAGTGGGCATGGTGCAAGAAACCCAATTGTGCAGCATTTCAATAAAATGCTGCACACACAGATATATGCAGCTTGCAGAGGTATAATTCCACCTCCGTCAGGGTCATTAGCCAGCCCAGAACCAGAGTTCCAGCCTGGTTAACGTCAATTCCGTGCATTTTTCTTGCAGAGAAGGTCATTCATCAGCTGAGGGCTTTTAGATGACGCCCTCAGACAATGAATAACCGACATATTTGGCAAAAGACCTCTGTACAGTTGGATGTCATTAGGCAGCAATTAGAGGAAGCAGCCCAGCAAGACACAATTAAAGGAGCACTATAGGGTCAGGAACACAAACATGTATTCCTGACCCTATAGGGTTAAAACCACCCTCTAGCCACCCTGAGCCCCTCATGCCTCCCTGAATATAGAAATCTTACTTGTATTAAAGTCTGGAAGCTGCTTGCTTTGTCACCGTTTCCTTTAGACCTGCCCACTGATATCAGCAGAAGTGGTAGCATGATCCAATCACAATGCTTCCCCATAGGATTGGCTGAGACTGACAAAGAGGCAGAGCCAGCACAATTCAAAACACAGCCCTGGCCAATCAGCATCTCCTCATAGAGATGAATTGAATTAATAAATCTCTATGAGGAAAGTTAGACACGTGCACCAGTGAAATTTACAGCAAAAAGCCTGAAGGTAATGATTCTACTCACTAGAACAAATTCAATAAGCTGTAGTTGTTCTGGTGACTATAGTGTCCCTTTAAGACAATTTCTACACTTACCGAGGGATTTTACCAGGGCAAGTCTAACATCACATTAAAGGGTTTATCCAAGCATAATAACCACAGTGGTTATAATGTTTGGAGTAACCATTTAGCACTTGCATAATATAGACATATTGTGGGCTGTAAGATTTAGTTAAAATGGAAGGGTTATCAAAAAATGCTTATCTACACCAGTTAGGAGCCTTTCATCCTAGGTTTTTTTTTTGTTTGTTTGTTTTTTAAACTATCCCAAAAACCTGTCTCCAGCAGGGAATTTTGGGATATGGAGTTCTCTGCCACAGATCCACACACTACATGATACTGATGTAGTTTTTACACAGACTAATTCGAAGTTTGCAAACCAGATTAGATGCAGCAACTGCTTGAGCTGCTGACAGCGCTTGGCTCTCTCCACTGGAGGGGAAAATAAGTCCATTCTCATTGCACATGCTGTAACCACACGCAAGACTTGCAGAGTTATTTACTAAAGCTAGAAATGCCAGGAATTCAAAGTGAATTGAAAGTTTCAGGGTAAATTAGTAAAACTGAAAACAGAATTGACTTTAGGAATGTTTCTATTTTGATTGAGGCTACTTTAGCCTAAGTTTTGAAATTCACTTTGCATTCCCAGCAATTCTTACTTTAGCGAATAACCCTGTTAGATTGCCACCATGGGACCTCCATCATGCATGATACCTGCCAGTCACTTTGCATGATCAGTACAGCAGTTACTTTTCTTTTTATATTTAAGTATGTCAATACAAGAAAACAGTTTTGTGCACCATTTATGTGCTCCCCTAATTCTTTGTACTATTGTATTTTTAGAGTAACCATTTACAAAAATTACAAAGTGTACTGACAACCAATTTGCAAAATGTAGGATAAAACTTCACAGAGGGGAAAAAACAATTCCAAATGAGCACCCGTAGATACTGTGTCCAATGTTAATATTAAGTAACACCTGCAATGATGGCTTAATTTCACAAGTAAATCTGCTGGGATGTGTGTGCGCGCATATGTGTATATTGTTTTTTTTTTTTTTTACTATATTATTTATAAAATTAATAGTCCTATAAGGGTGCAGACATCAGGACCTCAAAATATATAAATCCATATGGTCTAATCAGGGTGCATAATAAACAGAATACTGAAAAGGGAGGCAACAGGCAACAAAACCATCAGGAAAAGGAGCAGAAATTCCTAAATACTAAAGTAGACAGCTTGCCTACCCCCAGACTGACCTTGCACCTATCTCACTCATGACAGCTCACCTATTTATAAAGCGCCAACAGATTCTGCAGCGCTGTACAATTAGTGGAGAAACTTACAATATACACAGACAAATACATGATGCACAACCTGTTGTGCAGCAGGGGGTTACCAACAAGTAGACCCTGAATTGTTATCTAACCACAACTCATCATCATCTCTTGCCAACCAGAGGACAGAAAGGGCTTATGGAGAATCATAGTCTTGCAGCAGGTGTGTAGTCTACCTTCAATAAGTCACTTGCTGTGCAGCAGGCTGTTTGGGATGCCCATAAAGCCATATGTCTGAAACTAAAAGAAGCTGCAGCCCAGATCACACTGTGTGTCCATGCTGAGCTATTACTGAGGGCGATGGGGGTCTCAGGGTGAGGGGGGGTCTCAGGGTGATTGGGGGGGTCCCAGGGGTGATTGAGGGGGGGTCCCAGGTGATTGAGGGGGGGGTCTCAGGGGTGATTGAGGGGGGGGTCTCCAGGTGATTGAGGGGGGGTCTCAGGGTGATTGAGGGGGGGGTCCCCAGGGTGATTGAGGGGGTCCCCAGGGGTGGATTGAGGGGGGTCCCAGGGAAGACGAGGGTCCCAGGGCGGATTGAGGGGTCCCAGGGTGATTGAGGGGGGGTCCCAGGGCAAGGGATTGAGGGTCCAGGCGATTGAGGGGGTCCTAGGCGGGATTGAGGGGGGTCCCAGGGTGATTGAGGGGGGTCTCCAGGGTGATTGAGGGGGTCCTAGGTGATTGAGGGGTCCCAGGGTGATTGAGGGGGGTCCCCAGGGGTGATTGAGGTGTCCCCAGGGGTGATTGAGGGGGGGGTCCCAGGGTGATTGAGGGGGTCCCGGGTGATTGAGGGGGGTCCCAGGGGTGACTGAGGGGGTCTCCAGGGTGATTGAGGGGGTCTCAGGGTGATTGAGGGGGTCCAGGGTGATTGAGGGGGTCCAGGGTGATTGAGGGGGGTCCCAGGGTGATTGAGGGGGGTCCTTGTGGGGTGATTGAGGGGGGGGTCCCAGGGTGATTGAGGGGGGTCCCAGGGTGATTGAGGTGGGGGGAACCGCAGCAGTCTGAGGTGTCCGGCGGGTGATTGAGGGGGGGTCTCAGGGGTGATTATTGAGGGGGGCCCCAGGCACCGAGGGGGGTCTCAGGGTGATTGAGGGGGGGTCTCAGGGTGATTGAGGGGGGGTCTCAGGGTGAGGGGTCTCCAGGCTGGTGGCTTTGTATCAGACCCTGGCAGGCAGCTGGCGGGGATGATTGACAGATGTGTTTACCTGACAGCCTGGGGGTAGACGTGGGCCCAGCTTACCGGCCCCGGCCTCTACTTCCTGCCCGGCAATGTTGGGCCCCCAGCAGCCTCCAAACAGCGGGGCCCCTGTCCTACCCCCTCCTCCCCGTGTCACCTACCCCGCTCCCTGTCCACACCCGGCTCCCCTCACCTCTCAGTCCAGGTCAGCTCGGTCCTCCCCACTATCTCCTCGCTGTTACTATTCCTCCCCCGCTTCCAATATGGCCGCCCGGACACTGACACTTCCGCTTCCGGTTTCCTGGCGTTCCAGGACGAGAGCCGACGAGCGTCTGTTGCCATAGCAACCTGTAATACGGTGAACGTCACTGATTCATCACTAAATGCTGAACTGTGCGATTTACACTATGTTATACAGCCGAGCTGGTATAAAGAAACACTGTGATCTTAAATAAACCATGAAGTCTAGTTAGAAGACAAAATGAGCTATTAAAGGGACACTATAGTCACCTGAACAACTTTAGCTTAATGAAGCAGTTTTGGTGTATAGAACATGCCCCTGCAGCCTCACTGCTCAATCCTCTGCCATTTAGGAGTTAAATCCCTTTGTTTATGAACCCTAGTCACACCTCCCTGCATGTGACTTGCACAGCCTTCCATAAACACTTCCTGTAAAGAGTCATCTATTGTTTACACTTCTTTTATTTACAAATCCTGCTTAATTTAGAATTTCTTGTCTCCTGCTCTGTTAATAGCTTGCTAGACCTTGCAGAAACCTCCTTAATTAAAGTTCAATTTATAGAGCATGAGCTTAAAAACATTTAAATTAAGTTACATTTAATTAAAAATGAAGCCATTTTTTTCATGCAGGCTGTGTCAGTCAGCCTAAATGGGATATGATTGAGCACGGAGACTTCAGAAGCATGGTCTATACACAATAAACACTTAATTAAGTAAACGTTGTTTTGGTGACTATAGTCAGGGCTGGCGGGTCCTATAGGCAACTTAGGCAGTCACCTAGGGCGCACAGGCCCGAGGGGTGCAAGATTGGAGTGACCTGGCAGGAGGGAAGCACACTGAGCTCCCTCCAGACAGTCACTCAGTGTAGCGTGGCCGGGCGGCGGGGACTGCGGTACAGAAGCTTCCTGTACCCGGCTGGACTGAAAAGGAGTGCTCTCTAAGTGAGCTACATAGAGGTAGGAGGCACAACAGGGAAGGGATGGGAGATGGGACTAAGGGACACTGGGAGAGGGGGAGACCACTAAGGGACACTGGGTGGGGGGAGGAGAGACCACCAAGGGAAAGATGGGGGAGGAGAAGCTCACTAAGGAAAGGTGGGGGGGCACCAAGGGAAAAATAGGGGAGGAGAGAGCCCCAAAGGGGGGGGAGGGGAAGGAGAGACCACTAAAGGGAAAGGTGGGGGGGTGAGAGACCACTAAGGAAATGATGGGGGTGTGGGAGGAGAGACAACTAAGGAAAAAATGGGGGGGGAGAGGCCAGTAAGGGAAAGGTGCAGGGGGGAGGGGGAGTGACCACTTAAGGAAAGATACTCTAAGGGACAGGGAGGGAGGGAGAGCACTATGGGAAGGGGGGGGCAGGATAGAGCACTATGGGAAGGGTTAGACATCTGCACCAGTGAAATTTTCGTTTCGTACAAATGTTTTCGTTCTAAATAAAAATTTCATTCATCTATCCCGAATTTCGTCCGCTGCTCGCAGTCATTTAACACTCAAGATAAATCAGTATGGGGTCACTATGACCCTTATATTGATAAAAGGGAGGTTAAATCCTCCCGCATGCCCCTACTCACGGCATAACGCGAGTAGGGGCATGTCGCCTAAGTAAGTTTAAAAGTACTAGTGACTGGGCAGCTAATGCAATAAGGGGGGACCTAGCACAGGTTAAATGTTGCAATATGGAAAGGAAGCTATTTAGATCTAAATAGCTACTTTTTACACATACTCTTACAGTAGCTCTAACACTTCTATACACTCACCAACGACCCGCTCTGGACGCCTAACCTCCATGAGAGCCCAGCATCTTGGATATGCACTGTTAAATTAAAAATGTGCTCTATTTACCTAAACCACGCTGAGCCATACACAGTCCAATAGTCCCACTTTCTGACGGCCTGCCCTGCTGACCCATTACCAGTCCAAACTCCCTCCCCCCCAGGCCCCTAGGCTGAGGGAGTATTTAGAAGAAGGCCATAATCCCACTACCTGAATGGGGTGCACTTAAGCCCACCTATACCACGTGGCCATTTTCCAAGAGCATTTCACCCACGCTTGACACTGTACCAACATCGGCCCATAACTTTAAGGATGCATATCTTTTCTTATTATGATACACCGTGTTTTGCAACTTATGTACACTTTTATGTATACCATCCTTATGTCACATGGCCTAAATTGGTACGATTAAAAAAAAAAAATTTCAATAAAAAGAGATTGACAAAAAAGAAAAGAAAACATTAGTTCCAGTGAGAATAATGAGATTATTTGTAAACATGATAAATAATATTAGAGTTCCACAAGGGAACTAAGAAGCATGCTATAGAGACCTCTAGTGGGGGTAACCCACAACAAGTATTGACAGGAATAAAGAATTAGACAGAGAGGCACTCAAATTGGATTGGACTTTAACAAACCTTCTGGATTTTCTCTATAATATTCCAACTAACCGGATTATCACCTAAACATCGCTCTCAATCCTGGTGATTATCCTTAATTCTCCCAGACCGACTTCTCATACTGGTGAGTAGTCTGTATTTTTAACTTGTTTGACAAATATATATTGTTTAAAAAATTACAGTAGCATTCATCTCCATGGCAACATGTTACTGGCTCCGTCATACACATATTTTAAACAGTCCCATAGATACTTGAAAACAGCATATAAAACTGTTTTGTAAAAATAAATTTAAAAAAAACATGATATGATGAAAAATTAGGGTCATTTTAAACCTGACAATCCGATGGTGCATGGGAAATAATATTAATTAAAAACCTAAAAATATTTGAGCGAAAAAAAACAAAAATACAAAATTCCATCTGTTCAGATTTGGCACCATGTAAGAAAACCTAAAGCTACACTGTTTAATTCTGTCAAGATCGTAAGATCGTGTATAGTTAGATCATCTTGAAAAATAAATGGGGCTCTAACTGTAATCACTAAAAGCATGTAATTTACATCAAATTATTTTCCATACTTTTTAGGCATTGTTCTTCTACAATAAAGACAGTTGATACCACTTTTGTAAATAGATAGTGTGACAGTAGTCACCAACACCAGGAGTTCAAGACAAACATTATATGTAGGACCCTGGACTGTGTGTATATGTATTTGTGTATGTATTGTTACTTGTCCTGTGTGCTCTCATGTCCTGATAACGCTTGCTACTAACTAGGTGCATTTGGTTATGAAGCCTGTAGAGCACCCTCTGTTGGTAACAACAGCTATTTGCACTACCTGATTAGCAAGGCTGGTTAATTTGCATATTTGGGTAGATTTGCATATTTCTAATTCTGCAGACAGGAGAGATGTTTTATGTTAATTATTGTGTTCCCCGCCCCTTTTTAACCCCTTAGTGACCAGACCGCTTTTCAATTTTCTTACCTTTAAGGAGCAGGGCTGTTTTTACATTTCTGCGGTGTTTGTGTTTGGCTGCTATTTTCCTCTTACTCATTTACTGGGGGCTGAAAGACCTTATTTGGAGGATGCGCATTCCAATTTTCCAACTTGGAATTTTCATAGCTGGTCATCATGCACCCATGTCCTATTTGGGACATTTTTGAAGGCAGCCAATGTAATTTATCCCCATCAAACCATATTTGCAAAAAAAAATATGAACGCTAACTTTGGCAGTGTTTGTGACTGACTACTAAAAAAGACTGAACATACCCCATTTGCAATACCTTGGGTTGTCTTCTTTTGCAAATGGTATGCCATCAGTCCCCGCCAGTGAAGAAGAACACCGATTGCCGGCGGGGGAACGGTGGCGATCGGGTAAGTACATGGGAATGGAGGGAAAGGGAAGAAAGGGGTTCATTTTTTATTTTTTTAAATCTTCACTGAGTGCCTCGACCCCTCAATATATATCCGCGGTTGGGAAGGGGATAAATATGTTATTATAAGTTCCTGTATGTTGTCTAATGTGATTTGGTTTTATGTATTTATTTGAGTGTGTCACTGTAAGCGTTATGTAATAATCATATAAAGTAAAAATAAAGCTAAACTAAATATCCACACAGGACACGCAATTCCAGAAGTAACTAACATACAAATAGTTATTTCTGGAATTGTGTGTCCTGTGTGGATTTTTAAGGATGCTAGTAACAGAATCTTGAACCTGTTAGCTAGCTGCACCCTCCCTCTAGCCCTCGGATAAATCAAGAGAGCTAAGCCTGATGGCTAGACATGCCTTTGTAAAGGCAATCACTATAAGCTGAGCTGCAGATGGGACAATACCTGCATGGAAGGAAAGCTGCAGAGGATTAGGCAGAGGTGATGATACCTGCCTGGAAGAAAGAAGAGTCTGGTCCATTGGAAGAGTTTTGGAGAGACCCCAGTCAAGCTTCGGTAACTGGGGCTGAAGTGTTCCAGGCTCCCTCCCCAACGGCTATGAAGCGGATTGGGCAGAGTACTTAGTCAGAGTACAGTAGCTCAGTCACAGATAGTCACCAATTTTGGCACCTTTCTCTTCTGTTTACATGTAACAATTATCCAGCACAACATAAAGAAGAACTGCCATAATTTTTTGTTATATAAAATACAAGCGTATATGTATTATTACGTATATGTTTTTTAATATTTACGTATAAACACCAATTTTCAATGCATCTATGGGTTTACCCTTTCTATTTAGGGGGAGCCATCTTTAAGTTCTTCTTGATAAAAAGTATAGTTTATCAGATCAAATACATGCTTTACCATCTAACATTGGCATTCCGTAAAGAGGGATGCTGGTGGGCAGGGTGAAAGACGGTGTGCTATTATTGTAAACCCCATTACTGGCTCTGCCCAAAGGGGGTTGAGCTGCCCAGAAATATGGCCAGGACTGTGAACTCAGAAGAGGCATGTCTGCCTGGCATGAAAGCACACCTTATAGACTGCCAATCACACAGGCTGGCCCCATGAAGAGAAACAGTCTTAGACCTTCCAATTGTCTTAGCAGAAAAATGGGGATTCTAATCAAGAAGGACTAAAGACAGCCTCCCCCACAAAGCAAGGGTAAGCAAGGAGATGCACTATGTAGACTTAATTACACATTAATACACAAAAAGGCTGTGTAACAAGTGATCTTTTTTCTCACTAATATTATACTATTAAATAATTTCCTTTTTCCTTTAAACCTGTCATGTTTTATTACATCTCCCCATATTAAAGGGACACTCCAGGCAGCTAAACAAGTTAAACTTAAATGGAAGTTAATAAGCTCAAATACATGTGGTTAGTTTCTTTTCTTTAAATTCTGTGTAGTTTTCCTGCAATGCTGTAAAATGTTTTGCTGTTTTCAGCAGTGTAACCCAGCCTCTTTAGCCACCTAACTCTCAAATTTCAACTTGCTCCTGATTCCCTTCTTCCTATTCTCATCCTTTTCTTTTCCTTCTCTGCTTTCTCAACAGAATTTCTTTGAGAGCCATCCATTTACCTTCCCTGACGTTTTAAAAGTTTGCCTTGTGCAATCTTCTTGAATTATCGAGTTTACAGGATATCCCCATTTGTATTGCATAATTGTTTCTCTGAGCTCTTTTGTTACTTCTGCATACAATCTTCTTATTTGTCTAGTTTGAAAATACAGATCGGGAAAATCAATATCTTGGAAAATGTTTCATCCTTTATATTATTAAATCGCTATGCTCTCAGAATAGACTCCTCCACTTTATAGCATGAAACAGTATAACCACATTTCTTGGAACTGATTCCGGAATTGATTTTGGTCTATATATCGGACGACAACGTTCTATTATTGTTTCTTTCTTGTCTAGCTTAACTCCTAAGCTTTAAAAAAAATTGCTGCAAGAAATTCTCTCACTTGTCATGGGCTATAGTTTCATATGCTAAGATTTTTTTTCTTCTTGCCCTGTCTTCAATATGTATTTTTTTTGTTTGTTCCAAGATAGTCAATTTTCCTTCCAATTTTATTATATGTTTTTTTCTTCCAGCTGAGTTGTTAAATCTCTCTTTTTGTTGTTTTTAATTTTCTTGGAATTCTGTTGTAACTTTATCTGATGAAACCGCTGTGCCAAACTATTTCTTAAATGATATTCTGAAACTGCTGGTCTCTTTCCTCTGTAATCTATAATTGTGAGTCTTCTGTTATAGAGTACGTCATAAGATTAATTTCTCCTCCTATTTCAGAGGTACTTAATGAGGTTTATGTCAATCTTTGCTGAGTGATTGGAAAGGAAAATGCTCAAATCTTTATTTTATTTTATTTTTTTCATTTTTTATTTTTTGTTTTTTATTGCTTCTTATCTTTCTTTCGAGGATGTTTTGGGTCATGTAATTTTTTTACTTGCCATTGTGTTTTACCGATCAGTAGCCTTCAAGTGAATTTCTGCTAACCACCGTCTTTGGTGATACAATAGATGGTGTTTATTTTGAACCGGGTAGAATAATTTAGTATTTTTCTGTTTTGTTTCTTCTTCCTTAGTTGTTTTATTACTATTTGGGGAGATAGTCTTTTCTCCTTTCTTTTTCCTCCCTTATCCTACCCATTCCCTTCTTTCTCCTCTAAGAATATTTCTAATTTCTTCTTTTGCCTTTTTTTTTCTGTTAGCCATATCCTTTAAAGAGAGGATTCCTTCTTTTAAAATCCTATTTTCTCTCCTTTCTATTTCTTCATTTCCTTCTTCTCTTTAAGAGATACAACAGAGTCCCTTTACTTATGCAGTTCTCTCTTTAGGGTCTATTTGGCTGGGGCTCATGTGGCTTCTAATATCTAGAGTTTGCATACATTAAACATTACATATTCAGCAGTAACTACAGAGAAGAAATATAAGAAATATATAATTTTAAATGGCACATCAAAAAAATGATTCCTTCTTTCTAGAGGTCATAAAAGTGAATAAATACTTAACTCACAATTCTGCTGGTCTACCTCATGTTTGGCTCCCGCTCATCCTTCCCGCTCAACATGTCTGTAACGGATCACCTGGCACCCCGACTGGGTACCTCCGTTGAAGGATGCTCCTTAGCGCTTACAGAGGGCTCCAAGCGCTCCGCAGACACCACAACCACCGCAGACCCCACTAACCGCCGCAGTGTCGAAGTAGAGTAGAAGGTATGGGTCAGCGGTGTTCGTGCAATTGGGTAGCCTAAAACAGTTCCATAGATTTGGCTACACACACCACTGACCGCGTTCGAATGAGTTAAAAGGGCCAGGAACAGCAATATAAAAATCCATTATGCCCAAATCAGTTCCTAGAAGGGCAATACATCCCAGGGCCATAGTCGCAGGGCAGGAGGCCCCTCCAAAAACCAGTGGCGAGGTTACTTTCACCACAAATCTCCCCTTTGGGGGGTAGACTAACCAGATACCTGACCTTCTGTCGGTCGGTGCCTGAGTTAGTCTGACAAACCATCCACAACAGCAAAGTACAAGAGCAGCCCACCCACAACAAACAGTTACTGCACCTGGGTATTCCTCTGAGGTCACTGAGCAACACGCTGTGGGGAATTGGGGGGCAGAGGCCAGCTGCACTCTGCCCCAATGCCAGCGCTTCTGCTGGGGCAGCTGAGTTAGGCCTTGGCTGGGGAGGGGAAATAGTACTTATCCCCTCCTCCTAGTGTCCCTGCGAGGGTAGTTGGGGATCTGGACAGGCTGTCCAGCATCCCTGTAGGTCGAGTGCAGAGACCACGATCCCATCTGTACCGTCTGGGAGATTAGTGTCTCCACTTTGTGGGGTAAGCTGCCGCTGGGGAGGAAGACCGGTTGTCTTCTCTCCCTGGAACTCACACTGCCGCTGGGGAGGAAGGACGACACCTTCTGCTCCCTGGGGGGCACACCGCCACTGGGGAGAGAGACCGGTCGTCTCCTCTCCCTGGAACTCACTCTGCCGCTGGGGAGGAAGGACGACACATTCAGCTCCCTGGAACTCACACTGCTGCTGGGGAGGAAGGACGTCACCTTCGGCTCCCTGGAACTCACACTGCCGCTGGGGAGGAAGGACAACACCTTTGGCTCCCTGGAACTCACACTGCCACTGAGGAGGAAGGACGACACCTTCGGCTCCCTGGAACTCACACTGCCGCTGGGGAGGAAGGACGGCACCTTCGGCTCCCTGGAACTCACACTGCCGCTGGGGAGGAAGGACGGCACCTTCGGCTCCCTGGAACTCATACTGCCGCTGGGGAGGAAGGACGACACCTTCGGCTTCCTGGGATTCACACTGCCGCTGGGGAGGAAGGACGACACCTTCGGCTCCCTGGGATTCACACTGCCGCTGGGGAGGAAGGACGACACCTTCGGCTCCCTGGGATTCACACTGCCGCTGGGGAGGAAGGACGACACCTTCGGCTCCCTGGGGCGCACACTGCCGCTGGAGACTGGGTGTCCATATCCTCAACCTCCACAGTTTTTGCAAGTCCATTGCCGCATGGTTCTCAGCACTCAACTGACGCATTACTTGGAAGACCACCTCGTTCGAAGGGTCTGGGCCATACCAGACCAACAGCCTCTTTACCTCCTCAAGGTAAGGGTCGCCCTCGTAGCGACGTATCAGGTTGAGGTGCTCTTCACAGGGTTCTATCCAGGGTCTTGCTTGATCCATGCTACTGTAGGTAGGGACGCTGCGCAGTGACTAGCGTTGCCCTCAATAACCTCTCATACGATACCAGTGTCTCCGAGCTGCTTCTCCTCACACTAGGACGCCATCCCACTGTAACGGATCACCTTGCACCCCGACTGGGTACTTCCATTGAAGGATGCTCCTAGCGCTTACAGAGGGCTCCAAGCACTCCGCAGACACCACAATCACCGCAGACCCCACTAGCCGCAGTGTCGAAGTAGAGTAGAAGGTACGGGTGAGCGGTGTTCGTGCAATTGGATAGCCGAAAACAGTTCCATAGATTTGGCTACACACACCACTGACTGCGTTCGAATGAGTTTAAATGGCCACCGCCGCGCATTCGTTTGTCGAATGGCGGCCACTTCGACTACTTCGGCGGTATCCGAATTGCCTAACACATACACACAGATATGCTATATCCCCAGCATACACACACAGACATGCTACATCCCAAGCACACACATACATTACATCCCTAGGACACACACTACATCCCCATCACACACACAGACACACTACATCTCCCATCACACACACAGACACACTACATCTCTAGCACACACACAGAGACACACTACATCTCCAGCACACACACAGATACAGTACATCCCAAGCACACACACCACTACTTCTCCAGACTAATTCCATACATCCCACATGACATCTTAACTTACTCCTTTTTGGTTTGTTAGTGTTAGTGATTGACGTATATTGTACTTAGCTAATATTTTATTACCACTGCAGAAGCATATATGTTGTGACGTTTAATTTAGTGTGCAACTATCTAAATTACTGGAATGCATTTATCTAATCATGATATATTTCATTTTGGTTTTAATTATCATAATACAACATAATGAATGTGGGCATATTTTGGTGGACCCGGCAGAAAAAGGTCTTGGCCGGCGCTCATATCTGTGTATGTCATTGTATCTGTATGCATATGAGTATGTGTATCTATGTGTCTGTATCTGTATGTGTGTGTCAGCGTGTGTATCTGTATAACTGTTAGACATGTGCAATTCGTTTCGGTCCAAATATGAATTCGGACGAATTTTCGGGCAATTCGGACATTCGGGTACTTCCGAATGTCCGAATTGCCGAAGTGCCAAATTGGGAAAGTGCCGAATTGCCGAGGTGCCGAAGTGTCAAAGTGCCGAAGTTCCGAAGCACAGTATTGCCTAAGTACTAATATACTTACCAAGTGAAAGAAGGAGAATATTACATTGTATACAATTTTAAATAAAAGGTATACAAACATAGCTGTAAGCATTTGCAACACTTACAACAATCAAGTAACATACATTTATATAAAATGTAAGTTACTTAGCCAGTCAATGGAATGACAGGAATGAATAAGTAGATAACTCCCTAATTCCCACGGTATTAGGGAGCTATCTACTAAAAGGCTGAAAGACCTAAATTGGTCTTTCAGCCAAGTTTACTAATACTAAGTAAAGATTACTTAGTATTAGTAAATTATCCCCCTACTCACTATACCGCAAGTAGGGGCATGTCTAGTAAACAGTGAGCAGCCTGTGGCTGCTCAATGTAAAAAAAAAAACATAAAAATGTCCCGTCCCCCGGCGCCCACCCCTGAAGTAAAATAAGGGGGGCCTATTGTCCTTCCCTGGTTCCCACCCCTGAGCGGCAGGTGGGGCCCTAAAGAAGAATAAGGGGGGGGCCTATTGTCTTCCCCCCTGGCCCCCACCCATGAGCGGTGGGTGGGGGCCATAAATACCAATAAGGGGGTGGGACCTATTGTCCTCCCCCCGGCCCCCACCCCTGAGCGGCGGGTGGGGGCCCTAAATAAAAATTTAACCCCCCCAGGTAACTAGGGGTCCCCAAACCCCTAGTCACCCCCCTCCTAAAAAAAATTAACCCCTACCTATCCCCTCACCCTAAAAATAGTGAGAGGGAACCAATAAATAGGTACCTGTAAAAAAAAAAAAATTGATGTCTTCTTTCTTCTAAAATCTTCTTTTTTCAGCCCCAAAAAAGGCCAAATAAAAATCCATAATATCCGTCGCACTTTGAAAAAAAAAAATCCATCTTCACCCATGGAGGGCTCCAAACAGACTGAGCTCTGAAGGGCGGGGGAAGGCTTATTTTAGCCTTAATTCTCTAACCTATCATGCATAACTGAACATAACTGTAAAATATTCAGAGTTAGTCACTAAAGCAGTAATTGTGTTGGGACTCGACTAGTGATTTACAAACCTAGGCTATTGTGGCCTTAAAAGTGCAATGTTTTTGTCAGTTTCACACAGGTCATTCTTCTTAAAAACTTATTAAATTAACTGAAGTTGCCTCCACTGCCGATCTCCGCTCCCGGAGCGCAGCATCCGGCTTCTGTAATTTTCAGGAAGGGCAGAGTGCAGCTGGGCAGAGGAGAGTGATCAGCTGACACTCTCAGCCAATTAGTGACTTTCCATTCACAAATCTGTCTTGTAACGGAATGTACCTTTTGCAAGCCAGTTTTGTGAATTGGGAGTCACTGCTTGGCTGACAGCATCAGCTGACCGCTCTCAACCAATCAGCAATGCCCTTGCCCTATAGCACTTCGATCTTCATGAAAGTGACATTTCAGAAGCTAGATGCCGCACTGGAGGGAGCTGAGATTGTCACTTCAGGCAAATTCGGGGTTATCCCCTGAAGGTGAGAGTGTGCCTGGGGGCCTCATGGCATCAAAACATCTTCATTTAGATGAAGTTGTTTTGGTGCCTGGAGTGTTCCTTTAATAAACAGATGTTTGAATTAACTGTATTAGGAGAGTTACATGTCAAATCTGAAACGGTAATGTAGCCCAGGGACCAGCGAAGCTAAGGGAATGGGCCTTGACAGAGCTGGGAGGCAGGCATATGAAGTGGTGGGTGTTTA
Organism: Pelobates cultripes; assembly: GCA_933207985.1. Taxonomy (NCBI): domain Eukaryota; kingdom Metazoa; phylum Chordata; class Amphibia; order Anura; family Pelobatidae; genus Pelobates; species Pelobates cultripes. Next base: position 92,685,652 of record OW240921.1, on the reverse strand, counting down.
TGCCGTGCCTCATGGCGGACAGCAGGGTGGAACAGACTCCTTCCACAGCAGGCTCCAGAGGCTCAAGGAGTTCTGCTAGGGCGGATTCGTTGCTGACTGCTGGTGGTCCTGCACCGGGTGAGTCGGGCCCCATTGGTCCACTGCCATCACATATGGGAGAAGCGGGGACTGGGGTAGGTGGCCACTCAGGAGCAGCCCAGCAGGAGTTAGGATGCCCCTGCAAGCATCAGGTTTTTACACTACGGAGGGACCCATTACGGTTGACCGCGTATGGGTGGGTGGATCACGCTGCTCCCAAGATGAAGCCAGATTGACCGCGTATGGGTGGGCGGATCACGCTGCTCCCAAGATGAAGCACAAATCTAGGAACGGCCGGCATTCTCAGCACAGGTCATCAGGCAGATTGCGCAGCAGTGACTAGTGTTCCTTAAGGGAGCGGTCAGGGAGAGCACGTCCGTCCCAGTCAGCTAATTTGCCTTTAGATAGGGGGAGTGATTCCAGGTCTGATAGCGAGAGCTCCCCTAACAGGAGGCAAGCGGGCGAGTTAGCAATTTATGACGGCCGCAAGGGCCAGGGTGACAGATGTGACAGTACTCAGTGGGAAGGTGGGCAGGTCAGGAACTGGATAGATGCCCTACCCATGTCTTCATCTCCTTGCAGATCGCTGGTGCGTCCTTCCACGGACCGGGTCCGGGTCCAGGAAACGGGTCCCAGAATGTTGGCATTTACTCCTTGGTCCTTGGACGGTGGAGATAGGACTGCAGCCCCACAAATGTTACCAGCCAGGGGTTCGGCTGGTGAGTCCTTTTCTGTTAATCGTTCTGGTGATCTATTACAGGGTCTTAAGACTTTTCTAGATAATTGGAATACGGGGCAAGATCAGCCAGGGAGTTTTGGGCAAGTTTGGAAGCCAAGTTCTGGGGGTTCAGGTGCAGGGGCTCTGCGGTTGTTGCAGTTAGTAGTGGGAGAGTGGGAAGTCATGGCCGGGGCATCGACGTCGGTTGGTACAGACGTCGGTGATGAACGGGCGGGTTGCATCCCAGATGCTGCGTAGCAAGATGTACATGCAGTGGCGGACTAAGGGGGGGGCGGTCCGCCCCAGGTGCCACCTGGTAGTGGGGTGCCTTGACCCTGGTCTTGGGGCTGGAGGGGGCTGTGTGAGCTGTGCCCCATGGCTGTGTGAGCTGTGCCACATTGCTCACATGGAGAGACCAGCAAGATGAACTGGCCGCACGGGAGGATGAAGTGGGTGGAGCTATGTCCATTTAGGGGTGGAGCCTAACCGCAAGCTGTGAAACTGTGTGTGTGTGTGTGTGTGTGTAACTGTCTGCCTGAAACTGTTTGTGTGTGAGACTTTCTGTCTGTAACTGTGTGTGTGTGACTGTCTGTCTGTAACTGTGTGCGTGTGTGTGACTGTCTGTCTGTAACTGTGTGTGTGTGTGACTGTCTGTCTTGTGTGTGTATAACTGTCTGCCTGTAAATATGTGTGTGTGTGTGTAACTGTCTGCCTGTAACTGTGTGTGTGCGTAACTGTCTACCTGTAACTGTGTGTGTGTGTAACGGTCTGCCTGTAACTGTGTGTATATGCGTAACTGTCTACCTGTAACTGTGTGTGCGTAACTGTCTACCTGTAACTGTGTGTGTGTGTGACTGCATGCCTGTAACTGTGTGTGTGTGACTGTCTGTGACTGTGTGTGACAGTCTGCCTGTGACTGTGTGATGCTGCCTGTAACTGTGTGTTACTGTCTGCCTGTGACTGTCTGCATATAACTTTGTGCGTTGCTGCCTGAAACTGAGTGTGTGTGTGTAACTGTCTGTAACTGTGTGTGTTTGTGGCAGTAACTATGTGTATGACTGTCTGCCTGTGACCGTGTGACTGTATATGTGACTGTCTGCCTGTAACAGTGTACGTGACTGTGTGTAACTGCTTGTAACTGACTGTGTTTGTGTGTAACTCTCTACCTGTAACTGTGTGTATGACTGCCTGTCACTATATGTGTGACTGTCTGCATGTGACTGTGTGTGTGTGACTGCTTGTAACTGTGTGTGACTGTCTGCCTGTAACTGTGTGTGACTGTCTGCCTGTAACTGTGTGTGACTGTCTGCCTGTAACTGTGTGTGAGGGGGTGCAGGGATTTTGTAGAGGGGGGCACGGGTTTAAAAAAGTTTACAAATTTGTTCAATACATTTTTTTTTAAATGTAAAAAATATAACACATTTTAAAAATTTAGTAGGTTTTTTTTTTTTTTTGGGACCCGCCCCGGGTGCCACATGCCCTAGGTACGCCCCTGTGTACATGTATCTTTTGCCGGGCCACTCAGATGTCACTTAAAACCTGAATTAAAGGAGAAAATCTGGAAAGGTGAGTTCCTGGAAATCTATGCACTTCACCCATTGGAAGAATACATCGATTTAAAGGAAGAAGATAAAAAGGACGCAAAGAAGAAGGAAGAGAAAAGACTAAGTATCGCAAGATACCAAAGTCATTTGTAATTGGTTGCGGGCGTTCTGCATTTTAGCCAGTGTACTAGGTGAGAAATATTTGGAGCAGTGCTCTCAACTTTTTTTTGTTATTTGGATGGTATATGGGAGGCATATAGGACGTAAGGGGATTTAGCTTGCTGGCGCTATGATGAACAATTTCTGCAGCATCTCTCAGCTTACCCAGGTGTGCGGTGGGACCAAATGGACCTGCCTTTATGGATCAAGCTCATGATGGCGCAAAAACAGTCTCACCCTTTCAGTCCGGTGCGGGCTCAGCCTCCACCTTATTGGCCATGCACAAGAAAGGCTTCTGTTGGTCATTCAATGAGGGACAATGTAATTGGGGCTCAACTTATAGATTTAAGCACAAATGTCCCGGCTGCGGAGGGGCGCATGGCCTCAACTGTTGCTTCAAATGAGGGAAGTCAGCGGCGGGGGGGGGGACAGTACCACGGCACCATCCACTTCCACTGGGATCAACGATGGTGAGGGTCGGCACGATGCTGCTGTGACTAAACTGCTATGTTAACCAGGCAGATGCGGCGCTACTGATGGAAGGTTTTACGCATGGTTTCATCATTCCATTTTAGGATAGGGTCCTGGAGCGCCGGTTCCATAATTCAAGATCGGTAGTCGAATTTCCGGATGTGGTAAAGGTTAAATTAGGTAAAGAGGCCCAATTGGGAAGGATGGCGGGGCCCTTCGACGACCCCACTATGCCTGATCTTTGTGTTTCTCCTTTAGGAATTGTGCCAAAAAGGGAGCCAGGGAAGTACCGTCTTATACATCATCTTTCATATCCGAATGGGTCGTCAGTTAATGACGACATTAATGCGGCCTTATGCTCGGTGTCCTACGCATCATTCGACAATGCTGTTGAGTTGGTTAGACACGCTCGTCGTTGATGACTAAAGCTGACATGGAATCTGCTTTTCGTCTGTTACCAATTCATCCCGATTGTCACCATCTTCTTGGCTGTTACTCTGAGGGTACTTGTACTTTGTAGACCTATGATGTTTGCCCATGGGATGCTCCATCTCGTGTGCTTATTTTGAAAAAATATGTACTTTCCTGGAATGGGTGGTCAAGGTAGAATCGGGTAACAAGTTCATGGTTCATTATCTGGATGATTTCCTGTGTGTCGGTCCCTCCGGTTCATAGGCCTGTCACGTAGGCATCCGGGATGAATTGGTAACAGACGAAAAGCAGATTCCATTGGACGCACAAGAGAGCCGCAGTTAGACATCACGGAGGACAGCTGGGCTTTCCACAGCGCTTGCTCCAATTATATTGGTTTGGCTATTGGGGTTTTGGATGGAGGGAAGTTTGTTCAGAGATTTTTTAGGCGTTTAGGTTCAGGGCAGTCATCTGATTTTCTGTTTCTACATGCAGGGGGTAACGCTTTGGGTCAGGTTCCCCAAAGGGAACTAGTGCACTGTGTGAAGCCGGACATAAGATAAGTTGAGGGCTATGGTGCCTGGTGTAGTTTTAATTTGGTCAGAGATGGTGCCCCGGTTCCATTGGCGTCATGCTAGGGAATCTGTGGCAGTAGCTAGGAGCAGGGGGAAAGTTAATAAGATGTTGTCCATTTTCATTAGACACACTGGGGTTATAGTTGTGAGATATATTGAATTGGAAGCCAGGCTTCCCGGTTATTTTCGGCATAATAGGGTGCACCTCTCTGGCGTAACGACTTTCTTAATATGGGTTTACAGGAAGGCTTGCAGCGTACATTGTTTATGCAGGGGTGGGGCACTCATCTTAAAGAGTAAAGATCTGAGCTGTGGCGGGGGCTGAAGAAGACATTGGGGGTCATTGATAAAGACCTGTTTGATCGAAACGTTGATCCAAATTGGCAACATTCAAAATAACTTTTTTTGATTTGAAATCCATTGAGTGCTCTCATCTTTATCATACTTTATATCTATATATATATTTTATTAAAGCCATGATATTTTATCCACTTTAAGGTTATGGTTTTTTGACATATGCGAAAAGGACGACTATGCACATGTCAAGAATTGACAAGGCAATTTCATGTGTATCCATAATTGAAATATTCGCCAACTCAGCTATTTCTCAGAAAAAAGTGCTCAGTGTAAATAGGCGCTTAGTGGAAATGCAAATTAAAAACATCAGCTCAACACACGTGCAGGTATCCCAATCCTACACAAACAGATAGGTGAAAAAAGAGTGTGAACTTTGTAGATGTACTACCACCACAAAGATCACTCTGTGGAGCGCTAGAGATAGGGAAATATCTTACCCCTATATAAATATCGTATATATCACTTTAACAGCATATATAATCTAGAACAGAGAAATACACATCATAGTGCAGAATGATTGTAAAATGTGTATGGAATGGAGGAGAGTGTAAGTCCAACTCACATGGCACAGAGCCTAAGGATTGGCTCGAATCACAACAGCTTGGGTATATTTAGGCAATACCAGACCTCCTCCCTGTATGCAGCTCGCAGAATATATGGAAGAGAAAAGAGGTAGAATTCCTAGTGCAAATATGTATGGTAGGAAGAATGATGACAAAAAATCATGTGAATGTGCTCACCTGAAATAGAGACGATAATATTAGGCTCTATATATATGCGCCACTGTGCCTTTAAGGGAGGCACTACCCTTCTTTGATGAAATACAGGAAGCAGTAGAAGATCCACTCACAGGTATGTATATATAAAAATAACAAATTTATTTTAAAAAACAAAGTAATAGATAAAAGCTATAATCAGTAAAATACCAAAATAAAAGTCTCCAGAGTGGTCTTCCTCAAATCCGAGACGCGTTTCGCCGGGGAGCTTTCTCAGTCGGATAAGTTTGCTTCCTGAATTGACAATGTTTAAATACTGGTGCCATCACTCCAATTGGGTGAGTTAATCTTCGCCAGCCAATCAAACGGTGGTTCAATCACCAAATGGATGTCTTGTAGGGGTGTGTCTTCTGTTTTAGCTGTCATCGCTCGGAGCATGCTTAGAAGTTACTGCAATGTCCGAGGAGCCATCTTGGATGTGGGCAAATGCTTAATACATACAGTCCATTGGTCATGAGGACTGAATACATAAACATCACATATTAGTGGTAGCACATAAGAAAAAAACCCAGAAAAGAGCATAGTTATACACAGCATAACCTAAATAAATCAACTATAAACATATATACAATAAATATTGCGAAAGGAAAAAAAATCAGACGGTGGTTCAATCACCAAAAGGATGTCTTGTGAAGGTGTGTCTTCTGTTTTAGCTGTCATCACTCGGAGCATGCTTAGAAGTTACTGCAATGTCCGAGGAGCCATCTTGGATGTGGGCAAATGCTTAATACATACAGTCCATTGGTCGTGAGGACCGAAACATCACGTTAGTGATAATACATAAGAAAAAAAAAACAGAAAAGACCATAATTATACACAGCATAACCTAAATAAATCAACTATAAACGTATATACAATAAATATTGCAGGAGAAAAAAAAGGGGGAATTTATCACAAAAAATTACAAAGCTCAAAATCATTATTTAGACCATGTGGCTGTAAGCTATTTAAATTGAAAATCCACTTCATTTCCATCTGACCCATCTTTTAAATGTTATCTTCACCTCTCCAATTGAAGCTGACTTTCTGGATCCCCAAAAAAGTAATTTGCTTCGGATCGCTATTGTGTTTCATTTTAAAATGTAGTGATAGACTATGCTGAGTATATCCATTTCTAATATTGCGTACGTGCTCCTGTATCCTCACCTGTAGAGGGCGAGTAGTGCGCCCTATATAGGTGAGGCCACATGTGCATTTTATCATGTAAATAACATGTTTTGTATAACACGTGATAATTTCTCTGATTTTAAATTTTTTATTTTTGTCCTGAGGGTGTTGGAAATCTTTTATGTGACATTTAGAGCTATTTGTGTTTTTACAAGCACCACAGATTCCACATCCATAAAAACCGGTGCTTTCCTTAAACGGATTTTTATTGATGGTAGTCTTCAATGAAGAGTAATTTTGAGTCAAATTACGTTTCAAATTAGGGACCACCCTATAGACAATTTTTGGTCTATCTGGAAGGATTTGTTTCAAAACCTCATCACTTTTCAAAATAGACCAATGTTTTGTCAGAATTTTCTTAAGTTGATTGCTTTGACAGTTAAAATCACCTATGAAAGGGACATTATCCCAATTTGTGTTTAATGATTTGTTTTTATATTGGATTAGTGATTCTCTATCCTGTAGGCTGACTTCATGAAGTGCTTTTGTCAGAAGTGAATCATCATAGCCTTTATCGCTGAAGTCTCCAATAATTTTTTGCGCTTGTTCATGGAATTTGTCTTTATCTGTGCAATTTCTTTTAATCCTCATAAATTGAGATTTTGGGGCATTCAATAGCCATGGAGAATAGTGGCAGCTATTACCTTGAATATAGCTGTTCACATCTATATTTTTTTTAAAAGTGCTTGTTTTGATAACATTTTCTTCTATATATATGTTAAGATCTAAGAAACTAACACTGACTTTACTATAAGCGCTAGTCAACTTAATGCCCCAATTATTGTTGTTTAGGTGTTCCAAAAATAATTGGAGTGATGACTCATCTCCATTCCAGATAAAGAAAATGTCATCAATGTAGCGGCGATAGGCTACCAGATTCGCACTCCATTCTGGAAACCAAGAGTGATCTTTGTGGTGGTAGTACATCTACGAAGTTCACACTCTTTTTTCAGCTATTTCTCAATTGACTATATTTACCTACAATTTTCTTGCTGATTGTCAATAATTACCAGGTTAGTTAATAACAGTATTATTTATACAAATTCATGAAAATCAGCTGATTCATTTAGGTTAATTATTGAGCCAGTGTATTAAATCACAAATTGGACTACATACATAAACAAAAACAAAAAATACAATTAATAGAAAAGGAGTAGTAAAAAAAAAAATTCATAACATTCAACTGTTGAATGTTATTTGAGCAACAGAATTACAAAACCGTAGCACAACTATCATGCATATTCTTTAATGGACAAACCTGCAATCAAAATGTGAACTTCTGTCATTCTTACCCCTGCAATGCCGGCCGTACCCACCCAACCGAGCGATGACTTCTATTACTATGAAACTGGCTTTAATGATTCTCAACTTCTCGGAAACCATCGTCAATACAGCACACCTGGAGGAACGCTTCACCCCCTATTTTTATGGTGCCTTTATGATAATGATTGGTTTTAATTAGTGATGTCCCGAACGGTTCGCCGAACGGTTCGCGAACAGTTCGCCACGAACGGTTCGTCGTGGACTCATCATTGAGTAAACTTTGACCCTGTACCTCACAGTCAGCAGACACATTCCAGCCAATCAGCAGCAGACCCTCCCTCCCAAACCCTCCCACCTCCTGGACAGCTCACTAAGAATGCAGCTTCACAATGAATGTAAAATGGATGCTGTCCAGGAGGTGGGAGGGTCTGGGAGGGAGGGTCTGCTGCTGATTGGCTGGAATGTGTCTGCTGACTGTGAGGTACAGGGTCAAAGTTTACTCAATGATGAGTCCGTGGCGAAACGTTCGCGGTGAACCGTTCGGGACATCACTAGTTTTAATATATGTTTTGTAACATATATTTCTGCTTGTTATATATTATAATATAGTATTTCCTCATAGTTCCTTTAAGAGAACACACTGTTCTTCACACACGTTTTATTATAAGCCTTGCAAGTTATGAAATTATATATTTCTGCAATTTCCATATGATGCAACTTCATAGGATTTGCACATATAATGTGATTCAAAGGTAGTTTACCTAGATATATGATGAAACTATTTTCAAAAGAAGTATCACATTTAAATTTCCCTACCTTGTGTTGTCCTCAATGTGTCTGCTTGGAATGTTTTCCTGAATGAGGATGAGTGTTCAATTAGCTGAATTTTTTTTTGCCTACTTTTTTATTTTTTATTATTATTTGTTATAATCTAGTAATAACCTTAGTTTAAAGGGACACTATAGGCACGCAGACAACTTAATCTTATTGAAGTGGTCTGGATGCTGTACCTCTGTCCCCCTTAGTCCTTTAATGTGAAACATTACAGTTTCTCTAAAATTGCAATGTTTACATTGCAGCACTAAGGCAGCCACTAGAGGTGCTTCTAGGAGTTTACAAGACTCTGGGTCCAATAAACGACACTGGACGTCCTCACGCTCTGCATGAGGACATCCAGCATCAGTGAAATCCCCATAGGAAAGCATTGGTTCAATGCTTTCCTATGGGCAGGCCCGGACTGGCCAACGGGCATTTGCCCGGTGGGTCGCGCCATCCAGGCCAACTCTTTAATAATGTGCAATTTAAAAACAAGTTTTGGCCGTCTTTCACTTTTGAAAGACGGCCATCTCGCTATTCGTAGTCCTGGGGGTCCGGCATTACTTACCTCATCATGCTCCGCCTACTGGGTGGGCTGAGAGGTGACATCGCGCAAGAGGCCGCGTGATCTTGCGGCTCTCTGTCTGACACCACAGACAGGGAAGCAGTCAGTCTCAGGAGGACAGAGGCAAAATGGAAGGAGAGCCAAGACCTCAGCCGGACACTAAGCAAATAAAAGGTGGGGGGCTGGGGCAGCAAAGTCCCAAGGGGGCCACTAAAAAGTCAAAGGTCCAAAGGGGCCACTTCAAAGGTCCAAGGGGGCCACACATCAAAGGGCTAAGGCGGGCCACACATGAGAGGCCTACGGGGGGCCACACATGAGAAGCCTAAGGGGAGTCACACATGAGAGGCCTAATGGAGGCCACACATGAGAGCAGGGCCGGTCTTAGGGGTGTGCGAGCTGTGTGGCCACACAGAGCGCCATGGAGCAGGGGGCGCCATGTGGCTGCACAGCTCACAAATGCCTGTGTGTGTATGGCTGCCTGCCTGTGTGTGTTTGTGTGGCTGTCTGCCTGTGTGTGTGTGTGTGTGTGTGACTGCCTGCCTCTGTGTGTGTGACTGCCTGCCTCTGTGTGTGTGATTGCCTGCCTCTATGTGTGTGTATGCCATCTGCCTCTGTGTGTGTTTGTGTGTGACTGCCTGCCTCTGTGTGTGACTGTCTGCCTGTGTGTGACTGTCTGTGTGTGTGTGTGTGTGACTGCCTGCCTGTGTGGGTGTGGATGTCTTCCAAATATCACATACAACCAATACACGCATATCTCACACAGTTAATACACCCATTACAGATATCACACACACCCAACACATAGCATACATATCACACACAGTTATCACACCTATCACATACACAGACATCACAAACATTACATCATACATGGATGACAGGGGGGGCGCTGTGAAGATTTTTTGCACAGGGCACCTAAAGGCCTAAGGCCGACCCTGCATGAGCGTCCTAAGGTGGGCCACACATGAGAGGCCTAAGGGAGGCCACACATGAGAGGCCTAAGGGTTGGCCACACATGAGCGGCCTAACGGTTGGCCACACATGAGAGGCCTAAGGGGGCTACACATGAGAGGCCTAAGGGGGGCACACATCAAAGGTCCAAAGGGGCCACTTCAAAGTTCCAAGGGGGCCACATGTGAGAGGCCCGAGGGGGCCACACTTGAGAGGCCCAAGGGGGGCCACATCAAAGGTCCAAGGGGGCCACATCAAGGTCCAAGAGGCACAGGCTCAGGGGCCACAATAAAGGCCTAAGGAGGCCACATCCCAGGCCCAAGGGGGCCACAGCCAAGGCCCAAGGGGCCACAATAAAGACCTAAGCAGGCCACAGCCAAAGAGTCCACAGCCCAGGCCCAAGGGGTCCACAGCTCAGACCCAAGAGGGCCACAGGTCAGGCCCAAAGGACTGCAGCCAAGCCGAGAGAAGGAGGCCCAGACGTGAGCAGTGGACCAACCAACTGCTTGCCAGTGGCCTGCCTTAATCCACCAGCCACACTGGTCTGTTCAACTTGCCACCAGCAACTCAGCTGCAAAGGAAATATAGTTTATTTGATAAAAGGTTTTAAGAAGAATCTTTGTGAAAAATAGAAGTGGTATAAAATATAATGATAACCACTAGTAAGTCCAGTGCATGCAGTTAAGCAGTAAGTGGGTGAAAAAGTGTTATCTTTCCGTTGGAGCAGCTGAACAGGATCTCACCTGTCGGCTCATGCAGAGCCGGCGCTATCCAAGCGCCGGCTCTGCTCTCAGCCTCCCTCCCCACCGACCCACATGCAGATAGGGAGGCAGGAGAGGACCCGGGGAGCTATTGCCAGCAGCTCCTCCGGGTTCCTCTCACGAAATCTGAGCGTTACCACGGCAGCACTCAGATCTCACGAGAGTGAACTCTAGCCCCGCAGGCTAGAGTTCACTCACCACTGGACCACCAGGGATGGCAGAAAGGATCCCCCCTCCCAGGCATAACGTGAGAAGGGAGGGGGGATATTAAGTAATCTGCCCCCACCTCCACTGGACCACCAGGGAAGGCAGCAACAAGAATCCCCCCTCCCTACATAAAGTAAGAAGGGAGGGGGGATATTAAGTAATGTACCTCACCCTCCACCCCCCACAATCACCCACACACATACACAGCACCAACACACATACAGCAACTACACACATACAGCAACTACACACATACAGCACCCACAGACATACACAGCACCTACACACATACAGCACCCACACACATACAGCACTCACAGACATACACAGCACCTACACACATACAGCACCCACACACATACAGCACCCACACACATACACAGCACCAACACACATACAGCACCCACAGACATACACAGCACCAACACACTTACAGCACCCACAGACATACACATCACCAACACACATACAGCACCCACAGGCATACACAGCACCAACACACATACAGCACCCACAGACATACACAGCACCTACACACATACAGCACCCACACACATACAGCATCCACAGACATACACAGCACCTACACACATACAGCACCCACACACATACATACACAGCATACAGCACCCACACACATACAGCACCCACACACACAGCACCCACAGACATACACAGCACCAACACATACAGCACCCACACAGCACCCTCACACAGCACCCTCACAAACACACACAGCACCCTCACACAGCACACAAACAGCACCCTCACACACAGCACACAAACAGCACCCTCACACACACACAGCACACTAACAGTACCCTCACAAACACAAACAGGACCCTAACAAACACACACAGCACACTACCAGTACCCTCACACACAAACAGCACCCTCACACACAGTACATTAACAGCACCCTCACAAGTGCACACACAAACAGCACCCTCACACACAGTACATTAACAGCACCCTCACAAGCGCGCACACACAAACACCCTCACCCACATAGCACACTACAAGCACCCTCACACACACATCACAATAACAGCACCCTCACACAGCAGCATATTTGTGTGTGTATATATGTGTATATATATATATATATATATATACATATATATACATACATACATATATATACGCGGCGTATGCTTGTGCTTTAGGGTGCACACCCTAATGCAATAGGCTGCGCACGCCTATTGACGCAAGTCAAGATGGGCGGAGAGAGATCAGGAGAGGACATTCAGATAGAAATGATAATGGAAGCCAAAGAAGCTGATGAGTTTACCAAGGGAGGCAGTGTAGATAGAGAACAGTAGGGGACCAAGGACAGTACCTTGGGGGATGCTGACAGAGAGTGGTTGGGGGAAAGAGGCAGAGTCAGAGAAAGAAACACTGAAAGAGCGCTGGGAGAGGTAGGAGGAGCACAAGGAGAGAGCAGTATCCCGTAGACCAAAATTACGGAGAATGCGAAGATGATGTTGATGATCAACAGTGTCAACGGCAGCAGAAAGATCAAGGAGAATTAGGATAGAGTAATGGCAGTGAGATTTCGAAGCAATTAAATCATTTGATACTTTGGTCATAGCTGTTTCAAAAGAATGACCAGCGCAGAATCCAGACTGAAGGGGGTCAAGCAGAGAGTTGGTTTCGAGAAAGTCAGTCAGTCTGGTGAACACAACTCTCTCTCGAGGGTCTTGGAGGCAAAAGGCAGTAGCGAGATAGGGCGGTAGTTGGATGGAGAGTTGGGGTCAAGGCTGGGCTTTTTCAGAATTGGGGTAACAGTTGCATGTTTAAAGGGTGAGGGAAATATGTGCCAGAGGAAAGGGAGGGATTGAAAATTTTAGTGAGGGGAAGAGCAAGAGAGGGAGACATAGTGCGGATGATATATGAAGGAATAGGATCGAGGGAACAGGTGGTGGGGTGGGAGGACCGGAGCAGAGCAGAAACATCTTCTGCCGTAGCAGGTGAGAATGAGTGTAGAATGGTGGAGGGAGTGGGTTTGGGTGATGTAATAGTAGGGGAAGGAGAGAAATTAGCGATCTCTTCTCTGATTGTAGAGATCTTCTCAGTGAAGTGAGATGCAAAGTTTGTGGCGGACAAGGTGGTAGAAGGAGGGGGATTAAAGGGGCATAGAAGAGCATCAAAAGTGTGAAATAGGTGTTCGGGTTGATGGGACAGTGTACTTATGAAGGTATTAAAGTAGTTTACTTTTGCAGTGGAAAGAGCCAGGCTGAAGGAGCGCAGCATAAATTTATAGTGGAGGAAGTCAGATGCAAAGTGAGACTTTCTCCAGCAGCGTTCAGCAGTTCTAGAACATTTTTGGAGGTAATGGGTCAGCTTGGTGTGCCAGGGTTGTAATTGGGGGCGCTTGCTGCGTTTAATTGTAGGAGGTGCCATGATGTCGAGTTGAGAGGAGAGAGTTGAGTTGTAGAGTGAGGTAGCTGAGTTAGGGCAAGTTAGATTTGAGATGGGTAAAAGGAGAGTATTGAGTTTAGTGGAGAACTGCTGGAGATCAAGGCAGTTGAGATTTCTGCGAGATTGGAGTGTTGATAGGGTGGTGAAATTTTTGGACGGGGTATGCTGATGTCAAATGTTAGTAGATGGTGGTCAGACAAAGGAAATGGAACAGTGGAGAGATTAGAGGTGGTACAGAGATTGGTGAAGATGAGGTCAAGAGTGCTTCCTGCTGTATGAGTTGCTGAAGTCGACAACTGCGTGAGGCCAAAGGAGGAGGTTACAGCGAGCAGACGGAAGGGAACAGGGCAGTTGAGGTTGTTGATTGGGATGTTAAAGTCCCCAAGTATGAGGGAGGAGAGGAGAGAAAGTGGGGGAGCCAGGAAGAAAAGTGTTCAATGACTACCTTAGGATGACCGGGGTGGCGATAGATGATAGCAATTCTTAAAGGAGTGGGCTTAAAAAGGCGGACGGTGTGAACTTCAAAGGAAGTAAAGGAAAGGGCAGGGGCAGAGAGGATAGGTTGAAAGGTACATTGTTGTGTCTAAAGTGTTTTTTGTTTTTTTCTAAAAACACCTTAAACACAACTGGGTAATCCCTAAATTCTGGACTGGTAGGGGGTACTTGAGAATTGGGTTGGTAACCACTATGCTAGAGCCTCCTGTATGTGGCTAGGGCTGCATAAACAGAAGCAAAAGTGAACTAATGCCTAAATGGCAGAGAATTGAGACATGATCTATACACCAAAATGCTTCATTAAGCTAAAGTTGTTCTGGTGCTTAAAGTACCCTTTTACATAAACAGGGCTTAGTTTCTAAGTGAGAGTTTGGTTTATTTTTTACACATATTCTACATCTCTAAAAAAACAACTAAATGTTCAAAGATTTGTTATTGTTTTGAAACTTTCATGAAAGATATTGCACTTCATAAATTGCATTAAGTTGTGTTTCATTTATTATCAAATATTTATATAATGCCAACTGATTAATTACAGTGACTGAAGCATGCTAAATATAACTAATAGACAGCAGGACACCAGTATATTATATTTGTCATAATTATCCATTTGGTTTAACAAAAAATAACAATGGGCTGCTCAGTCTTAAATCCCAGGGCCTATTTTTTGTCCCAGTCCGTGTCTGCCTATGGGGGACAGCCCAAGTCGCTTGCAGTGCTCGCTGCACATACGCATTAGTTCGGAGAAGGTGGAGTGCCGACCCAGAGCTGGGGTGAGGATTGCGAGGGGGGCCAGGGAACCAGAGGACACTATAGTGTTAGGAATACAGCTTGTATTTGTAACATTATAAAATCCTTTTAATTTGTTTGAATCTGATATAATTACAGTCTGTTAGAATTTTTTTTATTTTTATTTATTTATCTACAAAAGGGAAAGTAATAGTTAGGCCTAAATCCCTCGTGGCTCCTCTCCCGCTGGGCTCAAGGAGTTAAAACCCCTTCAGCCACTTACCTTAATCCAGCGCCAGGCACAGGTGACCTCTCCTCCCCCTGCCAACGTCAGCTCCTGTGTGGAGCCGAATGCTCATGCTCGGCAAGAACCGCGAGCGCATTCAAACCGCCCATAGGAAAGCATTACTCAATGCTTTCCTATGGGGATCTGAACTCACGCTGCATGAGTTCAATGTGATTTTCTAACTGAGAATCGCGGAAGCGGCCTCTTGTGGTTGTCAGGAAGACAGCCACTAGAGGTTGGATTAACCCTTCTATGTAAACATAGCAGTTTCTCTGAAACTGCTATGTTTTCAGCTGCAGAGTTAAAACAAGAGGGACTTGGCACCCAGACCACTTCATTGAGCTGAAGTGGTCTGGGTGCCTATAGTGGTCCTTTAACGTACGTAACATGCTTAATTTAATATTCAGTTCTCTATCTTTGTATTTCTGATATTTTTCTTGCCTACCTGGTTTTGATAGTTTCCCTCTTTCTCATTCAGTGCACCAACACAATTTTAATGTTTTTTAAGAACAGATATGTTCCTTGTGCCGTGACATTGTAAAGGACAAGAAAATCCCTCATATTGTACAGATGCCTGCATGACTCATGCTTACAGTGCTGCAGAGTGTTGAGAGGAGGTGGCTGGGTTCAGGGACATATAACTGGGCATATAGTGTTGTAATGTACTGTCCCTAAAAAATAGAGATTACTTGGCATATTCGACTGAAGACAGAATTTCCGAATTGTGAGCCGAAATACACCCAAACAGACTAACCAAAATGCACAATGCTGAACACTGTCAAAGGCAAATCTGTTTCAACAAAAAAATACATGATTGATGGAACCAAAAGATAGGGGACAGTAACTAAATATTTGTTTGTTTTTTCACAGATTAAGTGACAAGTGAAAAGGAGGAGCAATAAAAAAAAAAATCTATGTGATATAATATATAAAAGTGTATTATTATATACAGGGCCGGCCTTAGGGGTGTGTGAGCTCTGCGGCCGCCACAGCTGGCACATGGCCAGTGTCAGGGTAGCTAAAATAGGTACCGGGGTGGAGGATTAATTATTCCCCACGCGGGTCTATAAAAAACAAGAAAAATCGCGGCGGCGGGAGTGGGGCTTATCGCAAGGTGGAGGCGGGGCTAATACAAACCCAAAGCCCCTGCACATGAAGAGGGAAGAAGGAAGGACAACATCCAAGTGCATCCACTCCCCCTTCCAGCCAAAATGGAAAGAGGTAAGTCTGTATGTCTGTGTGTGTGCGACTGCTTGTCTGCCTACCTGTGTGTCTGCATGCCTGTGTGTGTGTGTGTGTGAGACTGTCTGTCTGTCTGTGTGTGTGTGTGTGACTGTCTGCCTGTGTGTCTGCATGCCTGTGTGTGTGTGTGTGTGTGTGTGAGACTGTCTGTCTGTGTGACTGTCTGTGTGACTGTCTGCCTGTGTGTCTGCATGCTTGTGTGTGTGTGTTTGTGTGTGTGTGTGTGTGTGTGTGACTGTCTGTCTGACTGCCTGCTAGTGTGTGTGTGTGATTGTCTGTATGCCTGCCTGTGTGTGACTGTCTGTCTGCCTGCCTGTGTGTGTGTGACTGCATGTGTGTGTGTGTGTGTGTGACTGTCTGGCGGCCTGCCTGTGTGACTATCTGTCTGCCTGCCTGTATGTGTGACTGTCTGTGTGACTACCTGCCTTTGTGTGTGACTGTCTGTCTGACTGCCTGTGTGTGCCTGCCTGCCTGTATGTGTGTGTGTGTGTGTGTGAGACTGTCTGCCCGCCCCGCCTGCCTGCCTGTGTGTGACTGTCTTGACTGCCTGTGTGTGACTATTTGCCTGTGTGTGTGTGACTGCCTGCCTGTGTGTGACTGTTTGCCTGTTTGTGTGACTTCCTGCATGTGTGTGTGTGTGTGTCTGACTGCCTGCCTGTGTGTGGGGGGGCTCACTGTCTGCCTGCCTGTGTGTGTGACTGCCTCCCTGCATGTGTGACTGTCTGCTGTGGGTAACTGTTCGTGATTGTGTGCCTGTAACTGTGTGTGACTGTCTGCCTGTAACTGAGTGTGTCTGACTGTCTGCCTGTAACTGAGCGTGTCTTACTGTCTGCTTGTAACTGTTTGTGTGATTGTCTGTATGTGACTGTATACAGGCAACATGGTGGGGAGAGGGGGCGCCGTGAAGCCTTGTCGCACAGGGCGTCTAATGGCCTAAGGCCGGCCCTGAATATATGTCTAATATATATATATATATATTATTTTTTTTTATTTATTTTTTATCACATTTGGTAGAGAATCGTATTATACAACCCGAATAATAAATATTACATCACTACACATATTTGTCTTGTTTGCAATCTCTGCAATTTTGGCCTGTTAGTTTGGAAGTTGCCAATTCACCTCAAATAAAAAATGTAACCCCTAAGTAAGCAGACCGCTTTTCACATTTCTTACCGTTAAGGACCAGGGCTCTTTTTACATTTCTGCGGTGTTTGTGTTTAGCTGTAATTTTACTCATTTACTGTACCCACACATATTATATACTGTTTTTCTCACCATTAAATGGTCTTTATATAGATACCGTTATTTTCATCATATCATATAATGTACTATAAAAAATTATAAAATATGATGAAAATTTATAAAAAAAACACACTTTTTCGAACTTTGACCCCCAAAATCTGTTGCGCATATGCAACCGCCAAAAAACACCCGTTTTAAATCATTTCTACATTTTATCCTGAGTTTAGAAATACCCAATGTTAACATGTTCTTAGCCTTTTTTTCCCCCAAGTTATAGGGAAATAAATATAAGTAGTAGAGTTGAGCGAACCCGGACTGTAAAGTTCGGGTTCATACCGAACATTACGTTTTTTTAACCCCGGACCCGAACACGGACATATCACTGTATATTCGGTTTGGAGTTCGGTGTTCGGCGATTTAATGACGTGTTTTGAAAGGCTGCAGGGCAGCCAATCAACAAACGTTTGACTTGTGTGCCCTTGGAAGCCATCACAGCCATGCCTACTAATGGCATGGTTGTGATTGGCCAGTGCAGCATGTGACTCAGCCTCTATATAAGCTGGTTACTTAGCATTATTAAATTATGCCCCTACTCGCTATACCGCGACTAGTGGCATGTCTATTAAACAGTGAGCAGCCTGTGGCTGTTAAAAAAAATATATATTCCTCCTGCTCAGCAGTGGGGCCCTAAATAACAATGAGGGGGGGGACCTGAGCGGCTGGTGGGGGCCCTAAATAAAAATGTAACCCCCCCAGGTGACTAGAGGTCCTCAAACCCCTAGTCACCCCCTCCCCCCAAAAAATAATCCCTACCTACCCCCCTCATCCTAAAAATATTGAGGGGGACCCTTATCTAAATAACCTGTAAAAAAAATAGACCTACCATTTGATGTCTTTCTTCTAAACTCTTCTTTTTTCAACCCCCAAAAAGGCCAAATAAAAATCCATAATAACCGATGCATAAAAAATTTAAAAAAAAATTATAATCAATTTTCACCCATGGAGGGCTCCACGCAGACTGAGCTCTGCAGGTCGGGGGAAGGCTTATATTTTTAGGATGAGGTGAGTAGGTAGGGGTTATTTTTTTTGGGGGGGGGGGTTACTAGTGGTTTGGGGACCCCTAGTCATCTGGGGGGGTTACATTTTTATTTAGGGCCCCCACGCGCCGCTCAGGGGTGGGGGCTGGGTGGGAGGACAGTAGGTCCCCCCCCTTATTGTTATTTTGGGCCCCCACTAGCCGTGAAGGGGTGGGGGCCGATGGGGAGGAAATAAGGTCCCCCCTATTTTTATTTATGGCCCCCACCCACGCTCAGGGGTGGGGGCTGAAGGGAGGACATTAAGTTCCCTCCCCCCAATTCTTATTTATGGCCCCCAGGGCCAGGGGTGAGGGCTGGGGGGGAAGGACAGTAGGTCCCCCCTTTTTGTTATTTAGGGCCCCCACCCACCGCTCAGGGGTGGGGACTGAGGGGGAGGACAGTAGGTCTCCCCCACCACATTCTTATTTAGGGCCCCCACCCGTCGCACAGGGGTGGGGGCAATAGGTTTTTTTTTTGTTTTTTTTTTTACGGTTAGCAGGCACTGACTGCTCACTGTTTACTATACACGTCCCTACTCGCGGTATAGCGAGTAGGGGCTGAATTTACTAATACTAAGTAATCTTTACTTAGTATTAGTAAATTTGGCTGAAAGACCAATTTAGGTCTTTCAGCCTTTTGGTAGATAGCTCCCTAATACCGTGGGAATTAGGGTGTTATCTACTAAGCGGCTGCTTATTTTATGTATTTTATGTTATTTTAAGTGATTTCCCTATCCACATTTCTTTGCAGGGCACTTGTCCTATTCTTACCCCCATTTTACTTCCTTTTGCAGCCCTTTAGCCCTTTCCAGGACTTTTTAAGAGCCATTTTAGTGCCCAAAAGTTCGGGTCCCCATTGACTTCAATGGGGTTCAGGGTCAAGTTCGAGCCCGAACCCGGACTTTTTTTCAAAGTTCGGCCGGACCAGAACATCCAGGTGTCTGCTCAACTCTAACAAGTAGCACTTTGCTATTTCCAAACCATTTTTTGTTTTCAAAATTAATGCAAGTTACATTGTAACACTGATATCTGTCAGGAATCCCTGAATAACCCTTCACATGTATATATTTTTTAAAAGAAGACAACCTAAGGTATTAAACTTGGGGTATTTTGACTCTTTTCATGCAACCATCTTACCACCAATCTATGCCAAATTTAAAAAGAAAAAAATAATTGGTGATTTTTTTGACACACATAGCGATTTAAGAATACATGTATGGAGAACTTGAAGGGTAACTGCCAAAGAACACGCCAATATGTGTTCAGCAACATCTCCTGAGTACAGTGATACCCCCCATGTATAGGTGTGTCGGGTTCTCTGGGGGCTAAAATACCTTATTTAGAGGGTGTGCATTACAGTTTTCTAACTTGGAATTGTCACAGCTGGTCATCATGCACCCATTTGGGACATTTGTAAGCCAGCCAATGTAATTTACCCCCATCAAACTATATAGTTTTGAAAAGTAGACACCCTAGGGTATTTCAAATGGTGGTATTTTAACACTTTTCATGCACTAATTCTACCACCAGTCTTTGTCAACCTTTTGGATAGTCATTTTTTTTTTCTCTTAAATGGTACTTTAGGCATGGATTCTCAGTTCCTGTTATGTGTTACTGACAAAGAACACCCCGTTATGTGTTCAGCAATATCTCCCGAGTACAACATTGCCTCCAATGTACAGGTTTTATGGGTATATGTTGCCTTTGAGACCGTATAGCAGCCCAGGAATGAAAATTAACCCCACCATGACATACCATTTGTAAAAGTTGCCAACCCACGGTATTCAAAATGGGGTATGTCCAATCTTTTGTAGTAGCCACTTAACCACAAATGCTTGCCAAAGTTAGCGTTCATATTTGTTTGTTGCATTTTTTTTTTTTACTAAAACTGAACTTTTACTGGTGATGTCATAATCGTGATAAGTTTTACTGTTTTAGACACTCATATTTCCGTTCAGCGAAGTCTCCCGAGAATAACAATATTCCCCATGTACAGATTTTATGGTGTTTTTGAAAGTTACAGGGTCTATATAGGGCTTGCCCAATTCAGTTTGCCAGATTGGTTCGCTGGGCCTGTGTTGTCTTTTGAGACCATATGGTAGCCCAGGAATGTGAAATAGCCCCATCATGGCATACCATTTTCAAATGTAGATAACCCAGGATATTTCAAATGGGGTATTTCCAGTCTTTTGTAGTAGCCACTTGGTCACAAATGCTGGCCAAAGTTAGCGTTTTTATTTGTTTTCTATTTTTTTTTTTTCCAATTTATATTTTATTTATATATATATATATATATTCACGTGCGCACACACACACAATGCGCGTGCATGTGTATATATGTGTGTGTGTGTATATTTATATACACACACACACTTTAATTTCCTATATATGTATAGTATATAAAATAAAGCATTTTATAATATATTATACATATATAATGCATATATATGATTTCATTATAAGTGTATTTTGAGATATATGTGTATATATCTTAAAGTACACTTATCATGAAATTATATATATATATATATATATATATATATATATTTATGCATTAGATATGTATAATATATTATAAAATGCTTATATTTTTTTACTTTTTAGCAGCCTGGGGGACTGTCTGACAGCTCAGACAGTCCCCCTGCTGGCAGCTTCTAGACTCCTATTGTGGCAATGTGATCACATGGCCCTGGAGGACCGTGGTGGCTGGAGCTGCTGCAGGGGTACTGCTGGGGTCTCCGGCAGTCCCGCCCGACCATGATCGCAGCAGATTGCCGGTCCAGGTAAGTCCAGGCTCCTATTTGCCGCAGTCGTACTAGGTACGTCCGAGGTCCTTAACAACTGTGTTTTTTGGTATTTTTTTTTTTTCTAATTTCGATATAAATATATATATACATATATATATTTATTCAGTTCAGACAGTCCCCCTGCTGGTAGCAGTGTGGACACCTATTGTGGCCATGTGACTGCTCTTTTAGAGTGTTCCCACGGCCCCTGGGGGCCCTAAATTGCCTAGACAGTCCCCCCTAAGAAGAAGACCATTCGCTGGCGGGGGAACGGTAGCGGTTGGTAAGTACATTGGAGAGGGAGGGAGGAAGGGTAGGGGTTACTTTTTTCAATTTTGTTTTTTTGTTAGTTTTTTTATTTTAACTGAGTGCCTCGACCCCTCGAGGCACTCAGTAGAGGCAGAGCATCGGAAGCCTGCTTGATGGCTTCTGATGCTCTGCCTCACTGCTGGGCTCCACGTGGAGCAACCGGGAAGTGATCGCTGCGGGGGAAGCAATCGCCCTGTGTTCTCTGACGGCCACCGGAAGTGAGGGGGTATTGCAGCGATGCCTCAACATCGAGGCATCGCTGCAATACCATTAGAGCTGCTGGAAGCGATCATGATCAGGTACGTCCACGGTCCTTTAAGGACCGTTTTTTTGTTGGACGTACCTGACACGTCTGAGGTCACTAAGGGGTTAATCAATCAACTTCTTATTCTTCCACTGAGTGAATACGGAATACACAGATACAGAGATTTGTGTGTGTGTTTATATATGTGTGTAGACAGATAGCTATTACATAAACAAACTATATATATTTCACATTTTATGAATAGTTAAAAATTTATAAAGTATAAAAATATGAAATCAGGTTGATAAATAAAACCTCTCAACACCTATTGTTCTAATAAATGATCAATGTTGCACATCGTGTTAAATTCTTGCATCAGCTGACTGAGAATGATGTGACTTTTATATAATATATAATACATTATAGACCTATAAAGATTTTATAACCCCAAATAGGCCACGCTGTTGTCTTTCGTCAGACTGTCATGCTGTTCATCAGATTAAGACTTTTGTCTAGTGCACTTGAAACCAAAATGAACCAGTTCATACCTGGATAGAGCACTTTGTACAAGCCCAGAAGCATTTAGTTATGAAATAAGTCTCAGCAAAGGAGGTTGAAGGTAGATGTTAACATTGACATATCGAAAAGGTTTTGTTTTTTTGCAATCATTTGTTTTGAATTGTTGCAAGTATATGTCCTTTGTTGTTTTGATAACTTTGTGGAAAGAAATACAAACGTTTTAAAGAAAAAATATATATATTTGAAATCTCTGTATTCGTTTAACTTCTATACAAAAAAATAAGAATGTTGAGAAAGACGTGAGAAAATATTTCTATAGAGCTGATAAAGTATGTTTTATGTGATGACTCACACTGCTTTCTGCATTGATAAAGGCTTGAGTTTTAACTATTCCAGTGCTGTTATGTAAATCATTTTGCCCATAGATCCTGTAATTGCATTGTGGGTTAGATCTTGGTACCTTTATATCTGGTGTGTATAGTTAACTATCAAGATGTAAAACCCCTTTTCCCTTAGAGTCCTGCAATTGGAATGAAAATCATATTCAACTGCGACCACTACAGCAGCTTCCTTCCATGGATGTTTAAACAGCCAACTCCTCCATGATCGATCTCAAATTTACCACCTCTTCCCTCCCATGTAATTAACTTCATCTCATAATCTACTTTCATCAACCCTAATTTTGTCACACAAACTGTTTTCCTTTCTTAAAATGCAGTTTTGTTCTCACTCCAATGCCAACATACAATGACACTCAAACGTGTTCCTCTCTGACATCTGTAGTCAGTTTGGCCTCTCCTGCTACTACTACTACTACTGGGGAGATGTCACTGAACCCCGACTCTCCTATGTCTATATCTACTCTCTCATAACCTTCATAGCGTATAATAACCCCCAAACTGGTTCATATTAGTCTACATAATTAAACATTGCCTTCCCTACTATTAATGTATCTTTATCCCTCTTTCACTTCATTCTCTCTAATGATAGTGTAATTTATAGCTTGCGGTAGCAACTTTTCACTTTTTAAATCATTTTCTCCTTTAATCGTTTCATTTTTTATATTCCAAGATCCCCATGGTCATGCTGGGAGATTTAAAAGCCTACAATTTGCTTAGGCTTATTTTATATAGGTTCTAGAAATATTAATGTATCACTGGGACTTACTTTTCCTTTGTTTTTTCAATTAACAAACCTAAAATAAAGGCAAAGCCATACCTTTAATCCAGCACCATGACCAAGTTCTCCCTAAAGCGCTCTCCAGCTAAATCCGAGTCGTCCTGTGTCATCACTGTACATAGAGAAGCATTGTTGGAGCTAGGGTGCATGCACAGCAAATGCCGTAACCCACCGTTTAGAATATTCTAATAGAGAAGGATTGAATCTAATGCTTCTCTGTCACAACTAGAGAACCCTTTGATTGCATTTTGTGTGAGCGTTCATGAGCGGCGATATGAGTGTGAAAGCTCATTTTCCTGGTAATGTTCACCCACAAATTTCTATTCAAGTGTGGGGGGAGGGTGAATGATCAGAGACTTAGAGAAGGTGTATTGGGAAGACTATTAGACTATGTGCACCGGAGCCATGCACACACAGTGCTAAAGCCGGTCTGCTTTTTGCAAAAATAGTGCTATACAATATAGAGGTGTAAGGTAAGTAAATCGTCTTATATTAGTAATCACACTCACACTGATATACAATGGATCAATTACCTTATACCTCTATATTGTATTGCACTATTATTTGTCTTGTTCTGGTTTGATTCTGAGGTTTGTACTATTGGATTACTTCAATGCCATCTGTACAAATACAGTTGTGCTCAAATGTTTGCATACCTTGGCAGAAATTGTGAAATTTTGGCATTGATTTTGAAAAATATGTTTACATACCCTTGAATGTTTGGCCTTGTTACAGACAACAAGGTGACACACCCAGGTTAAAATGACAATTAAATGTTAATTTCACACACCAGTGGCTTTTAAATTGTAACTAGTGTCTGTGTATAAATAGGACAGACAATTACCCACATATAATCTCAATAAAAAAAAGGGTGGAGCACTTAGTGGTACTTAACATACAAAAGTTGCTTACCCCTTTAAATCAAGTATGGAGGTTCTGGTGTACTTGAATGTATAAAGGGGGAATAAAAACACAGAAGAAAATACTAGTGCAGATGGTACTGATACACATATAAGGTACAAATGAATATCAGAGAGGTACTCACAATTTCCAGAGCCTGAAATTAAGGCTCTATATAAGCGCAATGGTGCTCATATAGGTGGCACCTCACCTTCTTCCCACAAAATCCTCTCTCAGGATCAAACAAAAACAGGAGAAAATGTATGGTGCAGTACATTTGAAAGTAATAAAATGATCTAAAAATATTTAGTAAGACAACTCTCACCTTTTCAAGAGCCCATTGATGCCTTGGCTCTAAGGTGGAAACACTTAGTGTCAATATTGAGGGGTGTCACTCCCCTGTCTGGAATCTGGACTAGTAGGCAGATTAGGTGCTAAAAGCTAGTATTTATTCACAAAGATAATAAAAACAATAAATCAGTTAAAATCCAAAAAGAAGCACTTAACAGTCCTGTTGGTCAAGTCCTGATATGCCAAAACGCATTTCGCCGTTATAGGCTTCCTCAGTTGGCTGAAATGTCTTCCTGGTTCCAATATTCTTTTTAAATGATCTCCGACTTGTATAATTACGGTCACCTAACGGTCATTGTCCAATCATGGATAGTGAGAGCATATTGTCCTTCTATGCTTTAGTTTCATCATTATAAAGTTTGGGCGCCGGAAAGAGGCATCATGTCTGGCACTCCTCAATATTGTAAGTCGTTGGTTGAGTCTACTGGAAGTGACGCGGCACATCACTTCTGGTTTCGGCGACCAGATAGATCCAGTCTCTAATTGAGTCCTCCTCCCACAGGAGGTCAAATACTCCATTTTGGAGAAGTGAAAAAGGAAAGGAAAGGGTAACAGTGGTTCGTGCAAATTTATATTCGATCATAAGGGAAAAAATGCACTAATTACAATAATCTATATATTTCAACCATCCAGTTAAAACAAATGGTATGATTCAATAGGGTAAAGAGTAAGATCGGTAATAAAAGATGATTATTAATTGTACTAAAGAATGATAAAAATTGGTAATAATTATTAATAAAAGAGGGGTAATAATTCTTATATAGTCTTAGTGTGTTGACAAGTGGGACATTATGCAATCCCAGCTATAAACGCTAAACTAGTGAAGTTGGGGAATAATAAATAAATAAGATAGATAAAAAAAAAATGGGATGAATAAAAATAGTATATACATGGTGAATAATATGTATATATGGATATAAGGTATACAGACAGATTATTAATTAAAGAAGTGACAGAGCTCGAAATCTGTATTAAGGCCACTTGGTTGTAGGGTATTCAGCTTAAATATCCATTCCATTTAGGCCTTCCCCGGTTTGTTAGCTAAATCTCCATCTCTCCACGACCTTGATACTTTTTGTAAACCCATAAATTGCATTTCTGTCGGGTTACAATTATGATGTGTTTTAAAATAGGAGGGTACACTATGACTTTCATATGTTTTTTTAATATTCCTCACATGTTCTTCCACTCTGATATGAAGTGCCCTTTTGGTACGACCTCAATAGATTAACCCACATAGGCAAATTAATATATAAATTATATTCTTCGAGTGGCAAGTAATTAATTATTTTATGTGGAAAGTTTTTAGCTGACATGGACTTTTAAAAGTAGTTATGTGTCTCTTTTTATTAGTAGTACTCATGCCAAGCATTTCCCACATTCAAAGAAACATTTACTCTGATTTAAAAAGGTTTTATTTTTCTCTCTTCTCTGTGTATAAATAGTCAAGGAGTTGGTTAGCTGTCACGTGGATGCACTGAGCAGGCTAGATACTGAGCCATGAGGAGCAGAAAAGAACTGTCAAAAGGAACTTTATAAAGATGGAAAAGGATATAAAAAGATATCAAGCTTTGAAAATGCCAGTCAGTACTGGCAGACAACTTGCATTCTTCTGCAAAGCGGTGCATGGGACGCTCTTGGATTGTCCAGCATGACAATGACCCTAAGCACGAGGCCAAGGTGACCCTCCAGTGGTTACAGCAGACAAAGGCAGTGGCGTACACACAATCCATGGGACCCCCGACAGACACACACACACACAGACACATAGACACAAATACACATAGACACATTGTGGCGAAACCGGCCTCGCCACGTGTCCTTGGAGGGGGCTGCTTGCCCGCCTCTTGCCTTTGGACTATGGACCAGACTTTATGTGAATGTGTTAACCCAGATAGCTATGCCATGGAGCCCATTCGTGTAGTTAAAGACTTCGGCTCCATGGCAATTGAACTGTGTGAATAGGATCTGAGCGCTATTCAGTAGTTTTGTACACTCAGATCCCAGCTATCTGGGGATATGTGAAATGTCTGTGTGTTATGTGTAAAAAGTGACTTTATGTATTTTAAAGTGTTTTGTGTCTTTTTGCAACCATGTGCTTAATGGAGTCTTGTGTCTGTCCTGGGAGATAATTGAATTACTCTCCAGGATAGAAGACTCTGAAACTGGTTTGGGCCAGAAAGCCATGCTTCATTTAGTCACAAAGGACTTTTTACTAACTTTTGAACCCCTTGTCTGATTTGTGCCATTTTTTAATATGTTGTTCCCCTGAATGGATTGATTGTGCATATGTAATTTTATGTGAATGTGATGTATGGTTTTAGAGTTATGAAAGTTGGGTAGAAAGTATGTTTTAACTGTATGTATAATTGAGTTTCCTCTCAGGATAAGGGGAGGGAATATGTGGGATGTAACCGTGATGTGATTGGTTGTTTTGTAACGCCCTGTGGGCTGTACTATGTTTGTGGATTGGGAATAAAAGAGACTGTATGTGACAGTACAGGGAGTTCCTGTTTTAACCCTCAAAGTGAAGTGTCGCCTCATTATTGGGGGAAGGATTTATTGTATGCTGTTCCAGTTTGACTGCTAGGAGAGTAAACCTATTCGTATGGTTTCCTATTCAACTGTCTACAGCATTCATATGCTTGGGAGAATTTATTTGTTTCTCCGGTTCGGTGGTTTTGGTGTCTGCTGCAGTGCTTGGAGTCCTCAGGAAGTGCTAGGAGCATCCTTCAACGGAGGTACCCAGTCGGGGTGCCAGGCGATCCGTTACACACATAGACACAGACAGACAATACATACAGACACATACACACATACATACACACACACAGAAAGACACACACACACACACATACACCGACACACACACATACAACAACATACATACAAACAGAAGGCACACATACACACACACATATATACATACACACATACAGGCACACACACAGACACATACACACACACACACACATAAAGACACATACACACACAAAAAAACACACTCACACAAAAGGTTTAAGTCACCCTCCTGTTTCCTACCTTTTAGGTGCAGGAGGGTGACTTTTGGGGTCCAGTGGTGGCTCAGGTTGATGGGAGTCAGAGTTCCCACTCTGACTCATTCCTCTGCTTCCTCCCACACAAGCTCTGTGTGATTGCTGGGAGAATTGGCAGTCATCTGATGGACCCCTTGGACGGTGGCCCCGGCAGTTTGCTGCGTGGGCCGCGGCCGCAAAAGATGGCGGTGTGTACCTGGTCACAAGGGTTCGCAGGGCGGCTGGACCCCCTGGAGTGACGGGCACGGTCGCAGCTGCGACCCCTGCAACTGCGGTATCTACGCCAGTGGACAAAGGTTCTGGAGTGGCCATCACAGTCTCCTCACCTTAATATCATCGACCCACTCTGAGGAGATTTCAATCAAATGTGCGGTTCATGCAAGACGACCAAACACTTTGCATGACCTGGAGGCATTTTGCCAAGACGAACGGTCAGGTATACCACCTGCAAGAATTAGGGGCCTCACAGATAACTATTACAAAAGGGGTAATACACAGTATTAAGAACTAAGGGTATGCAGGTGTCATTTACATTTTTTCTTTGACATCTCTTGTTTTATGATTGTGCCATTTTGCTATAAGCTACAGTTGAGAATGAATCCCACATGGTTTCTTTTAAAAGGGTATATATGTTACCACTTTTCCAAAGGTATGCAATCTTTTGAGCACAACTCTGAAAGCACACACTGAGGTTGGGCACTGTGTATTTTTGTCTTTACCATTCTTTCTTATACTTACTAGGTGTGGAAATTCATGTACTTTTTCGCTGCTGCCCACACTTTTATCCTTTATTTTTATTATAGTGAGGATCTATTACCTTTCTTTGCTTTTCATTTATAAGTGAAACACCAACAGCATTTAATTAAATAGGTGATATCCTGGAGTTGATCATTAGTTAAAGAAAGGCACCATCTAAATTTATACGTAGTAAAACAATAAAGGAAAGGAATATTCAGAAATGAATCAGTCACTGTTCACCATAGTAGCCAGATTGTTTTGGATACAGACAGTTTGTAACAGTATCTGCAACCAATGTAGCAAAGCGGTCTGATTTTATTACATTCAGCGTTTTATGTCATAATATTATAACCTGATTGCTGAGTGTTATCTAGTGTTTCCAGTAACACTGGAAGTACAATGTGACAATGATGGTGTCTTCAGGTAACAAAAATATCAACCTCTTCCTCAAAATGCCAGCAATGTTAAAGGACCACTCTAGGCACCCAGACCACTTAAGCTTAATGAAGTGGTCTGGGTGCCAGGTCCAGCTAGGGTTAACCTATTTTTTTATAAACATAGCAGTTTCAGAGAAACTGCTATGTTTATAAATGGGTTAATCCAGCCTCCAAATCCTCTAGTGGCTGTCTCATTGACAGCCGCTAGAGGCGTTTGCGTGCTTCTCACTGTGAAAATCACAGTGAGAACACGCAACGGTCCATAGGAAAGCATTATGAATTGCCGCGCATGCACATTCAGCCCAGGAGGAGGATTGGCGGCGGAGAGGAGGAGGAGAGCTCCCCGCCCGGCGCTGGAAAAAAGGTAAGTTTAACCCCTTTCCTCTCTCCAGAGCCCGGCGGGTATGTTTTCCTGGCACTATAGTGGTCCTTTAAGTGAAGGCAGGTCACTGTAAATCAAAGTGATGAGAATGATAAATTGTTTGGCGAGCATCTCACTCTTGCTGCTTTCTATAAACGAAAAAATGAAAACATTGTGTCCCGTTATCAAAGAGATACCGTTGCCAATCTATTAAAAATATATATTTCCTTTATTCCTCATTTAAAAACTCATTCATCACATAAAGCAAACAGGAATGGCTTACAGACAGACATAGGTGGTGTAGAAGTGCACAGATCAACACATTTCATATATAACATACTTCAAGATCTCACTTCATAGCGCCAAAACTCCTGCGTTCCAATGAACCTCCTTCTCAGCCCTGAATGAGAGTTCTGACTTACACGTTTTGTGAAGATGCTTCACTTCATCAAAGACTTCTCGTTGAGGAACCTTTGATGTAGTGAAGCATCTTCTCATTGAGGAACCTTTGATGTAGTGAAGCATCTTCTCATTGAGGAGCCTCTGATATAGTGAAGCATCTTCTCATTGAGGAGCCTCTGATGTAGTGAAGCATCTTCTCATTGAGGAACCTTTGATATAGTGAAGCATCTTCTCATCGAGGAGCCTCTGATGTAGTGAAGCATCTTCTCGTTGAGGCGCCTCTGATGAAGTAAAGCATCTTCTCGTTGAGGAACCTTTGATGTAGTGAATCATCTTCTCATTGAGGAGCCTCTGATATAGTGAAGCATCTTCTCATTGAGGAACCTTTGATGTAGTGAAGCATCTTCTCATTGAGGAGCCTCTGATATAGTGAAGCATCTTCTCATTGAGGAACCTTTGATATAGTGAAGCATCTTCTCATCGAGGAGCCTCTGATGTAGTGAAGCATCTTCTCGTTGAGGCGCCTCTGATGAAGTAAAGCATCTTCACGAAACGCTAGAGTGGAGTGCATGTATATTTAGTGATTAGTCATATGCACATGTCTTAAAAAGGAAAAAAACAACCATATGTCAAGTTGATCAAGTTTAATTGCCAAGGTTCTATCAAACACCACTCACTTATTAATTTATTTCAATATTTTGAGTATTTTCAAAGTTTTTTTTCTTGTGCTTTATTGCATTCTCAGGTACGTGCAGGTGAATCAACATTTTAGTCTGGAGACTTTTATCAAAACATTTCACATTTTACAAATACGTACTTAATACTTTCATAGAGAATAAAAATAAAAATACAAAAATACACAATATACATACCAATTATATTTAAAAATGTCAGTTCACGGAGAATGCTGTAAACTGTAATCAATAATGTCAATTTGAAAATGGTTCTAATTCCGGGTTTAGGTGATAGAGATTGTCATGCTGCTAGTCATGTAAGGGCTTTTGTCTGGTGCACTTGAAACCAAAATGAACAGTGGGCAGAGTCTGACCACCATGCTGACAGGCTGCACATGGAGAAAGCTCAGTGAAACTATTGCAAACTCTTGAAATGAAACGACTTAAAGCAGCTGTATACCTGCTCACACTCACACTGACAGCGCAGGGGACGCCTAGCACTAAGCACAGCAGACATCCACAGGTTTTTACCACTGAAACAAACAGTCTATAGCCGAGAAGCCATCACGGCCTACCAGAGAATCAAGGTGTGGGAGCCCGGCCGACCTCCCCGCTGATATACTCTCCTGAAATAAAGAAGGTGGAAGGGTCCCTGTTTCCCCTCCGTGCCCCCTGCCAGTCGGGGTTATCCGGCACCAACAAAGCGACTTTACCTACCTATCGCAAGGGGAGGGGCCGCAACTCAGCCAGGACCTAAGTTATGTGAAACCTGTGACTCTGAACCAGCTAAAATGGCAGATGGCTCCCTTGCGCACACCGCACAGGAATGGTGGAAGACCAGCATGGAGCAGCTGGACAAGATTTTCGCCAAAATTCACCAAATTAAACGAATGCAAGTTGAGGAGCTCAGAAGGAGTTGTCGCATACCGTTGACATCGCCTGTAGGCTCACGGCGCACCGTACATGCAGCTGTCAGAAGAGCCGCCATCTCGCACACACACCTCTAACAAGGCATACCTCACCTACTCACCCCCAGACCAGGGGTCAGGAGGGTCCATCCCCCTCGACACCGACCACACCAGTGGAGGCCCAAGGCCCGATATAGGCCTAATACCACTCAGGACTTTCATTGCCCCTCACAGGGGTTGGACTTGGCCTTGATAAATGACCGAGTCCATGGCACAGAGGTGACGGCCTAGATACAGGCCTGGGATAGACTCAAGGTACCCTCCGAAAACACTCACACGTTCTCATCCTCGGCAGATACCAGATGCATGATATGTACTTACCTGTCTCTGGAATAGGCTAACCTCACGAACATGACTACCGGCAGCCTAGGACTCTTATCACAGATCCCTGGTATGACTCAGAGGGCAGCATGAGCGACAGTGTTGCGTGTATTTGTGGCACAATAGGGTTTAATTTTTCTGTTAGTTATATTTAGTTTTTGATCACTCCTTTTAAAAAAAATTTAATAGCTCACGCTGCAAATCTCTGAGCCCCCCCCCCCTCCAGCGGGACGCTACCTCTATATTTTACCCCATATGTTCCCCATTTTATTTTATGTTTTAGAATATGGAACATATACTTGATGACAACATGCTTAGCTTGCTTTTACCTAATTTTAATTACATTAGTTCAGACAGTCCAAACTTGTAAAATATGACCTATAATACACTACTCACAAATCCACACTGCCCCTTCCTCTCATTCTAATACACTGCCCACAGATTCAATACACCGCCCCCCACCACTCTAATACACTGCCTCCCCCTACCACCACTCTAATACACTGCCCCACTCCCTCACCCAATTTAATAAACTGCCCCTCCTCCCATTCTAATACACTACCCACAGATTCAATACATTGCCCCCAAATTCAATACACTGCCCCTTCCTCTCAATCGAATACACTGCTCACAAATTCAATACACCGCCCCCCACCACTCTAATACACTGCCTCCCCCTCCCACCACTCTAATACACTGCCCCACTCCCTCACCCAATTTAATAAACTGCCCCTCCTCCCATTCTAATACACTACCCACAGATTCAATACATTGCCCCCAAATTCAATACACTGCCCCTTCCTCTCAATCGAATACACTGCTCACAAATTCAATACACCGCCCCCCACCACTCTAATACACTGCCCCACTCCCTCACCCAATTTAATACACTGTCCCTCTTCTTCCCCCAAATTAATACACTGCCAGTCCCTCCCTAAAATTAACACACTGCCGCCCCAATTTAGCACGCTGACCCCCTCCCTCCCCCAAATTAATTCAGTGCCCCCTCCCTAAAATTAATACACTGCCCACTCCCTCACCCGAATTAATACAAGGCCCCCTCTCTCAAATTAATACACTATCCCCCACCCCGATTTAACACACTACACAGAAAGGTCCCCCAAGCCCGTCTTCTCCTACCTTAAGATAAGCCGCCCGTCCTCCAGTTCCAGCCCTGCTCTTCTCTGCTCAAGCAGGCCAGACGCTCCTCTAGCACTGCGAGCAGGAGGGACGGGGGAGTGGTTGGCCTGCAGGAGCACACAATCGGTCGTGGGAGGGAAGACAAGAATCAGACAGGAAATATCATTTATGTCTGGTCACAGCCACAACACAAAGTGGCCCCAAGGCAGGTTGGCCACAACTATATCCATTATGGGCATGCTTGGCCTACATAGAGCCTTTATAATTAGCTGACACAGACATATAATTTCTCATCCATAATTTATAAAGAAAGCTTTGGTGAATGTGACCTTCAGATAGTATAAAAGAGAACAGAAATATTTTAATAAATATGTCATTTCATTTCTTTCCTTTCTCAATATTACTTATTTTGCTTACAGTACTGCATACTCACATTAGCCACATATTTAGACTATTACCCTGCACTATGATTTGATTTATGGTTATTTATATAAATCCCCAATTCATTGTAAATTGACACAAACAAAAGAGCAATACAAAAACCAGAATAGAAATGGGAAGGGTTGGAGTGGCACTTTAAGTCCCTAAACGTGAACGGACCAGAGGATTCTCAATATTTGAAATTATTCTTACTAAATTAAGTTGAAATCTAAAAATGCTAGATACACTCTGATCAGCCACAGCGTTAAAACCACGGACAGGTTGAAATAACCTTCATTATATTGTTACAATGGCACCTCTCAAGTGGTGGGATATATTAGGCAGTTATTTCTTGAATTGGATGGGTTGGAAGCAGGAAAAATAGGCAGGTGGAAATATCTGAGTTAATTTGACCAAATACTGATGGTTTGATGACTGGGTCAGAGCATCTCCAAAACGGCAAGTCTTGTGGGGTGTTCCTTGTATGCACTGATTAGTACCTACCAAAAGTGGTACAGGGAAGGCCAACTGATGAGCCAGCATCAGGGTCATGGGTGCCCAAGACTCATGGATGCATGTGGGGAAGGAAGGCTAGCCCATCTTGTCCAATCACACAGAAGAGCGCCTGCAGGTCAAATTGCTGAAAAACTTAATGCTGGCCATGATAAAAAGGTGTCAGAACACACAGCGCAACACAGTTTGCTGTGTATGGAGCTTCAAAGTAAACAAAATAGTATATTTATTGTAAGCAGCTGTGCATTTGCATATAACCAATGTTTTAGTCCAACTACCTTGACATATTAAGAAAAGCTTGGTAATGGGACTGAAATTGTGAATGTATGCTGTAAAAAAAAACAAATGATGTTATCTTGTTCATTTTAAAGTCCTATGAGTGTGTTCTTCACTTTGGCTGAGATCATCAAACTTGATGATCTCAGCCAATCCAATGCTTTCCCAATGGAAGGCATTGAGAGGCTATTGTGCATGTGTGGCAAAAACTGCGCGGCCAATCAGCATCTCTATGTAGAGAGTTTAGCACCTCCATGCAGACTCAGTTTAATAAACTGCCCACTCCCCCATTCTAATACACTACCCACAGATCCAATACATTGCCCCCAAATTCAATACACTGACCCTTCCTCTCATTCTAATACACTGCCCACAAATTCAATACACCGCCCCCACCACTCTAATACACTGCCTCCCCCTCCCACCACTCTAATACACTGCCCCACTCCCTCACCCAATTTAATTAACTGCCCCTCCTCCCATTCTAATACACTACCCACAGATTCAATACATTGCCCCCAAATTCAATACACTGCCCCTTCCTCTCATTCTAATACACTGCCCACAAATTCAATACACCGCCCCCACCACTCTAATACACTGCCTCCCTCTCCCACCACTCTAATACACTGCCCCACTCCCTCACCCAATTTAATAAACTGCCCCTCCTCCCATTCTAATACACTACCCACAGATTCAATACATTGCCCCCAAATTCAATACACTGCCCCTTCCTCTCATTCTAATACACTGCCCACAAATTCAATACACCGCCCCCACCACTCTAATACACTGCCTCCCTCTCCCACCACTCTAATACACTGCCCCACTCCCTCACCCAATTTAATAAACTGCCCCTCCTCCCATTCTAATACACTACCCACAAATCCAATACATTGCCCCCAAATTCAATACACTGCCCCTTTCTCTCATTCTAATACACTGCCCACAACTTCAATACACCGCCCCCCACCACTCTAATACACTGCCTCCCCCTCCCACCACTCTAATACACTGCCACACTCCCTCACCCAATTTAATACACTGTTCCCCTCCTTCACCCAAATTAGTACACTTCCTGTCCCTCCCTAAAATTAACACACTGCCGCCCCAATTTAACACACTGACCCCCTGCTTCCCCCAAATTAATTCAGTGCCCCCTCCCTAAAATTAATACACTGCCCACTCCCTCCCCCAAATTAATACAAGGCCCCCTCTCTCAAGGTAATACACTATCCCCCACCCCGATTTAACACACTACACAGAAAGGTCCCCCAAGCCCGTCTTCTCCTACCTTAAGATAAGCCGCCCGTCCTCCAGTTCCAGCCCTGCTCTTTTCTGCTCAAGCAGGCCAGACGCTCCTCTAGCACTGCGAGCAGGAGGGACGGGGGAGTGGTTGGCTTGCAGGAGCACACAATCGGTCGTGGGAGGGAAGACAAGAATCAGACAGGAAATATCATTTATGTCTGGTCACAGCCACAACACAAAGTGGCCCCAAGGCAGGTTGGCCACAAATATATCCATTATGGGCATGCTTGGCCTACATAGAGCCTTTATAATTAGCTGACACAGACATATAATTTCTTATCCATAATTTATAAAAAAAGCTTTGGTGAATGTGACCTTCAGATAGTATAAAAGAGAACAGAAATATTTTAATAAATATGTCATTTCATTTCTTTCCTTTCTCAATATTACTTATTTTGCTTACAGTACTGCATACTCACATTAGCCACATATTTAGACTATTACCCTGCACTATGATTTGATTTATGGTTATTTATATAAATCCCCAATTCATTGTAAATTGACACAAACAAAAGAGCAATACAAAAACCAGAATAGAAATGGGAAGGGTTGGCTGGATAAACATGGCGTTCCATAATGGATTTAGAAGATCTTTTAGGAGGAAGAAATAGAAGCAATATCTTGATAAGTAGGAAGTAGCGGGTTCCTTCATTCAGGGAAAGCTGGGGACGAAGAATGTGATTGCTGAAGTAAAGGAGAATGTGAGAGTAGATTACGCAATCAGATATCAGCTGCTGTCACACTAAATAAAGTGTGCTGTCACACTCCTCTTAAAGGAACACTCCACTACTCAAATACAAAATGAATTAAAATCACTGTTTAGTAGATATACCCCAAATTAAAATGTGCATGCATTTAAGTATGCATTTTTTCCTTGGGGAGGTAAGTTTAAAAACAGCTTTCAAAACTTGCAATACCCTTGTATACTGGTTTTCCAAACCCTCCCCTTCTAACCCCGCCCAGATTTTATGTGGCTGCCCAATCACAGACTTCTAATGCAGCTCAGTGAGAAGTCTCTGCAATGCAAATTGCTGCCTCTTAAGTTTGACCCTACTGTGCTAACGAAAGCAGGAAGTAAAATTGTTGTCTGATTGAAAGTCAAGGTTTTGTAACCAGCTTAAAGGGTCACTATAGGGTCAGGAACACAAACATGTATTCCTGACCCTATAGTGTTAACACCACCATCTAGCCCATCTGGGCCCCTCATGCCTCCATAAATATAGCAAAATCTTACTGTATTCAAGCCTGAAGCCTTAACTCTGCATGCTGTTAGACTCAGGGGCGGATCCAGAACCAAATCTCGGGAGGGGCACTTAAGTGGGCTAGAGCGGGGTGAAACAGGCTGCAGCGGAGGAATAGGGGACTCTTGTTTAGGGGATAGAGGCTGTACACATATGCGGCCACACACAGTGATATGGAAACACAATAACAGATACAGACACATACACTGGCACACCCACAGATACAAACCTATACCTACACAGGCACACACACACACACTGGCACATAGATACACACATCCCTACACATGCACACTGGCGAAACCGCACACACACACACATCCCTACACATACACAGAATGACACACATACCTTCACATACACAGATACAAGGTAATAGAATATACAGGCATAACTCCAGGTACTGAAGGTGTATTTATTGGAGGGTAGAACACGTTTCAGCCCTTGGGGGCCTTAATCATGTTTAAGTCCCTCTAGGGCTGAAAAGTTGCACTTTTATGTGGTGTTCTAACCTCGAATAAATACACCTTCGGTACCTGGTGTGTTGCCTGTATATTCTATTACCTTGTATTGTTGGACGGATTAGCAGTGTCTATCTATTCCAGAGCACCTTTGAGGCTGTGGACCAGAGTGAAAAGCGGAACCTGAGTGCAGTGGACGACGACGTCTGTGGTACACACACACAGATACATACTCACAGATTCACACACTGACACTCCGATACACACAGATGTCCACATACCTAAACATACACACTGACACACACAGATGTCCACATACCTAAACATACGCACTGGCACACAGATGCACACATACACACTGACATACACAGATGTCCACATACCTAAACATACGCACTGGCACACAGATGCACACATACACACATACCTAAACATACACACTGACACACACAGATGTACACATATCTAAACATACACACACAGATGTCCACATACCTAAACATACACACTGACACACACAGATGTCCACATACCTAAACATACACACTGACACACACAGATGTCCACATACCTAAACATACACACTGACACACACAGATGTCCACATACCTAAACATACACACTGGCACACACAGATGTCCACATACCTAAACATACACACTGGCACACACAGATGTCCACATACCTAAACATACACACTGGCACACACAGATGTCCACATACCTAAACATACACACTGGCACACACAGATGTCCACATACCTAAACATACACACTGGCACACACAGATGTCCACATACCTAAACATACACACTGGCACACACAGATGTCCACATACCTAAACATACACACTGACACACACAGATGTCCACATACATAAACATACACACTGACACACACAGATGTCCACATACCTAAACATACACACTGGCACAC